>VZRE01001692.1:145604-315664 GCA_013396775.1 Cephalopterus ornatus
CCCGGCCCCGCGCAGGCGGCCTGCCCTACCCACAAGGCCCCGCTGCGAGCGGCGCATTGCTCGGCGCTCACTCACCGCCCCACTATAACCCTGAGCTCAGCGGGGCAGCGGCCGGGCCCGGGCGGGGCGGCCGTGCGGGGAGAGGGGTCTCTGCGCTCGGGCACAGGCGGCTCATCCCGCCCGCGCACCGTGGAACACGCGGGGGAAAAACGAAAACCAAAAGCAGAAAACCTCCCGACATTAGAGAAAATGGGCAAGCAGCGTTTCCGGTAGAGCAGCAGTGCTCGGGGCGAGAATCATTAAATCATAGAATGGTTTGGGTGAAGGGACCCTAAAGATCATCTAGTTCTAACCTCCCTGGCCACCTTCCACTAGGCCAGATTGCTCTGGGCGCCATCCAACGTGATCTTGAACACTTCAGGGGTATGTCATCCACAACTTCCCTGGACAACCTGTTCCAGTGCCTCACTACCCTCACAGCAAAGAATTTTTTTCTAATGTCTAATCTAAGCCTACTCTCTTTCAATTTGAAGCCATTCACCCTTGTCCTGTCACTACATGCTCTTGTAAATAGTTTTCGTCCATCTTTCCTTTAAGTTCCCTTCTGGTATTGGAAGGCAGCAATTAGGTCGCCCTGATGCCTTCTCTTTTCCAAGCTGAACAATGCAAATTCTCTCAGCCTTTTCTTAGAGGAGAGGTGCTCCATCCCTCTCCTATGTGTGTATTCTACGTGTATGAGAGGGAGGATGGAGAGAGAACTAGATGGTGCTGGGGAAGGTGCAGACCACCCTTGTACACCCTGAGGAAGATGAACCTCCACACTGTGCTCGAGGTGGGTAGAGCCACCTCACCAGACTTCGTGGGCACTTTGAGGGGGCAAGATGCTCTTTACCAGAACTCGGCAAGAGGGGCTGGAGCAGGGAGGGTGTCACTGATGCCCAAGTTGTGGCTGCAGGGGTGGCAGCGGTGAGTTGGACGGCAGAGATGCTCCAGAGATGTGGCTGCTGGGCAGATGTTACAGGGCAGAACAACAGAGACCGTGGAAGTGGCATTCGCTGAGGTGGAGGGACCTCAGGGAGGAAAGGTTATCATTTTACTGTGTTGACTTTCAGCCGATAGCTGGATGTCAGTGAGCTGATGTCAGAAAAATGGCCCAATATTTTAACTTGAAAGGAAGAGGAGAGGGAGTCAGAGAGAAGTAAATATGTGAGTCACTCACATGGCTTTGAGCGAGATCACTCTCAGTGATATTCTGAGTCAGGGCCCCGACTCAAGGGGAGGTCTGTTCTGAATATCAATCCAAATTCCATAACTGGATTCTGTTTTTACAGTACACTGATTCAAAATCCCCAAACCTGACAGAAATACACACACATGAACATTTTGAAAAGTCAAATTGGGCACTATGACTCATACTTCTTTCAGTGAACCACATTGAGTTTGTGAGTTTCCTGAAGGAATTGGTAAAAATCTGTTTGGGAGAGGCACTGGTTATTTATATCTTAGGTCTGCTTCATCTCCAAAACAGATTAGGATCTGCTTAAACTGCAACACCACAAAAAAATCACATAGTTTCCTTGAGCAGTTTACTTTGCTGTGAGATAAAAGAACTAGGTGCAACAACGAGTTGGGTTGCTACTGGGGTTAGGACATAGTACTGGTAGGATCATGAAGTTACACAGCCAAGCACATCAACCGTTAAAAACTCTAAATTGCCTAAAATAAACATGATTTCTTCACTTACAACCTATTCATTGGCTAATTTCTTGTAAGTGGCACAGCAGAAATGTTTCAGGTTTTTTAAGAAGGGGTTTAAAGTAGGCTTGGACAACAGAGCAAACTTGGGGAGTGTGTTTCCAGTGATTGATAAGAAGCCTGTGCTAGGTTTTGCTGATGTTAACAGCAATTTTGGGGGTGATTTCAATGAGATTGGAGTCAAGCACCAGGTTGTGTGAAGAGCTAAGCTCTCTTCTCAGTTTCCCCTTGGTATAGGCTAAGGTGCTTCTCTTTTCCTCATTTTTTCTTATCTATGAAATAAGCTTTGTAAAAACTAATCTTTACCTAGCTTATGTGACTTAGTGACATTGTTCAGGGTGCTATCTAAACAAAGGTAACAAAGAAATTCTTAAATAAGTATTACAGCCCTTTTTACATAGGAAAAAAAGTGTGATTGTGACTTCAAAAGCAAGTGTGTAGAAACAGTACCTTCTTGAAATTCTTGCCCAATAGATCTGTTCCTCCAGCCTTCAGGACATATCTGTTTACTGACTAAACAAGTTTTAGTCTGTTACAGGGACAAATTGACAACGGCAGTCTGCCGAATTCCTTTGTACCACAAAAATCCTCAACAAAATCATCAGCTGAAGCTTTATTGCTTTTATATGGGTTTTAAGTGACAAATAGAGTACTGAGAAATTCAGATCCCTCTCTCAGTATTTGCAAAAAACACTGTTTTAACGTGCCCTAAAGGAAAAATAACACCACCTGCTGTGGTCTTTTTGCGGTTCTACCTTTTCTGCCTTCAGTGGCGTATATGTCTCAGGGTGTCACCTATGCCTAACAATGACCATCTAAGGAAGAACTGTTTCTACCCAGTCAGTGTATGCTAGTTTTGAAGTCCGATGCAGTGACTTGTCAAATGTTATTTACCATGTTTTTTAAGGCAAAGTCCAAGCCTTCCAGCATGCATGCTTCAGCTTTAAGCCTAGAGTCTGCAGTTGGATCCTTCACCTCTCTTTCTGCTCCCTAAAAAGCCATTTAACTCTTTAGGTGTCTACAGTCCAAACATGTTTTAGGTGTCCTGATGCAGTAGGGAAATCGCTGTTGACTGTTTTCACTACTGGCTGCATTTTTAGGAACAGATTTGTAAGAAGCTGGTAAATGCGGCTTGTTGGTTAAAAGCCATCCCCTTCAGGTCATTCCTTTACGGTATTTCACAGGGATCAAGCCTTTTCAGGAAGAAGAGGGATTTGGCTCTGGACCTTAGGCATGCTTTCAGTACTATCTATTGTAAAAGAAAAAGGAGACAAACTACCCTTTTGTGCATCTGCTATGCTTTTAGCACTTGCTGCTGGCTAAGTAAGGCTTTTGCAAATTCTCTTCTTAGGCTCTCACTCTCTGCAGATATTGAGAGGAGAACATAAGAGCACTGCTGACAGAGGAGTTGATTCTACTAATTGGTGGGATCTCTAAAATTTAGGTTTAGCATCTCGTGTGGAGGTAGTCCATTTTTGTGTTTTGCACATGGGGAAACAGATGTATAGAAGAGTTATGTGATACCATGGACTATCTCTGTCTAGCGATATGAATCAACTCTAATCCCAAATAAGAACCAAATTGTGACAACAGAGTAAGAAGGACAACCCTTCCACCTCAATAGTCCAAGCAAATACAGTCTCTGAAAGCTTCCAAAATTAAACCATGTCAAACTGCTACAGGCAAAGGTATATAACTATCATCACTCGCCCGAGATGCTCCACTAACATAGATGATTGTTGTGATGGAAATAGGACAAGAAATGGTTTTTTAGATAACGAGGTCTCAAGATTTTGGAGGGTGTAGCTAAAGATCATCATTCTACCTCCAGAAAATAACATAGATTTATTTCATTAGCGTAAGGGTTTCTTTTAGATTCATAAATATATAATAGGGGTTTAAAGGAATATAAGTTTATTGGTGGCAGGAGTTGGGTTTTTTTGTTTTTTTAATTTTCCTTTCTCACATGCTAGTGTTCAGTCAGCCTAAGGGTTAATGAATTATTTCTCTGGATTAAAAATAAACCTAGTTTTCTTCATTTTACGTTAATGAAAACAGATGGGAAGCAAGGTATATGACTTGGGTATCTAGGAGGTATAAAAGCACGTTTTTGAACAACCCACAAAGTCAGCCACAATCTTCATCATTGATTTACTGATTCCAGTGTCGTCTTGGGGCAACTACTATAGTTATGCAAAGTCCATAAAAAACCCCCAGCATTATTTAACATTCTTTCATTTAATTCATACTACAGCATCAGTTGCATCGCAACTAGTGGCTTTAAATACAAGCAGCTTTTCAAATCCTATGCATTTCCAAACCAGCCCTCAGAAAGAATGACACTACCACACCAATTACTAGCACAGGCCAGCTATAAAATTACAAAACCACTCGGCCATCTACATAATTAAATGCAAACCAAAGTAATCAAGCAAATGTTTAAGAAAATGTCTTCATATGATAAACTTTGTAGGTAAAGGCCTACATCTACTGTTCTACTTGGGAAGAAATATACCTTTGTATCTCATAGGTATGCCAGGTATCTGCTTCCCACTCTTTCAAACAGCATTTGTAGCTGATAAATACAGAACTGTCAGTTGGTACTGTATGTTGCTCTGTTGAATTCAGTATCTTAAGCACAAATACCAGAGGATCAAGAAAAAGAGGTGTGAAACAAAAGTGGCTGCATAATGCCTGGGTGTGTCCTGATAATTCAGGACTTGGTCTCTGCCTGGCTTTTAATTGCTAACATAATTCTCCTGAGCAAATTAGCATTGCTTTTGTTAATAATGTAATTTCGTAGTTTCTTGGTTGCACTGTGAAGACAGAAGTGAAGGTGTGAATCGAGGTTAATTGAAATGCTTCCGTGATGGTGATGTGCCAGATTCCCTGCTGTAAGTCACAGGAGGAAACTTGCAGTAAGTGTAGCTTGGAGAGTAAGGACAAAGTGACCTCGACTTTTCCTTTGCTGCTTGCTGCATTTAGGTGAAGTTTAGGGCTCTATGGCCCATAGGTGTAAGTCAGCAGTTTGAGAGGCTGCTGTGATTTACAAAATCCTTCCCGCTGTGCTGTCAGTAGGCTGCTTATGCCTCACAGTACCTTACAGCAGAGGAGGATTTCTGACACTCTTCTTTCTGCTGTGAGCATTATCTCCAGCACTTCCTTTACATGACACATGCTAAAGGTTGCAAAATTGGAAACAGAAACATGCAGGAGTACAAAGCTGCTGGTCCCTTGGAAGTGCTGGTCAGAGTTTCTCAAAGCTGCTTCTGCCTCCTTTTAATTCTGACAAGGGGGCTAAGGATTGATTCTGACCTGTCACTTGCATGCCTGTAGTATTTCTTCCAGTGATCACATACCTGTATGAACAAAACCATATCTGATAGTTTATTCTGGATTTAAGACCAAACATTAAACACTAACTTCCCAAAATGTAACCCGAAGTCCAGAATTAAGTAAATAGGCTCCTTATAGAAAACCTGAGGAGAATCAGACGTGTTAGAAAGGGAGCCCAACTGTGCAATGAACAGGACTTATAAAAACGTGCCCAAAGCCCTGTGTTTTCCCAGATGAGATGTAATCTGAACCAGCATGTCCATCCTGATTCAATCCAGAATTCTTTAGCAGAGTGAGAACCCCTGTATGTGTTCTCCTTTCTCTATCCTGTGGCAGTTCATGTTGCATAGATCACCTCTAAATAAAGTTCCTAGCCACTATCTTGCAGGCTGGTGTGTGGTTTTGCCTCTTTAAGGATGCATTCTGCTAAAGAAGTCTTTATGCAGAAAAATGCACCAATAAGATAGGGATACCAGGAAGAAAAGGCTCTGTAGCCTATCAAAGAGAGCGCTCAGCAGGATGGAGGCACAGAGGTAGATAGCAAACTTAGTGACCTTCACAGACAGCTGTTGAGAAGAGTATTTTCAGATTGTGATCTTAGATTTTTGTGTGAGAACCACTGTAGTCACTTAATAAATCCTTCTTTTGATCTGGCCTTTTGCCATAAGTATGCAGGAACTGGCTTGGAAAGTGTCAGTAAAATCCTGGGCACTGAATGCTCCCTGCAATTAGGGGGAAATGCCAGTAGAAGATGACTTGGATAGAAGCGGCTAAGAAAAGATGATTAGTGCAGTAGTTCTGTGTGCATCCCTGAATACCCACATTATGTGTTTCTGTATTTGCACTGTCATTCCTATGCTCTGCTTTTCATCAAGACTTGGCTACTGTTAATTGTGGGGAAACTGAGCCAGCCTTGCTGATACTGGGGTGTAAACAACTACAGCTGCTGTGCCTACTCTCAGGGAACTTGCAGGGGCTGTAAAACAGGAAGAAGAACAGTTGTGAGTGCACTAGTGAAGATGTAGCTTTGCATATAAAGGTTTAACAGTCTTGGAGAAATTATGTCATTTTATATGTAAACAACATCAGAGTCAAGCAGAAAAGTTAACCACTCAGCACAGAAAGGCAGAGAGGGAGGAGAGGAGAGGGAAGGGAAGGGATGGGATTTTGATTGGTAAGAAATACAAGGACCAGTCCTGGTCCATCTTGTTTAACTTTTGAAATAGAAACCTTTTTATTTACCAGTATGAAATCCAGGCGTGTGCTGCTTATGCTGGCTGTTTGCAGAGGGTCAGAAGGCAACAGCAGTAGAGAGTTAAGGGTTGGGATATTGCTTGAAAGATCTGGATCATCTCAATGGTGGGAATGATAGAAATAGAATATAATCAACAGGTACAGTCTATAGAGGGATGTGCACCTGGGAACTAATAAGAAATTCTGATGCAATGTGGGAACATACCATTTGGAAATAGCTGAGGACAAGTACTTCAGGTTTCTGTTAGCCGATAAAAATGTGGAATTAAAAAGGATAAATGGTATTGTAAAATTTAACAAAGATATTCAAGTAAGATAGAGCAGGGCAAGGTCAAGTGAAAACACTGCTGGAACTTAAATAATTCCATTCATCTGTGTCGAGAGAGAGGAACTGAAAATGGGAATTTGGCAGAGATAAAGGAACAAAGCAGCCTGTTTTATGAGAGGTGGCTTGAATAACTCAGTTTTCTGGATTGGCAGAGGGGTGACTGAGAATATGGTGATGTCTGTGGATACACCAAAGATGGCAACATCAAGGAGTCTGAGAGCTCTGTACATTACAGAACAATGCTGGCAGAAGAGCATATGCAAGTAAACTGGCCACAAATAAGCTTAGATGGGAAATGAGAATGTTTCTAGCTATTCACGACAGGATTTTGGTACAACCTTCATCCAAATAAAGGCAGAAAGAAAATAACTACCTGCAGTGTGATTAGTGCACTTTGAAAGGGCTGTATGATGTGGTGTCTGGCACTGCAGGGACTGGAGTCGGGAGCTCTCAATATCATTTTCAATTCTTTGCATGGCTGCAAACACAAGGGTTTGCATGAAGTGCAGTGTAGTCTGGATGAACGTGAAACCAAACTATTTCTTAATCAGTTAAACACTTTGTGGAAGTTGCATTTTTGTTCAAAACACACAGTGAATGTAATAAAAATCAGCACAATTTGGACATAATCAAACTGGTTCTTTTTCCTTGCTGAAAGAAAATAACATGACGGGGGGTTTTTTGTGTGAAACATTAAATGCTCTGTTTAATCTGATGTAGAATATTTGCTACGGATGCTTGAAAGAATGTCATAGCATGGATATATTTAGGATAAGGAAATCCTACTTTTGTCCAAGGAAATTTGAAGCAAAATTCTGCTTCTTAGAAAGCTGTCAGAGGACTGGGTATCCCTGAAGCAGAAGGGGGAAAATTCTTCCTCACATTGAAGCTGTTAACCTGCACAAAGTCACCAAGTTTGTTGGGTCAGAGAGGGAGAGCATGAGAATCATGGCTTCCTACCCTGGGAACCAGCGTGCTCCCTTGGGAGGTGTGTCCCCATCCCTCACTGTCTGGACAAAATCTAAGTGGTAGCAGGAAGGACAGCATAGCCTGCTTCAACCAGCCTCTGCTAAGGGATCTCTGCTACCTAAGTAAATGCTCTGATCATTGAGCTGTTGGGTAATTGGGGACTTTCCTCCAACACAGTTTATCCCCTCCTTTGTTTTTTTTTCCAGCCAAAACTATTCAGCAAATTTGAAGCAAATAGTTTAGACATGACTGAAACCACATTTTCCGGGGAATTAACTATTAAAATAAATAAATAAATCACCCAACCCTAACTATTACCACTTCTAAAATCTATGCTGCTTCTTTTCCATGTAAATTAAAACACTTTTTTTTTTTTTTTAAAGATAACGGTTTGACCCATCTACCCAGCCAGGGTAGTAAATTAGGGCTCATTACTTATGCTCTTCTGGAGTGCACAGTGTCTGTTATAGTACTTACAACTAAAGCTTATTTCTTCAGTTTACCAATCTTTTCCGCTCTTTGCAGCCCCTTTCAGTTCCAACAGCCTGTCCCTGTAGGAGAGGGGACTCTTTTTCATCCTTTTCTAGTCAACTAATTTAAAACTAATAAAAAAAAAGTACTTTTTTCACTGGGTCTACTGCTAACTTGTTGATAGTTTAAATAGATTATGCCATGCTACTAAATACAAGTTAAACCATTGGAAACAAACAAACAAAGGATATCTCTAGCTGTACTTGAGAATTGTAGGAAATGTTACAGTAAAACAGAATTCCAGCTCTGAACCAAGTGCTGGTTGTGATGTTGCTTGCAGAGTGGCAGCTTCAAAAAAGATTTCACTACAGAAAAGAACAAAATTTGGTGGGTTTTTTTCAGAATTTTCCAAGCAGTTGTGCAAGACTTCCCTATGACCTGTGTCAAAGGCAGATGTGTAGCCCACAGAGTCAGGTGATACCACCACAGCCCAGACCCCCTGATCTTCCAAGGCCTGGAAGCCCTTGACCTTGGGCTGTCAAAAAGAGTCAGGTAGATCATGTCAGATATGCTGGAAGGAAAGCAGCAGCTAGGGATTTGGGGACAAGGCATTTACTTTCCACCAAACTGGAATTTGATGGTAGAAAACTGTTCAACCAGAACAAGGTGGGCTGGAACTACATTATTGTCAAGGTCCTTTCCAACCTAAAGCGCTCTGTGAATCCTTGATTCTGTGAATTTTGATCAGCTCACTTGGGCCTTGTTGGACTCCAGCATTGCATCTCACCTTTCCAGCTGGCAGTTTCCAAACACTCTCCCTAGGCCATGGTGAGCAGCCCTCTGATATATTTTTTGCAGCATTTTCAATTATTTTCAATATTTTCAATTCCTGTTTGATTCCGTGTGTGATTTGCAGCTGGCTGGAAAAGTGAAGGGGTGGTTTGGCGCTTCAGAAGCTGGTGGAAGGATGGTTGTAGACATCCCTCTAGTGGCCCCGCAGCCTCTGGGAACTCGGGAGCAGCTCCAGTGTCTCTGGGCTCAGCATGGCTGTGGATGCTGGCAAGTGGATGCTCTTCTCTGTGGAACTGGATCCTCTGCAGAGCTGAGGAACTGTAATGGCAGATAATATCTCCCTTTTTGCCTTTCACCAAAATTGTCCTTGGAACTCAGCACAAGGTCAGGCTGTTTAGATTGCTTATTTCATGCAGACCACAATGCTGAAAGGACATACCCATTTCACTGGCCACTGTAAAAAACAGAGGTACTGGGAGATGATATGAGGAAAGGGTTAATACTGTCTCTACGCCTTTTTAAAAGTCAGTTTATTTAACCTAGAGAGAGAAATTTTGTCATCATAGAGAAAACAGGCAAGTTATACTTGAAGATACACTTGAAGAATCGAATGTTTCAGATTTTCTTGTCTCTTTAATACAAGACTGATAGGCTACTGATGGGGAAAAAAGCAAAAAAAATAAAGTATATGTAAAATAAACATAAGGAACATTGATTTGTACATTTGTAGACTTTGGCTTCTCAACTGAAACTGTCAATAAAATGCTAATTTTGTTTATGTGTTTGGAACATTGAATGTATCTTGCTATTTAATTTGTTAAAGGACATGGAGTAAAAATGAGAGCCCTGGGACAGCATCTTTAAAGATAGTCAAGAGTTCTCTGGTGCTGTCTTCAGAAAGGCTGCTGTTCCAGGACACCTGTGAGGTCCTGGAACCCACTGTGACTGCTTCATGAAATACAGCAAGAAGTCCAGAGATTGCCCTTGTTGGTGCTGGACAAGCATCCTATGGAGGGTCCTGGGGAAGCTGGCACACTCTTAGGAGTCACTGCAGAGCAGAGCTGATAGGAGTTTGCAAAGGAGATCAAGACAATCACCACCTTTCTGCAAATGGGAACAGAAGAGAGGAATGATTTGTTCCAGAGGCAGCAAGCTGCCTGATAGCAGCATGATGTGGTGTTGAAATGATATATGGGTTTACATGTTAGAAAAACTGTCCTTAAACTATCCTTAAAAGCCCGCATTGAGATTTTCTCTATATGGAAACAGAAACTACAAATCTCATCCTTTTGATAATGGTAGCTCTATCTCAGTAACTCATCTGTACTACCAGTATTATCATTGTGAATCCATTCTTACTTTTAAATTGTGAATTACCTATACAAAATATCAAAGTGTTACAATTCAGCTCCAAGTGTAATTTATTCAGTTCAATTCATGCCCATTTCAAAGCCATAATTTGCTGTCAATAAAGCACATGGCTGAATTACTATTTCTAGTTGAACCTCGATTGTTTTAAACTGATTGGAAGCGATCAATTGAATGAACAGACACCATCCTGATTAGGTTTTGATTTCAAAGGTGGTAAAAAACTTTTTAAGTAGCAGTGGGGGATTTTTTTTTCCCCCTTTAGAGCTGTATCATTTACTCTCTGAATCATAAATGCTGTTTTGCAGACTTCACTCCTTACTCCCCAAAAATAGCTCCCATGGGTCAATTTAAGCGATGGACCATTGGCATAAAGCCAGCAGAGAGAAGATAAATGCCTGAGAAGTTTTCAGACAACATCTATGTAAACAATTACTGTTGTCTTGTTTTCATTTCCAGGCAACTGATCCTCAGAGACACATACATAGCATACAGACAATATCTGGATAGCCTTCCAACCCCTTCTCCCCAAGCAGTCTGTATTTTCTCCATGTATAGATGAACAGTATTTTTCAGAATTATTTATCAGGAATAAAATATATCTTCATTTGGAGATACTGGTTTTAAAGACTCCATGGAGTGGTCATCTAATGTCACATTTAATTCCTTATTGAAAAGAAGATTCCTGAGCTTCAATCTGCAGTAAAATTTTAATACAGTCTAGAGTCTTTCAGACTGGGAGAAACACATAATTAACCAATGAATACACAAAAATTCACATTTGCTTTTTGTGCTGCTCAGTGGTCCAGAGATTTCCATGTTTTTGATACATTCCAAACAAATCTGATCTGTGCATGGGCACTGCCAGTCTGAGTGTCAGCTTTGGCAATTTGAAAGACTGACATTTGTATTTATCCCTTTATTCAGTTCTCCAAGATAAATCTGCAATTAAAGACTTCTTCGATCTCACAAGAAAGGCAATACTAATGTTTTTGCTTTTATTTTGCTTTCTTTTAACCTCTCATCACAGGAGGAATTGATCCTGCAGTTTTTGAGGCAAATCTGTATTTTCCTTATGAATATTCTGCCAGGATAGGATAATTTTGTGTAATTTCAACTATGTTTGTTTTCTCTTCAGCCACATAAGGATAGAAATCATAAACTCTGATAGCTTCTTGCCAGCCTGAGGGCCTCACACACATTGTTGGGGGGACTTTTTTATGAGAAATTGTATTCTTACACAAAACTAAAGTTATACAGGCATTGCTGGTGGGAACATTGTAAAAAGGTTCTTTGATGATTTGTGGGGAGCAGCATTATCAAGTAAATCACAGTTCTCTGTTCCTGACTATGAATTCTGTGCAACCAGCTTTAGTGCATGGGATGGAGGCAGTGTGTGGATATTGCCCTGTTTTCGTAGGTATTTTAGGCATCATGAATTGATCACAACAAACTTCTGGGAAGCTTGGTTTGATCCTTGAGTGCCCAGCTACCAGCAATGTCTAGTGTCACTCAGAGCACTTTTATAGCTGCGGTATGGTCAGGAAGAAATGGTCTGAAGGTTCTTGATTCTCACCACAGGAAAATGGGAGTCAGTTCATTCAGCTGTTGGTTCATTCATTTATTCTACATGCTATTTATTTTCTGGACACTCTGGAACAAGAGAAGAGACAGAGTACAATCTAGCAGATAAGAACGTCAGAAGACAGTCTCCTCATAGTTAGGAAAGATGGATCTTACCAATAATAGCATGAAAGATACCGACCATGTGTCCTTTTCTAAGTGGCGTTAATGCCTTCTCTCATTCTAAATGCCATGCTAAAATTCTACCACTTGAAGTATTTAGTACAATCCTCTTTAAAACTTTATTATCCAAATAAATTCTGAAATGTTTTTACTGGACTTTGAACATTTTTCAGACAGACAGCTGTCAGTTTTAATGCTGAGGTCACAGTTTGTGCGCACAAATGTTAGGCTAGGTTTAGGAGCCAGCAAGCCTCTTAAGAATTTGTTTGTCTTGTAATTAAAAGTATATAAAATCAACCTTTCCATTTCTGAGCTTGTTGAAACTTTATATCTGATCTGACACCTTCCTAATTTGCAAGAATTTTATCAATTCTTGTTTCATTTTTCATTACGTGCTTAGGCTGCATGTTAAAAAAGCAACAACTACAGCTGTAAACTGCTTGGGACATTTTTATGGTTATACGTAGGGGAAGTAAAAAAAAAATGAAAAAAGAGCTCCTTAGAAAATGACAGTTGTAACACCAAAATTGCTTGTCTATCTGAAAAACAATATTGCATTACCTAAAAGCAGTTCTGTGCAGGATTTGTCTTAGATCTACAGAAGACTGAAAGCAAAACTGTTTCAGGAACTTGAATAGCTTCTTGCAGATTTTTATATTCATGAAGTTTTCACTTGAAGTGCCAAGTTTTCCTTTTGAAGGATGTTATGAAATATTAGAGGCTGTCATGAATGAGTGTTTTAAGTTTTTTTGAGGAATCACCTGAAAAGGTGTCAGCAAAAACAGGTTAAATAAAAAAGCAACAGCACAACAAAGTTTGTTGGCCAGGTTCACTCTACTACTTACTAGATGGTTAAAGCACACTGAGAAAAAGCCAATGAAAATCCAGAATCAATCAATCCAGACTGAAATAAGCCCAAACCTCTCTATGTGGGGGCTGGGGGGGAGAGGGGAGGGAAGAGAAAAGGATAGCAAAGGGTAAGGATAAAAAGGAACACAAAAGACCCTCCTGTTGAGTCACAAGGTTCACAGTAGACCCTTATGCTAAACTGAGCCCAGACCTTACCAACAGTTTATGCCTAAAGGCCCAACATCACTTGAACTTTACAAAACAGCACTTAACAGCACTTAAACTTAACAGCACTTAACTTATCAGTGCTTAATTGATAACTGAAGCTAAACAATTTAGCAAAAGATTCACACAGAATTTACTGTACCACAACAATAACTCACAGGTCTGACTTACCACAAATTTAAAGTATTGAAGGATCTGGGAAAACAACTTTCCTAGCCCATTTGCTGTAGCATATTCACACTTGCATACACAAAGAGTCAGTATAAGGTATATGCATGTGAAAAATTCCCCTTGAATTCAGTGAAATACTCACTTTGGGTGCCTTTGCATCTTCTTAACAGGCAACGGGTTGAGCCTCAAGGAGTCGAGGGCATCAACCCAGGATCCTTTCTTGTGGTTCCCAAGTCTCCAAGTGTAGCCAACTTGAGTTTGCTGTCTCTGAGAGGCCCCACTCAGAGCAAGAAGCTGGTCACAAATTGCTGTGGTCCAAGGGACATCAAAGAGTCTCACTCTGGACCACTGTTTATAGGGTCACAAGGAAGTTGGCTTTAGTCATAATAATTTTCCATCCTGACCACAATTCAGGTCAACTTTCTTTGAAAGTTTGATAACAAAAATATTATTGTACTTAGGTCGTTTTTCAGGCAAGAAAAGTAAGTTTCCAAGGCTGTTCATTAAAAAGCAGGAGTTTGTTAGACAGCACTAGTTCCTGGGAACAGTGTTTCTGATAATCCCAAGATGACCTGAGCCCAGGTACTGTTCATCAAGGCTGAGGCCTAACCAGCTTTTCTCAGATCCTAGTGCAGCCTGGGCGAGGAGGGAGGATGCACCGCCACTGAGGCCTAATAAAAGTCAATGAAAGAGTGATGATGTGCTGAGCTTCGATCTTTCGAGTGTGCTGTTACAACTTCTAGGATTGTCTCCTATAACCCTATCCCTTAACCTAGAGGCGACTGCAAACACCACCTCATTCATGGGTCAGTCACACAGTGAGAAGATGCTGTCAGCCCATGTTCACATGGCAGGTGCCCAGGGAGCAGCTCCAGACCCTTGGATTGCCCACTGTCCGTCTGCAGGGGTGGCAGGGGGGGAAGGAACCAGGTACACTATACACAGACAGCACCAGGCTTCCCTTTTTCTCCAAATGTCATTACTATTTTCTTCAGAACACATCATGTTTTCTTATAAACGAGTATCCCAATCCTTCAGTGAACATCTCTGTAAGAAGCCTCATGTAGATTTATATAAACTACACAACATCTCACAACACGCTTCTCACAAATTACCAGTGACAGATCAGAAGTGGAACCAAAACCAGCAGGTTCTTTTCCAGATAAAGACTTCAGCAGTTACTGAAGTCCCAGCATAGTGCCAGAGCCCCCCAGGATCATGGAACACAATGGTTTAAGGCTTGCAGTCAGCCCCAGCACATCGGGAGCCAGCAGGCAAACTTTGCCACTGAGAGTGACAATAGCTAAAGTGACTTTTGAAATCAGTGTAATTTAATTATGCTTATTAATGAGGCTCTTCACACACAACAAAAAGATTATTCAAAATGAAGAAATTTGCTGGCTTTTAAGACCTTTCCAACAGCTAATAATTTGAAGGACTCTTCTCTCTTCTTTACTAATCACATTATTTAAAACTGCAGTTCATATCTGAAAACTGGCGAGTGATTTCCCACACCAAATGAAGGCTGAACTGACAACTTGCAGCATTTGTTCCAGTTACAGAGTCAGCAAAACCAGGCATTTTATAATTACAGATCTTGGCTGTTGCTGATTAATGCATTTAGATACTCAGCCATTCTTATTGAAGGGAACACAGAAACAGTATTAGAGCTTTTTAATTTATTACAGGATCCTCAATTAGCCAAGGGAGCTACTTATACACACAAATATATTGAAAATGGACAGATATGGGCTCAACAAAAATAATCTTAATAACCTCTCAGAAAAAAAATCAAGCATTATTATACAAATTCAGAGTAAGGTCCTATCACATTTGCAAGTGAACTTGTATTTAAGTTCAGCATCACTCAGGAATTTTTCCTCTAGTCCAAGTCAAATCTTTTCAGTCAGGTAGTGCACTGAGCTTATACAGTACATTGTTTTCCAGTGTTGCAAGTGGATAATATTGTACATAACCAAGCAGTAAAAACAGTGTTTGATTCGTTTCACTGAAGGTGCACTATTAGAACAATAGATGTATTTAATAATTATAGTGTAATCTTCATATTACAGCTTCTCCCATTTCACTGTGACAATTGTGTAGTTAAAAATTAATTCTACAGCTAGAAAACCTGTACATATGAGGCAGGAAAAACAACCACTAGAGATTTGTTCAAAATGAAAAATCCTAATGTTTCGTTTAAATAAGCTACGTTCTGCTTTTGAAGACAGATTTCCTTAACATCTGTAAGATGGTTATTTTGTAAAAATATACTTCCTTACTCCACAGATAAGACAAAGAGTAATGGGTAAAGAGAGTAGGTTTAGCCTAAACATTAGGAAGAAATTCTTTACTGTGAGAGTGGTGAGGCACTGGAACAGGCTGCCCAGGTAAGTTGTGGATGCCCCATGCCTGGAAGTGTTCAAGGCCAGGCTGGATGGGTCTTTGAACAAGGACGAGAGGACACAGTCTCAAGCTGTGCCAGAGGAAGCTGAGGTTGGCCATCAGAAGAATTTCCTCACTGAAAGGTTGTCAAGTATTGGAACAGACTGCCCAGGGAGCCGGTGGATTTACCACCCCTGGAGGTGTTCAAGGAACAACCGGACATGACACTTGTTAACATGACAGTGTTCAAAGGCTGGACTCAATGGTCTTTGGAGATCATTTCCAACTTAAGTCATTCTGTGATCTAGTGGAAGGTGTCCCTGCCCACAGCAGGAGGGTTGGAACTAGATGAACTTTAAGGTCCCTTCCAACCCAAACCATTCTAGGATTTTATGATCATGTAATAAAATCCCACCATAACACACAGCATTCAGTATTTGTTGTTAGTGCCGCAAAATTTTACGCATTTTATGGCAAACATTGTCCTGAGTTGTTGAACCAGGGTAGGGGAATCAATACTTCTCTTCAGCACAGACCTCTCTTCCCACCAAAGCACAACAGCAATCTAAAAAATCAAATAGAGAGTTGGCCATCTGGAAAGAAGCCAGCCACGGAAGGACAACCTTTCCCCACAAAAAGATGCTGTTACTGTTGCTCCCAGCTTCACTGAAGGAGCACATTCCCCATTTTTACTGTGATATATGTATTAACTGTGCTGTCACTTTGCTTATATTTATTATTGTAACAGCTCAGCCTGTAGTTTGCGTTTATTATAGAGACAGAAAAATAGTATCCAATACTGAAGTCCTGTATTCTGGAGCCGGAAGGTGGAAGTCCGTGTGTAAGAAGTCAAGATTACTTTCTAACACAAGCTTGCACTTGGTGTTCTTCCCAGTTGTGAGTAGATGCATAGTTGTTCATACTGTGTGATCAGGAAAACAAGGACTCGGGCTGCCAATTTAAACACAAACCAGCTAACACACCCCCTTAATGCCCCCAAAACCTATGGTGTCACTTTTCAGTACTGGAGTGAAGTGAGCCCAAGCATGGCATTTGTATAGTGACAGTTCATTCCCTTAGAAAGCCAAGTATCAAAATTCTGCAGTTTCATTTTTTGGATACTAAAGCTGGATGAATACAGATATAGTCCTAAAGTATTTTATGTATTTTTGCAAGCTGAGCCACAAAGATGTCATGATACTCGGCCAACACTCTGAGGGACCAATCTAAGTAGTTACTGATCACATTTCTCCTGAAAATTGCTACGGGATCACAAGATGCAGATCTATCTGTTAGCTGCCAGCACCATGTAAAACAGATTTTAAATTTTCACACAATTTAAAATGTTTGCAGTTACGCAGTGAATTCCAACAAAGGCAACTCAACGTGTTTTATTAGACTATGTCATATTTTTGTAAGCTTATTTTATTTCTTTGCTGTACAAAGGCAGAAATGCAAACTATCTCAACAAATCTGCATCAGTAACTACCTAGACATGATACAGGTATATACATAGAGCCCAATTATTTCACTTCAGTGTTGATACCATATTTCATGCAGAGCTGGATGCAAACAATGCAAACAGCACCTACACAGTGTAAGGCATAACTCTCAGGATATTTACATCTTGTTCCTTATAGCAAAGGCTTCCGATACACCACTTCTTTGCTAAACTCGTAACTGACAATCCTGCTTAGTAGTGCAGAACTCATAACTGAAAGTGCATTTCTTCATTTTATACATTCTCACACAGATGTGTGGACTGTTCCAGGAATAGTTTTCCAACCTTCATTTTTAGAAGTAATTAATTACCTATGTTTTTTGTCAATTAAAATTATTTTATAAGGTAAAATACCCTTTTCCCAAAGCTCTGTAGATCATAAGCAATTATGAAAAAAAGGCTCCTAAAAGCAACTCCAGGAACTGTTGTCTTTTGAGTTGGGAAAATAAGTAATCCTATGAAAGCACTCAATCAATCCACTGCTGTTTTTTTAAAACACTTTGGAACGTTTCAGGTTATGAAGTTTGCAGATCCTATAGTTCTATAACACAAGTATTTACATTCTGTATTAGATTTTTATGTTGTAATTAATGTAGCACCTCAGAAGAGTTTTTTTCTTCCCTCGGAGATCTCACTTTGAAAGGAAATTAAAAAAGAATTATGATTACTGTCACTGAAGAAAATGCAATTCTGACTTAATTTACAAGCAAAATAAAGTAAAAAAAATGCCTAGGATTAAAAAGTCAACTCCTCCCCTCAAATACAAAGCAGCAGCGCTAAAAATAATTTCTCTTTTGTATTCTGAGCTACTGCAATTCCTTCCACATTTATTTTTAAGCCACAACATCCTGCAGCACTGCGGCTCCTGAGAGACTGTATTCCATCCAATCTTGTTTTAGGAGATCAAAACAACATCAAAACTACATCTCCTCTTCTTAGTCTTCCCTCCCTTAGACAGGGCATGAATGAACAACAGCAGCACACTCTCTTTTGAAACCACATCATAACTGTCATGTAACAATCTCAGCTGAGCTGGACTCTGTGGTGCAGCAGCTGAGAACTGACACACATTGTTCCACCCACAGAGTGCAGCTCCGACAGGAAACCAGTAACGAGTGAAGGAAGGAAAAGGTCAAGGAACAGGAGTGCATCGCTGTATGTGCACGTGCCTGACTCTCTGACCTCCTGCTGCCGTGAAGTAACACAGCAACGGAGACTTCTCTTCCAGGCGCTTCCTATGCTCCCACACACCTTGGCCCAGAAACTATGCTCAGAAAATTATACTTGAAAAACAGTAGAGTTTACAAATTCATCAGAATGGTATGACCATCTTAAAAAAAACAAACACATGTATAAAAATGTAAATGCAAGACATTACCTTCATCAGGAGGAACTGATGGTTCAGTTTCAGAAGTGACAGTATCCATATCTTCACAAGTTTTGGCACCTGGCTTCTCTTTTTCCACCTCACATAGATACACGTCAATGGGTCCTTTTGTGCTCTTCACATGTACTTCTATGTGATCCTATAAAACAGCAACTTGCATATAATCCAAAGAACAAATCTTACACATGCTTTATCTATTCTTGCACATATTTTAAAGCCAATAGATTAAGAACAGAAAAAATACAGGAATGATATAACTATTTAAAATTGTTTTACTACTTCCACATAAATTATGACTATTATATGTATTTGTAGGACAGTTTTTAAGCAGCACTAAGCTAATGAGTTTTCGTTTTTGAGGAAAGCACACTTAAGTATTTGTTTAGTCTTAGATATATGACCAAAATTTACTATTTGTTTAGAAAGAGTAACAAAATTCAAAACTTGACGAATCAATGCCATGGATCAGAAAACAAATTAGAGCATGCAGCTTTAATAACACAGCAAAGCAACTAACCCCTATCACTTCTACTACTTCCTTTCAGCAGACATCACATTGCAAGACACAGAGTAAATAAAATTTAATGGACAACCGAGAGAAGATTCTGTTCTCTCTAAAATATAGCTTTTTAAATTTTGCCTTTTTATTGCTTTAGGAAGCCTTTAGAATTTTATCTTTTTCATCTCCACTGGATGAGAACCAGCTCCTTTTACCAGGGAAATCATTGGAGATCTACGCAGTGGAACTAAGTCTTCTTGTTCTACTGATTCATATCTCCTTTTCCTAAGATATCACCACCCTTTCTGTGCACACAGCAAGGCAAATTTGATGACTACACAATTAAGAACATTATAAAAAATGCATATGCAAAAAGAAAGCTGAATTAAAGCTCCATTTGTTATCTTCAGCTCACTTCCAGGACTGCCCCTCTCAGAGCACTACTTTAAGCAGTGGGTTCTCAGTATTTAGGCCCCAGTATGTAGATGCAGCATTGCTGGGTGCAGAGGGAAAAGGTCTGGCTCCTCTGTGTGACTGGAATGGAGCCTGAGTATTGCACCGTGGGGTGAGGACACGGGCCCCACCGCCATCAAAGATCCATCTAGACATGATCTATTAGAGTGACAAAATGTTTTCTTTTTTTAACTGTACTGCACATTTCATACTGTTCCATTCTCTCTAGCAAGACCCAGGTACCAAAAGCTCAGACACATTTATTATTTAATGATTTAAGTAAAAATACTGTAAGTTTCTCAGACTATTACCCCTACAGCATTGTTTAGTGGAACACAAGAACAATTAACTACCAATATTTGCATGACAGAGAAAACTGAAGTTAACTACAGACTGCTGCTGCAAAAAGTCAAATTTGAAAACTTACATCTTTAGGAACTGGTATTTCCAATTTGGTTTCCTCTGGAGCTTTGATCGCCATCACAATCTGTTCTTGAAATGTCGGAATGCTTCGGATATCTTGGTATGTAACATAAGCTAGTGTATACATTAGTCAAGGATTCTGTAAAGTAATTTGCTAATGAGCAGAAGCAAAAAGTGTGATGTCAAGATATGCTGAGGCAGAATACCAACTTCAGAAAAGTGGTCAACAATGGTGTTGAGGTTATTTTAGTATTAGCTTTTTTAAAATGAAGCTAACAAGTTAGCTAAAGAATTAGCTAGCAAGTGAAAAACAGCTTTTCTTCATTTCTAGGAAGAAAAAAAGCTTGCAAAAATATATTCAATATTAAAAAATCCCAAACACATTTGACATTTTTCCCAGATCTACAAAGCAGAGGGAATACTGGGCTTGAGAAACTACTTTCTGCTTTGTAATAGCATGAAAATAATTTCCTGGGAAACTACAGAACTATTTTCTTAACCAGAACAAGTAAGGTGTAAAGAAAATGGACACATTTCACTTGAGCACAGACCTTAACATTTTGCCAAACAAGGGAGCTAAGTAATATTTTACTGTAACCTAAAGCCAAAATTCAACATTTATGTCATATTGTAAAAGAAATCTCTTTTCTATTGCCAAAACCCATGTGCATGTCAAAACTGCACTGGTACCTCTCTCCAGAGACAGAACAGCATTAGGACACAACCAGCATACCACTATATCTTCTTGGCAACAGGCCACTGGGACTCCATTTTGAGTCCTCTTTGTCCTCTCGCTAAGCAACTCAATTTCACTGGTAGGTCAAAACCTGCCCCTGAGAGAACGTTAGAATGGAGAGAACAAGGTGATGGTCAGGGTACTAAGACCATTGCTGCACTTTGTTCTTCTGCAGGGGAAAGGTCACACAAGCAGCACTCCCCTGAGAACAGGCTGGACTGTGCATGATACTGCACAGCAAGGTACATGACTGGCAAACACAAATACAAAATAGCCAAAAAGCTTCCTTTTTTAAAACTCATCAAGTATTACTGCATATCTGTGGTATCGGCCTATCCTTGTTACTAGGTACGTGAGTACTTGGAACCAAAGTCACGTGTTAAAGTAATGCACAAGCTGAAAGGATATTTCGCATTTTCTTTGTCATCTGTTAGTTCAAATATCTGATGAGCACAATTCTTGATTAATTCATCCAGAGCTTCTTCCATGGCTGACAAGTCAGAAAGTTCATCTTTGAGGTTTTGCTGATCTGGTGCTTTTCCAACAACTTGGTCAAGATTAGAACCTCTAAAAGAAAACAAAAGTTGTCTAGTATGTTTATCAATAAAAGCCCGTTTATTGAACATCACGTGTACTAACAGACAGCAGTCAGAAACTATGGCATCCTTTACTCTGCGGAAATATGCTTCCATGTGCTTTTGCTCTTGATACTTGTTGACATATTAAGTAATTCATACAGCCTAAGGATACAAAGTATTATCTATGGAAAGTAATTTAATATGCTTAAAAATACTCTCAAAGTTATAAACATTACTCAATATTGTTTGTTTTTACTGTTTCAGAAATTAGAAGTTTCAAAGCCAACTCACATCCACTGGATAAGATTCTTAGATCTTTTCTGAATTAAGTGGATTCCATCCAACACATTGGTGATGTCATACACTCTTCGTTTTTGTACTCCAAGTGTTGTTGCTACTTCATTTAAATCAAGAACACCGTCCGGAGCTTTTTTGAGAAGAGCCATAAATCTTCGTGTCAAAAGCCCCAAGGATGCATCAAATCGAGGCCTTTTGAATTCCGCAGTTTCTGTGAAGTTTTGATAGAATATTTAGGGTAAGCTACTACATAAGCATGAAATGTTCCTTAAAAAAAAAAGTGACAATGATGAAGTAACAATGAAGATAAAAGTCTGGAAGCACTGCAGTTTTTAATGCTGATGTTGCAGAGGCACCATGTAAGGTCTATTAACAACGTATACCTTTGTTTGCAGCGATTGTATCTACATAGCAAGCATGCACCCTCATGCTTTCAAGATTTATGACTTCACACTGCTAGTATGGATATTAATAGCTGTGTAACTGTATGTTCCATAGGACATGAGATCAGATCACTGAATGAATACCAATGAAGCCCTTGATTAACGAGACACAGATAGTCAGGGGCACTGCCAGAGAAATGCAGCTCTATCTCTGCTCCACGACACCTTTAAAATGTTTTTTTTCATACCCTTTTGACCCAGACTAACCAGCAGACCCCCCAAATAACAATCAGGCATGGTTCAGGAGTCAGCTTGGCTTCTGGACTGTTTCAGCCTAGAAATGACCAATCTGTTCTGGGGTAGGAGAACTTAATATGTGGACAAACTCTGTTTGCACTATCTGGCCTCAGGGCAAAAGAACTGGTCATTCCATTGTTTAATTTACTAATGGAATAAAGATCTACAGACACCCTAACACCATAGGTTTAAGAGAGATCCCTGTGCTGTGTGTATCCATTACCAACACATTTGCAGAAACAGCAGCAAAGTCACTGACAAACAGATTGTTTAACTTGAGCATGTTATTTATGTATGCAAAATGCATAAAGAAGCATCTATTTTTGAGGCATAAAAAAGACATGGTACACACACACTCGTTTGATGCCAGAGGCAATGAAAGACTGTCAAATTCTGCTGTTACTTGGTCTTTTCTCCTGTAAAGCAAACCAGGTATTTCATATCTACAAAAATACCTGTTCATATCAAACTGTGTTCCTGAGCAATATTCCAGGCTGATGCTTTAAGAAAAGGTGTGTGTAAACAAACTTCCCTAGAAAATGCTCTATTGCAAATGACAGTATTTTTCACAAGATGAATGAGAGATGTACTTTTACTCATAATGTATCACACCCATTCCATAGCTGCAAATTCGTGCACTCTTTAACATGAAGTGACAGGTCCAATAACTTGGTTTTGGACTGTGTTACTGTGAGATGTGTGAAAGAATTCAACTGGTGAGAAAACAACAAAAAAAACCCAACAAAACCCAAACACATGGAAATTCACTCAAGCTTGTTTTTACATTTATTAATACCAGCTGAAAACCAGCATTTGCCAACATGATGTTTCAGTTTTCTGTAACTCACTTTTCCCATGCATGATTTTCTTTATAGCAGTGGAAAGGTATATTTGCAGCAAATTTAAAGAGGAAAAACTATGAAGAAGTAACACTTCACATCTGTTATTTCATTTAGTGTTCAGCATTTCTCCTGCTCTGCTGATATTAAATACATTACAAATTCTCATTTGTTTACTGCATGTACTCATATTGTAAAAAGCCATGAAATACTTCAAGAATAATTTTCCAACATGAAACATGGCGACTTACTTTTCACAAGCTGTGCATCTTCGTGCACATTCAGGTTGATCATTGGTAGCTGGGGAAATATAAAAGGAAAAAATAACTGTCGTAAAATGCTATTTACAGGGGAAGCTTTTCCAGAAGAAATCCCCAAATCAACTTGAAATGCTACAGCCATCACAGTGCTGACAAATCAACAGATATTAATATGAAGGAGTGTCACCAGACAGAAGGGATACATGCTCATTAATTCCTGACAGAATTTTCAGCCCTTAATCTCAGCCTCTCTCTCTCTGTTTTGGAGCAGGAAACACCACTGAAGGCCTTAGTGCTCAAGCAATGGTCACAACACAGAGATACCTGTATCATCTCTACAAATCCAAGCTTCATCTATTCCATGTAGCAGCTCATATATGGAAGATACACTACTATTATCCATCACTACAGTTACACGTTACAAACAAGACCAGCAGCAGAGCCTGCTCTGGAGGAGATACTAACGGGATGAGCCTAAGCAAGTACTTCATTACACTCCTCTCCCCAATTTAAGAACAGAAGCATTTTCAAATTCAGACTCATTATAGTTCAAAGAGACCCAAGGTCACCTCTGCTCCAACTTCCAACTCCAAACAGCAACAGCCATTAGATGAGAGCAGCTTATGCAAGGCTTAATTAACTGGGTCTTTAAAATTATAAGAGATGGAGGCTACACCTCCCTGACCATCACACTCCATTGCTTCCCTGTCCTCATAGTGAAGAAGTTCTATTTTACATCAAGCTGCAACCTCTCTGGCTTCTTTTGTTTCAATTCACAACTATTTCCTTTCAGCCTCCTATCACGCACAATGGTGAAGTGTCTGGCCAGTTTCTTCGGTTCTTCTTAAGATCCTTACAAGTACAGCATGAAGCTGTGTCAGGGGTGGTTTAAATTAGATATTATGAAAAGGTTCTTCCCCCAGAGTGTGGTCAGGCACTGGAACAGGTTCACTAGGGAAGTGGTAACAGCCTGACAGAGTTCAAGAAGCTCTTGGACAACGCTCTCAGGCTTATGATGTGATTCTTGGGGTTGTCCTGTGCAAAGCCAGGAGTCAGACTCAATCTTATGGGTTCCTTCCAACTCAGGGTATTCTATGATTCTACTGAAGGGCTGCTGCAGCCTCAGAAGCGCCCTCAGGAGTTTATTAACAGCCTTCCCGTACTACTGGGCCTAAATCAGGCACAGCATTCCAAGAGCAGCCTAATACATGCCAAGTAAGGAAGAAGAATCACTTCCCTCAATTTACTGGCTATTCTCCTGCTAATACCAGCTATGCCTCAACGTTAGGGCACAGTGCAGGTTCACATTTAGCCCATTGTCCATCAGGACCCCCAGGTCCTTCCAGGGTGGTCCCCCAGCCTGTACAACTGCAGGGTACAGTGTAGGACTTCACACTCGAATTTTCAACTACTTCGGCTGAAGTTTATGAGGTGTCTGATTACACCTTCCTCCAGCCCATAAACATCATGAGGGGGCATCTCACATCCTCCTCCTATGAACAGGACAGGTCCTAGGATAGACCCCTGAGAAATGTCACTTGTAACCTGCTTCTGAGTAACGTATGAACTACTAACCATTCTTCTTTGACCCTGATGATTCATCCAAGGATTTTTTACCCATCTCGTAGTTTATCACATCTGTAACATCTCAACTCCAAGAGAAGAATGATGCAGGACACTGTTTCAAAAGTCCTGCTAAAGCTAATGTAGTTGACATGCAAGGCTTTGGATCTACAGATCTAGACACTTCATCACCAACAGGGTAATGAGGTTGCAGGTACAGCCATGTTGGCTATTCAGTCACCTTCTTCACATGCCTAGAAATAGCTTCCCAGAAAAGTTGCTCCAAGGCTTTCAAAGGGACTGAAGAAAGCCTGACTTAAGCTGTAGCTGACTTCTACAACCTCAAAAATCACAAGAGCAACTTCACAATGACATCAGCTAGCTCTCAGGATGTATCCCAAGAGTCTTATGGACCTGGCTGGGATGGGTTTTCTCAAGAGATTCCTAACTTGCCACTTTTCCGTTGCTGGTTGTTCTTTAAGATACACAGCCTAAGAGGCATCAGTTCTAAAAAGCCATGCGAGAAGGCTGAGTATCGCAGCCTTACCTGTGCCTAGTCTTCCTAAATCACCCGCCCCATTTAGCAGCAGGTTCACCTATTTCCCCCTCCCCTCCCCTGCTGTACTGCTGATGTACAACTGCAGTGTGAGCCGCAGGCTGAGCTCTGAGGGCTGGGAGCTCCAGGCATGAGGCAGTGAATGGCCACCCTCTGCCTAACAAAGGGCCTGGGAACCTGCAGCCCTGCCAGGGGACTGGACACTTGGAGACCCATCGGGGCTGAGGACTCCAGATTGTGATTCGCCCGGACTGTGAGGGTATAAAAGCCCAGTGTTTCCTTTGTCCAGGGTCCCTTGCTTTGAGGCACCACCTCGAGCTGTTATTTTGTTGCTGCACCAAGATTAAATTATATTAAGTATCCAGATGTGTGAGACTGCTATGGGAAACCTGGTCTGTGTGAGTGGCGGTTGCAGCTGTGATGGGGCCTGGGTCCCAGCTCAAGTGGTGTGAGAGTGACTCCCAGCGTAGCTCCTGGATGGTCCAACAAGGAAGTTTCTTTAACATTGTGACCCCTGGCATTCCTTGCTAGTTTCAACATTACAACTTTGGCTTTCCAAGTCCCATGCCTACATGGGACTACATGTCCAGACAGTTTTTCAGTCACATTATAGTCTGTCTTTGCTTTCAACTCCTGTATATGTTCTTTTTGCCCTCCCCAGAGTGCAGACATAGCTGTGCCCATCCCTTAACACATTTACTTGCCATGAGGATCAGGATAGAATGTCTCTGTCCTTACTGACCTCCAACTCTTCAGCTCCTCCAACTTCCAAAGTTGCCTCGCCTAAAATCTCAACAACCTGTTGCCTGAATAAGTTTTAGTCCTGAAACCTTAAAAAGACAGAATCCAAGTTCTGTACTCTGTTAATAGCTTCCTCACTACACTCGGGGTCTTGAACTCCACTGTTAAGGAAACTTCCCAGTCACACTCCCAACACCAGAGACCTTCACTGCTGGGACCAAAGTCCCTTCACAGCGGGTGGCTCCAGTGAGCTGATGGGAGCCACAAGTGACTCCCTACACACCCCTTTCACACAGTCAGACCAGGTCTCCCTAATGTTTTGACCCCAGGTTTCCCTTAGCAGAGTCTCAGATGTCTCATTCCATAAAGCAATTTATTCACAGCGCAGTAACACAGAAACAGCCCAAGCTGGTGCCTCCAAGGAGGGACCCCCAACAAAAAAAACCTCTGAGCTTTTGTACTCTGACAGCCTACCTGCACCCAAGTCTTCCTCCTGAGTCCTCTGCTCCATCTCTCCAAGTGTCCATCCACCTCACTGGCTCCACTCATCTTTGTGCCCTTTTGTTATCCAAAAGCTCTGTGTTTGCTGTGTCTTGTGTCCATTCACTTGGCCAGCACCATCCATCTTCATGCCCTTTGTTATCCAAAGGGTTGGGCAGTTCATGGCCTCATGTCTCTCCGGACTCCCACTCAAAGCTCAATTTGCAGCTTGCAAACCGAAACACCTGACCAAGATGTGTTCCTCAACATCCACTATTCCACGGTGTAGTGGGTTGACCCTGGCTGGATGTCAGACACTCACCAAGGTCAGTTTATCACTCCCCTTCTCAGCTGGACAGGGGAGAGAAAATATAACAAAGGCTCATGAGTTAAGGACTGGGAGAGATCACTCACCAAATACCATCATGGGCAAAACAGAGTCGAACTGGGGATATCAACTGCATTTATTGCTAACAAAGAGCAGGATAATGAGAGGTAAAATAAATCTTAAAAGCACCTTCCCATCAACCCTCCCTCCTTCTCACCAGCAGCTCAGGGAGATGGAGAATGGGGGCTATGGTCAATTCATCACAGGTTGTTTCTGCTCCTGCTCAGAGAGAGGACCCCTTCCCCTGCTCCAGCATGGGATCCCTCCCAAGGGAGACAGCTCTCCATGAACTTCTCCAGTGAGTCCATCCTATGGGCAACAGTTCTCCATGAACTGCTGAGATATGGGTCACTCTTCCATGGGGCGCAGTCCTTCAGGCATAGCCTGCTCCAACGTGGGTCCCCCAAGTCCTACGAGGAAACCTGCTTCAGTGTGGGCTCCTCTCTGCACAGGTCAGGTCCCTCCCAGGACCCCGCTCCAGCATAGGTTTCGCACAGGTTCACAGCTCTCTCTCTGGCATCCACATGCTCTGGTGTGGGTCTCCTCCACAAGCTGCAGGTGGATCTCTGCATCCCCACTGACCTCCACAGACTGCAGGGGGCCATCCTGCTTCACCATGGGCTGCAGGGGAACCTCAGCTCTGTCACCTGGAGTACCTCCTCCCTCTCCTTCTCCACTGACCGTAGTGTCTGCAGAGTTGTTCCTCTCACATATTCTCACTCTGCTCTTCTCTGGCCACAGTTACATTTGTGCAAGAACTTTACTTTTTTGTTCTTAAACGTGTTAATTACAGAGGCGTTACCACCATTTCTCATTGATCAGCCTTGGCCAGCAGCATGTCCCTCTTGGAGCCGCCTGGCACTGGCTCTATTGGACATGGAAAAAGCTTCTAGCAGCTTCTCAGAGAAGCCAACCCTGTAACCCCACACACACCCCTGGGCTCCCACTAATAAAACCTGGCCATGCAAACCCAATACACACGACCACTACAGCCAAGGCTGTTAATAATTACCACATTCTTGACTTTCCTGTTTACGTAAAGCCTATTCAGGAAAGTATCACCCCTGCCTGACTCATCTTAACACCTAGATAGAGAAGCTGTGCACAACACCCTTTGTTTTTTACAATCGTGACCTCCAACGATAAGAAAATTTCAATTACCAGTGTAAAAACTCAGGTGAACTCTTTCATGGCTATGAGAAAATACTACTAAGTACCATTTAGCCAAACTGTCAAGAGTAATTAAAAGAAATATAACAAATTTTAATAAGTTTCACAAAAGTAGGCCTGTTTTTCGTTAGCTACCTCACAGCATTACTAAAAGTAGTGGTGGCAGCTGTATAAAAGATTGCCTCAACACCACAGATGTTCAGAAAAAACCAGAATACAGTCGTAGTCCATTTTTCTCAAACTCAGCTACACGATATTTAGCTCGATTAAGAGGCTATAGGAAACATAGGTAAGAAAACCCATTCTTTTGCACTCTAGCCCCTTTCCCTAGCAGCCTGCTAGTGAAACATCGAGGGAATGCCACGACGAGGGAAGCATCCCACGGCTCCTTTCGGGTACCACGCTGCCCGGGCCCGCCGCACCTTTCCCGCTCAGCGGCTGCAGGACGGGCTTTCGGCCGCCTCCTCACCACCTCCCGCGGCAGGAGCGCGGCTGCAGCGCCGCGTCCCGCCCTCTCCCCAAGCCCAGGCAGCGCCTCCCCGTGCCGCCCGCCATGTACCTCACTCACACGTAGCGCGTCCGGCTGCAGTGGCCTCAGGCGTTCCCACTTATCATACCTGGCCATGTCCGGCCGGCCCCGAGGCGAGGCGCCGGAGGAGGGACGGCGCTCGGTCGCCCTCACGGGGAGGCTCCGAGCCCCGCCCGGGCGGGGGGCGCCGCGGGGACGCTCCCGCCCTCAGCGTGGCCCGTCATGGCCGCCACGTCCCGCCCCCATTACCCATCGTTCCCCGCAGCGCGCGCGCCCGGCAGTGGTCCCCGCTCTCCCGCCCTGGCCGGTTCCTCACGGCTCCTCACGGCTTCTCCCGCCGCCCTTGGGGCATCCCCGCGGTTCCGGCCGACGTGGGGTGGGAATGTGCTAAGTCGGTTCCTTCCCTCCCCCTCTCGTCACCGTCCTAGAGCGGCGGAGAAAACGATCTCCTCGCCTGTGCCGGCAGCGGGAGCGCCCTGAGCCCTGTGGCGGCTAGTGTGGGCTGTGGGGGAGAATCACGGAATATGCTGATTTTGGAAGGGACCCACAAGGGTCATCGAGTTCACAGCTCCTGGCCCTGCACAGGACACTCCAGTAATCACATCCTGTGTCTGAGTGTATAATCCAAGCGCCTCTTGAACTCTTGTCAGGCTTGGTGCTGTGACCACTTCCCAGGGGAGCCTGTTCCAGCACCTAACCACCCTCTGGGTGAAGAACAGTTTTCTAATATCCAACCTAAACCTTCCCTGACAAGTTCAGGCCATTCCCTCTGGTTCAGTCACTGGTCACCACATAGAAGAGATCAGTGCCTACCCCTCCTCATCCCCTCACAAGGAAGTTGTAACTGCAATGAGGTCTCCCCTCAGTCTTCTCCAGGCTGAACAGACCAAGTGACCTCAGCTGCTCCTCATACATCTACCCCTCAAGAGAGAGGAGCTCCTCACCATTTTGGTTACTACAAGGAGGGAGATTTTTCTTCCTTCAGTGTATAGTATAAGCAAGGAGAGAGCACCTTGCCCAAACATTGCTGTGCAAATATGTCTGAGAATAATTAGTATTGCTTTATTGCCAAATAATCTGCTTCTGTCATGACTTCTTAGTACGAGGTAGCCAAAGCTGCGTGTGTCACTGACGGGGCAGACACAGATAGAATGCCCATGTCAAGAATGAGTTAATTATGAGAGGCTTGTGGATGGAGGGCAAGGTATGTTCCTGTTCGTCCAGACAGGAGCCAATGAATGTGGCTTGCCCAAACTCAGCCTGTCCATTTACCTCCCAGCAACATTCTGGTTTCCCCAGTGCTCCTGCCCTTTCCTCCACACTCTGATAAGCTTTTTCAAGCACTGACTGACACCTTGCTCATTTGCCAACATCAGTGGTAATCTCAAAATTTCCAATTGAGTAGGTAACTTCTGTTAGTCAGACAAAAGCATTTCTTTTAAAAACAGCTCCTTGTTAAATAGCCCATCTGTTGCTTGGTTGTTCTTTATGGCAATTAACTCTCATCTAAAACAGATAAGTCTGTCATGGAGTCATTTTGCTTAAAGAATTTATGAACTGTTCTCCACCTACATTTCAAGTAAAATTTCCAGTCATTTCCCTTCCCCAATTTCATCGAGTGTTGTGTAAAACTGCCAGTCTGGTATGAAGAATTCAAAGCCATGAAGAACGTTGTTCATATTCTCACACGCCAGACCAAACAGGTCAAATAACACTCCAATATTTGAAAAAATACTGAGTTAGTTTTCATTTACTAGGTGTTTCACAGTCCTTCAATTTCAACAATCCTTTGGAGTAGTTTATGGTATCACCGATGATAGATCAGATGACTTGATAGAGGGTGTTTTCTTCATAGCAACCAATTTTCAATCAAACACTTGCCTAGTAGAGAACTTGTCCTTGTAGAGAACTATTGAACTAAGGTGACTTGTTCTGGTACTCTAATGAATTAATAAGAGTAAAAGGTGAGAAATACGTTACAGCTCCTCAAAGGCATGATGTCTGTGTTTCAGGAGACATGAAGTCTGGAGCTGTGAATTTCAAGACTTCATGCAAATGCTGATTGTCAGTATTGTGAGGCGAGGTTAGACTTCTGCAGAAGCAGGTTTTCCTGTCATGGAAGGGACACATGATTACATTGAAATGTAAAAATGCTCATTTTTGTATGGGCAGCATAATCCAATTGCTAACTGCTCTGTGGTGATAAATTTAGTCCCATAAGGAATAAGTATTTCTCCCTCTTTGTTATACTCTGGAAGATGAATGTTATCATTGCAATTACAGATTGTGATAAAGCAGGTTTTTTCCAGCTGGAACAGCAAAATGGTTTGGAGTAGATGTCTTAGGCCACTTTAGTTTGAGGTGATGTAAGGAATGTGTCATGCAGTATAAAAGTCACTGAATAGGATTTGGTGACTGTTAGCTGGTCAGATATTAGGAGGGAGGCTAGTGACTCGTAATTTGAGGATTAGGATACATGAATTCCTGTATTAACCCATGTAGAAAACATTGCATCAACATTAAACTATGCTGTTGTTCTAGCCAGTCATAAGATCAAATCCTGTTGTTCCTGTGCTTCTGTGTCCTTGCCTGCTGACGCATCTAATGGAGCAAAGAAGAGCCTCACATGGATTCAGATTCAGGAAGAGTTTTCTGTATTTACATGAAAATTAAGAAGCCTAATTATTCTTTTAAATGAACATTATATTTTGAAGTAACTCACTTGACTATCAGGAGTTGTTGCTGTGGCATTCTACAGATAAAAGAGTTTGATTCTAGTATGTTATTATTCACATTTGATAAAGATGATAATTAAACATCACACATTCCTTATTACTCCTGTAGATGAAAATGAAAATTATACCCCATTTACTGTTATTTTAATGCATATGAAAATGGCTGGGCATTCTTTTTAATATCTCCAGACATTAGTCGTATAAGACATGATTCTTAAAATGAAAGATTTGCTTATTTATCTGAATTCTTTTTTTATTGCATTGATTCTTAATGTTGCCACCAGGGGGCAATAATTCCATTTCCTAAATCTGATCTTTTACCATCAAAACCTGCCAGAACAGTGGATTCAGTAACATTTTTTAGGGACTATATGTGAAAATCAAAGCACAACTTTCTTAAAAATACTTCCCTTGTGAAATTTAATATTTTACGCTGCACTACTTAGGCGTGTAGGTTTTACTTTTATTTTGAGCAGCTAAGAATTAGACTGCTTTGTAAAAGCTTTTACCGTGAACCTCATGCAGCACTATAATGGTGCAAGGTTTGGATTTCATGCAATACGGGATATTTTGGGTTTTTTATATTGCCATTGTAAAATTAAAAACATTGTTTTGAGTGCCACTACTTTCCTATTCTTTTATTTTTTTGTCACACTAGTATACTATTAATATTTATTACCCTATATATGTTATCCTGAATTTGGGAATTATATCTCCTGACAGGTATTTTATATGTTATGTATTTTTTCTTTATGTACCTAGTAGTTCCAACCTACTGCAGTTAAAGCCAAAATTGCCTTCTGCTACAATCCTGTATCAAATGCAATCTTCCCTTTCATGACTGTAACTGGATCTTCCATTATGTGCATATATATTGTTGGAAAGATGAGCCAGAGGAAATATCTTCCTGCAAAGGTGCAAAAGTGCAAAATCATGAAAGACAGCAATAGCTGTAAATATCTGTTTAAACTTCATGGGTTACAGAATCATCCATATTTTTGTGTATTAGTATGTCTGTCTGTGTAAATTTCCAAGGCTCCCTAAGGTCCTCACTACTGCATAACGATTAGGCATAAAGGTATAAATTTTTATGCTGTAAAATGTAATGACTTAAATCTGTTTCTGGCAATAGTAGAGTCTTTCTTGATGTGCTCAGCTTAATTTGACTGAAAAAAATTAATCCATTAATTTAAGGCGGCAGATCTCTTATTTCTTCACTTTGTTGTATGAATATGAGGAAGATCAACTCAGTTAATCAGATCTGAATGGCACAGTGCTAAACAACATTCTTTTTTATCATGTCTTGAATGGCACTTAGAAGTCATGGTGTGGTATCATGTTGTATACGTGGGGTTTAGCTCATGATATAAACTGAAGCTCTTACTTTTTGTACCTGTAATTCAAAAAACAAGTTATATAGATGGGAAAAGTACCCTGAAGGTGACATTAAAGGCTATGTAACTAGCAAGTGCTTGCTGCATATGAACACTGGTGTGTCTTATTAAAAAGGTTCAGTGAATATTGTGTTTTTAGTAAGGTCTGGAAATTTGGCAGCAAGCCATCTACCAGAGCCTAAGGGTTCTAGGCAAAGGTCTTAATAGAGCCTGCAGGAGGTTTTCATCCATGCTAAGGAGTTTAGAAACAGAAGAAGATTCCTGTTGCATAAGGGCATTATTATATTTGTGGTTTGTATCTTTTGAGTTGCAGAGGAGGTGTAAAATTCCCTGATGTATTTAATTTTGTCAGCTTTAAATGTATGAAAAAGTTGAAATATGTTCTCATGAGATGGTTAGCTTTATATCTTGAGTTTCAAAGTATCTTTGAAGTTGATTTTTTGGTGGGGTTTTTTTGGTTGGTCGGTTGGTTTTTGTTTTGTTTTGTTGTTTTGGTTTTGGGGTTTTTTTACTTAGATGCAGATTTCCCCACTGTGGTTTTTTTATTATTTAAAATTTATTTTATTATTTAATTTTATCTCATAATATGAAAAAGTGTTCTATAGTACCTACTTGAAAGTAGAGTAGCTTTCTGTTATGTGTGCACTGAGGCTTAGCACACTCACTGATGGTTGGGTTGTCTCTAGATGCATAAAAGTCGTTCAAGCCTAACATGAAATTGTTTGGCTTGGCCACTGCCAATCCCAATCCTTTCTTCATTCTCACTTTGTTACAGCAGTGAGAACTTGAAACGGATGGTAAATGTAGGGCACCTGTTTGCACTGAGGGAAGGTAGAGGAGAGTTTCTGGGAAGGTGGGTTACCGGCCGCTGGGAGGCTAACTGTAGGTGGATGCTGGAAAAGCAGAAACCACTGGAAAAACTCAGCTAGTCTTTTCCATTCTGCAGGCATCTGTGTTCCAAATATCCATGCTATGCTACTCTAGCCCAGTGCTTCCATGTCTCACCATTAGGGAGTAACACCCCTTGTGAACAGGTCCTAGTGTTCCAGCAAGATCAGATCACCTCCAGGCCCAGAGTATTAAAGCTGAGCAGAGTTCTCCTCCTCTCTTCTTAGCCTTCCCTTACTCCCGATTTGCCACCACAAACAAACTAGAAGGTAGCTGTTATTGCTGACAGAACAAAATGATTTGCCATTGGAATGGCAAAATTCAATTTTGCTATGATATATGAGGAACCTTAGAATCAGAGAATCATTTAGGTTGGAAAAGACGTCTAAGATCATCCAGTCCAACCATTAACTCAACACTGCCAAGTCCCCCACTAAACCATGTCCCTACGTGCCACATTGGCACATCTAAATAGAGACAGGAATGGTGACTCAGCCATTGCCCTGGGCAGCCTGTTCCAGTGTTTGACAAGCACTTTCACTGAAGAAATTTTCCCTAGTATCTAATCTAGACCTCCTCTGGTGCAACTTGAGGCTGTTTTCTCTCATTCTATTGCATATTATTTGGGAAAAGAGCAGTACCCACCTCACTGCAACCTCCTTGCAGGTAGTTGTAGAGAATGATAAGGTCTCCCAAAGCCTCCTTTTCTTCACCTTGAGGTGGTTCTGATCAGAAAGCAAATTCTAAAAAATGGCAGTTTATCTAATTATAAACCGTAGAAGAGAAAAAATGATCAGTTGTTACATTCTACAGCAGTGAGTTTTACAATTTTAATTTGTTTGGAAAAACAAAGTAATTTTGTTTCAGATATTCTCCCTAATCATGTTATTGGGTGCTCTGTAATTCCTATGTTATGGGAAACTGGAAGAACTTCTTTTCAGTTCAGTTTTTCCATATTATTCTCAGCTTCATAGGTATTTGTCAACTCAGTTACCTATTTTCCAATTTGAAGACTCAAAACCTATTTAATCTGTTTTGTGTGGAAGTTATTTCAAATCTCTAGCTGCTCTTGTACATTGCTTTTCTGTTCTTCTATAGCCTTTTCAAATGGGACATTTGAAAGGAATAACACTGTAATTTGAAGGAAAAAAATAAAGAAAAGGGAAAAGGAATTTTTTCCCCCGATATGAGGGCAGTAAAGCAGTGGAACAGGCTGCCCAGAGAGGTTGTGTAGTCTCCATCTCAGAGGTTTCCAAAATGCAACTGGATAAAACTCACCTCATAGCTGACCCTTCTTTGACTGGGAGATTGGGCTAGACACCTCCTGTGGCCCCTTTGAACATGAATTATCCCATGATCCCACGACCAGATATACAGGCAGAGTACAAGAAGTTTACAAATGTAGACTTAATACAATGTCAAACTGATACTTTCTTCTTTATTCTCACTTATTTTCCTAACACACATTGTGTGTGCCTTTTTGATAATTAGTGAGCATTATGCTGATGTTTTCAGAAAACTGTCGATGGAGCTCAAAAACCTCTTCACTAAGTGGGCAAGAGGCCACTGTGATGCACATACAGTTGGCAGCTGCAGCAACAGCAGGGGAAAAAATTATCAGAGGGTGGTACTGTGAAGTGTGGGTTTGCGAGCAACATCCCTACATTCTTTCTGTGCTGAGCTACTTCCCTGAACCTGGACGAAAGCAGGTAGTAAGGAAGTGTTTTTGGGATTGCCTGGTTCTGTGGCTGCTGCTGTTGGCTGAAGCAGTGGCAAAAACTTTGGTTCAAAGAGAAAGAGTGTCTGCTGCAAAGGGAAGGGATTGCACTTCATAGTGCTGTTATGTCCGTTGCCATTGCTGGCACACTCCTGCATTGGAGAGACTGGGCAGAGCTGGACCCAGCTTTGGTTCCCTAACCATTCTTTCTCCTCCCACTCTCTGGGTAGATAACTCTTCTGGTCAGCTGCTTTTGCTCTTCCACTGATCTCCAAATCGCCATAAAGTATCCATACTGTCAGCATCTTAGCTCTGCTTCTTGCCCTTAGTGCCACTATTGCTTGTTAGAACCACAAGGCAGATATTTTCTTGCACATCCACTGTTTCTCATTTATTACTACTTAATTTAACCTGCCTTTTCAGCCACCCACTTCTATGAGATACGCTTGCAACATTTCACAGTCTGTATTTGGGTATCCTGAAAAATCTTCTGTCACTTCACTGTTCTGCACTGTACAATGTTACAGCTTTGTAACAGCAGCATTCGCGTCATCAGACAGCCACTGGTGTTCCACTCATATCCTTCTGGTACTGATGTTGGTTTAAGCTATAGGTTACATGTCTTAACCTTATAGCTAGTAGTTCAGCAGCCTTGTATTTGGGTAAAAAAACTGTGGTCGTGGTGATATGTTACTTCCAAATGATCTGTCCTTTCTAAAGCTTCCTTTGCTGACCATCAGAAAGAAGTTCTGACCTTCAGAAGTTGTGCTGATGTGACATCTCTGGAGTGTTCTAGAAAAAGCATCTAGATTATTTTATAGAGATATTTTAGCACCAGAATAGATGAGAAATCTGTTTCTCTCTCCTCATTTTAACATTTAAACATTTTAACAGTTTTTATTTTTAAAGTTTACCTCTTGTTAAAATAAAAACTCTTAGTCCTTAGCACAGCTTAGGAGTGGTACTGTTGTCCTCGTGGTTTGGTAAAGGCTGTTGGAAAGTAGTCTGTATACTGGAAGTTGGTAGGAAATATTACCATACATAGTGCAAGATGACATTAATTTTTAAAAAGCATATTGAACCCCTGGGGAAGGAAAGTTTTGATTTTGGCAGCCTGTCTGTCAAAAGTTATCAAGTTCAGGTCTTTACTTTGGCTTGAGTTTTGAAAAAGCTCTGTACTGGCTTTGAGATGTGACATTAATTTGGATCTTTAAATTATGTGAGACACACTGAGGTGCAATTCTCTTGATCATGGAAATAGGCAGCATACCCCTTTGCTGCAGCACAACACTGTAGCTCATTCTGAATTATTGAATGTGTCAGAAACATTTGATAAAGTTTAAACAGTTTGGCAAGAGTTGCCCTGGCTATGCCTTCAAGTGGGAGAAGGGATAGAACACTGTGCTGGGAGATAGAACACTGTGCAGAGGAGAAGGTGGAGGAAGCTGCTCCTTTGAATCACATGCTGGGCATATGAGATTCAGCAAGTCTGGATTATAATTTTTTCTCAAGTCTTAATGTCTGGGCAAAGTCACTGAGATTATTATGACAGAGTAAATAGATTAGGTCCTTAATTTCAGTTCAATCACTTAGGTTATTATTCCTGAGGTGGACCAAATCTGTGTTGTTTGCACTAGTTGCTGAGCTCGTCCTAGCACTGGATGAAGATAAAGATTATATTCTGATTATTTTCAAGTTGATCAAGAATTTTATGAATATTGATCAATAGATTGCTTTGATATGGTGGATGTTGCTTAGGAGGTATATTTTATTTGTGAGATGATCCAGGCAAGGTGAGTGTTGTTTCTCTGTCCCGTGGATCACCTTCTGCATGACCTTAGATGTGTCATGCCTCCTAGTTGCTCTATGAGGCAACTAACAATGAAGAAACGTGGGCTAGTTTTAAGATAACTTGTAATTATTACCCCTTCACTGTGTCTGACCTTGACTTTGCAGTAGCTAACTTGCTGCTTAATTTTAGGTACTCAGTAAAAGAGACCTCATGAAGTAAGTGTCTAATACATCTTCATACATCACTGGAGAGAGCCAGGTGCCTCTCCAGGCCTCCAGAGGGAGATTCTTTACACCTAAGGTATTTAACCTTAAGCAGACAAGATCTTTTAGAAGTCTTCAGCATCACCTACCTCTCTCCCCAGTCTCTGTAACAAACATAAACACTTCAGAAGGACTGTTTTATTGTGTATTTAAAATTAGGTCCTTAAGAAGAACATGCTGGCTAGCTGTAATTATATGTGATTTTCCGGAGCCACGTGCTGGTTGCCTGAAAGTGTTTCTAGTCATCATGACTGCTGAAAGTGAAAAAAGACCCCTTGAATGCGTTCGTCATTCAAGCTAGAAAGTCAGAGGACTTGTGCCTGTGTTTTTCGTGATCTTAAGGGGGTTATTTCATAGCTCATAATCTTAAAAAATGCCACTTGTTATTTTTTCACTTTCATTCTCTATTGCATCATCACGTTATGCTGGTATTTAAATCTGGCTTTGCAGGGGAAAAGTTTGGAAGTTTCTTTTAAAAAAAACTATTTAGAATAAGGATTGAGAAACAAAGAGCATAAACAATAGGTAAGCTGGATTTGGGAGATAACTAGCTATCCAGGGCACTTTATCTGTATAGATTGCTTAAACTAATCTCCAAATGGCAGGCTTTGGCTACTGTGACTAGATCTTTATTCACACACAGAAAAAACCCACAAATTTTCCAATTTCTCCAGAAGACTTCCACTTTCCCTTCATACCTCTGGTCTTCCCTGTTCATCTTCTGTTTTATAACTCTTTTTTTCCCCTGAGGCTGCTGAAATTGTCTGCACTTTAGACCCTAGAGCCAAATAAGGCACGTCTGGTTGGGAAGATACCATATTCAGTGGGAAGCAGGGGTGAGGATGCGTGAGGCCGGGGAGGAAAAGGCGGGGGGAAGGGTGAGGGGGTTATATTCTTGACCTTAGGTAGCTAGTGCTGAGAGGTAGCGCATTGTGTGGGAGCACAGGCAGACCTAGAGCTTGTGGATGGGAAGGAGGGAGCAAGGAGGAGGGAGGAGGAAGCCGGGACAGCGAGGGGGGAGGAGGAGCAGGAGAGAGCAGCATCTCTATCTTTCTTTGCAGACCACGCTGCTAAACAGCGAGGGGAGGCTCATGCTTCCCTAATATCCATCACTCCCTGCTTCCAGCGTGGTCACAGACAGAGCAACAAAGAGGGTCTCAGAGGTAAGATCCGTGCAACTTGCAAAGCTGTAGCATCTGCCAAAATAAGGAGAAGCAGCAGCAGCAGCAAAAATAGAGAGTAAAGATTATCAGCACCTGGGAGCGCTCGGAGACGGCAGGGGGGTAACTGGACGCTCCTGAAGGTTAGGGAAGTGTAAGTCCCGGCAGCAACAAGAAGGGAGTAAGAGGAGAGCAGGGGATCAGGATACCAGCCAGCAATATTTAGCAGTGGGTAGTTTGTGTCCCAGCTCTCTGTGTGGGAAGAGGAGAGAATAGGTTAGCAGCATAACTGATACATGGATAAATGAGATTAACGGAAGATACAAATGGTTTATTTACCCAAAAAATATAGTTCTGGAGCGAACAAAACATTAATTTGTGTATTCAGAAGAAAAAATAATAATAAAAAGCAAAGCTAAAGCCTGCATATTGTTTTGAATTTTTTTTATACGAAAGTTTGATTTTTCATTTTAGCACAATGTTTTAGTTCAGAAACGCATTTAATAGCAACAACAGGAAAAAAAGGCAAAACTCCCAAATTAAATGTAGGGGGTTTTAAAAGTCAAACAAAATGGGCTGTTTAAAAGTATTGTAAGAAAATATTGGTGATGACTAAAGAAGGTATGCTGTTTGAACTGAGAAATACTGTTTTATTTCATTTAGAAAAAAACAAACCATAATTTTGTGGTGGCCTGAAATGAAATTTCTAGTTATGTTTAATTCATCCACTCAGACTAAAAAATCAGCAATTTGGTGAGGTGTATTTATAAAGTTAACTGTTTATTTTTAGTTATGAGTACTGGAAGCTTAGATGAAGGAAATAGAAACTATAGCATCTATGCATTAGAGACACTGATGCTTGCTTTTTGCTTGTGCTTTGTCTCATTTACTTTACTTTTTGATGTATGGACTACATTGCTTTTGATCTAACACCTCATAGACCCTTCTGAAAATTACTAACTACTAAAAGCTGTAGTGACAGTGTTTGTTGTTACACATGTTGAACTAACTTCAGAGAAAATGAATAGTGGTTGGTATGTCTTACAAGTGAGAGTCTGTAGGATCTAATGGTTTGGTTTTTGGTTTGGTTTGGTTTTTTTTTTGCTGTGAAACACAGAATCATTCTCCAAAGGTGGACATTCTGGAATATTTGTGCTTAATTGGAAGTTTCTGTTTTTTCATCTCAAGATTAGGTAACTAAAATAGGTCTAGTGGGTTGATTCAGTGTCTAAGTGAGGAAGTTGGAACCACTATTCTCTGCTGCATTGGGGAACTTGGAGGTGGGGGACCTGAGTTTGATTTGCTTTTTCATCACTGTAAATTTAGTGGTACAAGTGTACATCAGATCAAGATCGGGTTCTATACTGGTCTCCTTTGTCTCATTTTTCTTATAAAAGAAAGAAAAGCCACAACACAGAAATGGGACTTTGCTTCCAGTAGTTTTTATAATAACCTTATTTGCTATTTCAGGGCTTATTTCAGTTATATTAATATTTTCTAACAATACAACAGTCTGACATTGGTCACTTTGTCTGATATGGTAGTTGTCAGCTCTAGCTTTGAAATTTACTTGAGTCAGTAGAGAGTCAGGAGTTTGATTATAAAAGAAAAAACAAAATCACTGTCAGCCCACCCCCTTGCTTACAAAACTGATTTGAGTTTGTTTGGGTTTTTTTTAGTCTATTTTTTGTTTTGCTAATTTCAGGAATGATTAATATATTTTGAAACCTCTTGTTCTGTCTTTTCATTAATATACAGCTGTTTAAGAAAAGATTGAATTAATTGAGGCTTTAAAAATTATCTTCTGTTTCTTTAGAAAAACTGAAATTACTACATACAAAATTGCCTGTATTTTTTAGTTTAGTTTTTGGTTTTGATTACAGTTTTTGATTTTCTGTGGCTTCTGCCAAAGAAATTGCATGTTCTCACTTTGGAAATGTTTAACTGTGTTATGTGCATAAAAAAACCCCGGTAACAAATCAAACCTAACACGAATCTACTACTGCAGGTAAATTTCATTTGAAGCTAACATTCTTTTCTGCTTAGACAATAGTTAGCTATTGTTCTCTTAAAACAACCTTCTATGAATTGTATTGTTCTTGAAGTTTATAAAGGCTGCATGCAAAGCTCCCTGAAGTCAGGAAGAGACATTCCATTGACTTCAAATGGCTTTGGATCAGGCCTGTCACGTGAGATTAGCTGCTGACAGAAGATGTTATAAGCACAAGCCCAGAAAAGGATGATTTAGGGATGGAATTTCACTTATGCTGTGGTCATCTTTGCTTTGTGAATATCTATTAGGGACAATGTTTTTGAAGCAGTAGTTCATTCATTTTCTGTTAAAAATGGTGTATTTCTTGGTCTTGGGAATCTATATTGTTGCATAAATTTTCTTCTAACTTAGATCTCAAATCTATTGTCTATTTGTGTCTGTATTTAAATACCTTAGTAAGGTAGTCTGGATATAATAGCTGGGATTTTATAACTTCAATAATGCTATGCATGATATGTACAAAGTTAAGGAAAGACTTTTCTAGTGTGAAAAAGCAAATTAAATACAATGGTTTGAATTCTGTTTTTTCATGTTAAACTAAAAGGTATATTCTGTATAAGAAACTAATGGCTTCCACAGTTTCTCTTCTAATAAAACAACCCTGCCCCCAAAACCCAGAAGAGATTGCTGTATAAAATGTGAAAAGTGGCAAAGTCAGACATTTGCAGTTTTTCTGCATTTGAAACGTATGGAACTTATAAAATGTAAAAGTAACCACGAGAAAAACAGTATAGTTTTATATAACAAAATAAAATGACAGCATTTTACAGCACGAGTATGTAAGGGGAAATTTGGATTAGGAACTTGAAAAGTTTCAAAGGTAATTCTTCTAATAAATGGAACTCTGTCAGACTCCCAAACCCTCTAGTGATACTGGGCATCACTATCTATAGGTGAAAATTACCTTTGTTTCTTATTGATTGTGACTCCTGTAATGAATTCAAAGTCTGCATGGTGAATGATAAGTGATCTGTCACTCCTTTTTTTCACCTTCATACAAAATAAAGCAGTTACTCTCAGCTGAGATCAGGCAGAACCAGGAATTTATTTTGTGTGAATAACAGCCCCATGAAGAGACATGAAAGGCTAGGGTAACTAACAACAACCAAAATCTACATGCAGTCATTCCTAATTATACAAAAACATGCCTGCATTTGTGTATTGACACGTGCACAGGGAAAGCATAGTTTCTTTAACTGCAGTTGAAGATTCCTTGCTTTTTTCCCACTTAAACTGTGGTTAATGATTCAGTCAGTCAGCAAACCTGACTAACTCTTTAAAACTTCTCTTACACAGACTGACAGGATATACTGTAATTTACTAAGGAAACCCAATCCTTATGTTCACTTTATTAACATTTGCAGCTGTACCTTTATAATGACGCCTAAGGATTCCAAGGAACATTGGTTTGGTTTTCAGTTTGTTTTCATTTGCCATTATCAACGTTACCTTTCATGCTTGAATGTTTCTGTCAGGAATAAAGAAAGTCTAAGATGTAACATCACCAGTGGTGTATCTCTGAAGAAATGATAAAAGAAACTTGTCCTTTAGACATTGTATGCCATAGAAAAAATGCTGGAGAATATAAATACTGATTGAGTATTATATGAAGAAAATATGCTTTTTCTAGCTAAACAGCACAGCAGTACTTTATATACTAAAAGCATGTAATTATGTTGACAGTGTATTTATGTAATTATGCAGTAGATAGAATTGAAAAATTATTTGTGGGAAGTATATTAACATCACAATCATAAAAATAGTCAATACTGGCAAAGAATTGCAATCAAAGATATATTTGTAGCTATGAGAATTCATCCTGACACTTAACTTATTCTTTTATCCCTTTTTGTGTTGCTTTAAGTTGCATATTGCCTACAATATGTATCCTTGTTTTAACCTAGCTGTCTCAGTTTTTAGAGCTTCTTAGTAGGAAAGTGTAGGGCTAAGTCTTCTGTTTTAATGAGAGGGAGAAAATACATAGATTTTGTCATTTGGGAGGGGAAATTTTTATTTCCACAGTGTTTCTTATCCCTTTTCCAAGGATAAATATTTATTTTTAAAAAAATTATGACCCTATCCTATCCTGTGAAGTTCTAATAAAATAAAAATAATAATCCTATCCTATCCTATCCACACTTCAGAACTGTGAAGTTCTAGTGTCATTATACAGTGCTTGGAAATGATAAGCAAGTTTCTATTGATTATGACTGTTTTCATCATACAAATTCTCATTTACAGTGTATAAGTATTAACTGGAAAATGACCTGAACAGGCATAGAGGCAAGTTTAAAAGCACCAGCTTTGCTTCCATCAGTGAGAACTTTAGTAGATTAAAAAAAGAAAATATAGAATTTTCTGACTTGGAACCACATTTTCACGTATTTTTAAAATATCTGTATTCTCCCAGTTTCTCTGTGAACTAGAGATTAAAGTACAAAGTCTAAACACGGAGTGGTCAAACCATAGGTGGATAAAATTGTAAATTTCACTGGTGTAATCATTCAGGATGTTACTTGAAATACGAATAGTGAAAATAATTTTGAACACAAGAATGATTTGGAAGTTGCTGAAAAGTTGTAAAGATTGTTTCATTCTTATCTGACAGTTATTTTCATTATTTTCCCTCCAGAGGTGATAAAATGGTTGATTTATTATGTAAATGCATAATAATTTTTTTAAAGAAAATGTTTTTTACTTACTTGACTGCAGTGTAAAGGATGCTTTAGTTAAGTGAGGGATCCAGATCTTGGTGGCATTTTTTTGTAGTGAAGTTATAAATGAATTCAAAGAATCACAGAACGGTTCAGGTGGGAAGGAACCCCAGTGGGTCAACTGGGCCAACCTCCCTGCTCAAAGCAGGGTCATCCTAGAGCACATTGCACGGGATTGCATTCAGACAGTTCTGGAATATCTCCAGTGAGGGAGATTCCACAACCTCTCTGGGAAATCTGTTCCAGTGCTCAGTCACCCACACAGTAAAGAAGTTCTTCCTCATGTTCAGGTGGAATTCGCTGTGTTTCAGTTTCTGCCCATTGCCTCTTGTCCTGTTGCTGAGATGGGTTAGTGCTCATCAGGAATGATGTCTGAGGGTGCATCCCATCAGGGGCCATGGACTTGTGAATGTCAAGTTTGATTAAATTATATTTTACCCAGTCCTCCTCAACCAAGGGAAAGCCTTCCTCCAGGCCTCCTCCCTTGTTTCTAGGATCAAGGATTCCTGAGGGCAAGTTTTGCAGTGAAGAGTGAAACAACAAAGGTGTTCAATATCTTGGCCTTCAGTGCAGCCTCTGTTGCAAGGGTCTCTGTTCCATTCAGTTGTGAATCCACATTTTCCCCAGTATTCCTTTTGTTATTGATGTATTTAAGCCTTTGATGGGTGGTTCTTAGTTTTATCATTTTATTCAATGAAAACTGTCACAGGTGTTAATGTTGCTTTATGCTCTGTTGTTTTCCCGCTTGTTCACAAAGGGGGAGTATATTACCACATTTTTTGTGTAAGGAAGGGCACAGCATTCACATCAGTGGTAGTGTCTCTGCTGCTGAGAAGGACCTTGGAGAAAGACAACCAAAGAAGGGAGATAAACCAAGTGTTACCTTCTCAGCATCAGACAAACATCTGACTCACCATCCACCCCCCCAGCTATGATACAAGTATCTAACACACTTGCTGCACAGCATTTTAATATGGCTCCTTCTTTGAAGTTCATGTGATACTGAAAAAGTAGGAGAGGAATCTTGGTGATGTACTCTAGTACTCTGCCTCACAGTGGGGTTCTCCTTTTAAAGACAATTTATGGGGAATATTTCCTAGGCAGTGGCATTAGTCCAATCCCATGTGTGTAATACAGTGCTGGGCATTGCGGAGGCCATGAGATACCAACCAGGCCTACTCATGAAAGATGGTGGCTGAGCAAAAAGCAATGTAAAGTTCACATTCTGTATTTAGAAGAGCTTGAAAAGACCAGGAAACATCCCCTTAAACTCTGAAGTAAACCGAAGCAAATCTTGGTGCAGAATCAGAGAGGTGGTGTTTGGAAAGCTCTAGTCTTCTACTGATACTGCAGTCCATGCCTTTGGCTTCCGCAATGTGAAACGAAGGTGCAGCTTCACAAGGAGAACTTGCTATAGTTTTAATATTTTTGATTGATTATTGTGGAATTTACTATCTCTTATATAATCTGAGTGCATTGCAATAGATTTCTTCTTGCCATTTAAAGGATTGCTTAGGAAGTTAATTTTGAATTAGTAAAAAATTTTTTTTTGGCCAGCAGTGCTTGTTTAGGTCTTGCTCAGATTGAAAAAAGGAATTTTAAGTATCCGTCTTTCAGGGTAGTGAGGTCAATTTCCTTTTGTCCTAGGAATGAGTCATAAAATCACCAAGGATGATGATATTGTGGAATTTTGTGGGATTTTGATATCAGTAAAACTTCTGTTTTGATTCTTACCACTGAGGAGGATGCAGTGTATTGTTGCTCCCAGTCAGAGACCACAGCAGTGCACTGCAATGTAAGATAAGAAGTTGTTAGAGAGTGTCCAAAGGAGGGCAGTGAAGATGGTGAAGGGCCTTGAGGGGAAGCTGTAGGGGAGTGGCTGAGGTCACTTGGTCTGTTCAGCCTGGAGAAGAGGAGACTGAGGGGAGACCTCATTGCAGTTACAACTTCCTCGTGAGGGGGAAGAGCTTTGGGTTTGCTAATGAGAAAACTGGTCTTATTCATACCAGTTCAGATAGCTGTGTTAACGAGAGTCTTTGGTTAATGGACTCACTAGTCCTTAATGGACCTATCTTTTGCTCCACCACTGAGTTCCTTTTTCTGTTGCACTCCTGCCATGTATTTCTGTAGGTTAATTTGCATGTGTTTTGTATGATCTAGAATATTGCTTCATCTGATTAATTTTGTGTTCCTATCCATCTGAGTCATCAAGCCATAACATCACTGTCTATATGGATGGTTTTGTATGGATACACATCACTGCCTTCCCATGTGGGGAAGTGAGTGATTCTGTGTACTGTATATATTAAAGTAGATACATGTCTCTATCTGCAATTTGGCTGATTAGTAGAGTGCTTAGGAAATCATAACTTTCTCCAGCAAGTCTTCTACTGAATTTCACACTGCATAAATTATAAAATAGTTGTGCCTATTAAAAATCTAGATTATGACTTTATAATCCCCGAAAAAGGCAAATGCTTCATTATACCTATGCATTTTTAGCATTTTATTATTATTGTGCCTTAAAAGATCCCTACGATCTCAAAAGGTCAGTTTAAATTTTTCAATTTCACATTAATTAAAATGTTAAGATCTGTAAAATCTCAGGCAGTGATTGTGTGTAGTCTTCTAGCGATGTTAGTATATGCCTTTTCTTGTGTGTGTATGTCTTGTTTTCTTTTACGGAGTGAAGTTTCCCAGCACTCTCTGATGCTTATTTTATTTTTTTTTTCTTTCTGTTATGCAGCCAGCATTTCATGTGCACAAGGGAAAGGCAGAGGTAGGTGAGGGATGCAACTGGGAGTATCAGTTGGTATGAAAAAGAGTGCAGAAAGTGTGGCAGGTGACTTGGCTTCTCAGTTGCTTCCCAGGTTTGAGCCCACTGATGACGTTCACTGTGTGAATAGTGTTCTCTCTTGGGTTCTCTTTTACGGAAATTCAATGATTTCCCTCCAACGCAAAACTTAAGCAGTCTTCTGGAGCTGATTTATTCCAAAGACTGCTTCCACTAGGCAAAGTATATGACACAATTACTCCCTTAATCTCACATGATTTTCTAATACTACTGAGGTAGGTCTCTCACCCTTTGTGTAATGTGATGCAGCATCTCTGTCAATGTTTCACATGATTTTAGTTCCATACTAAAAAATGTTGCTCTGATAAAATCTGCAGTACAGCCTGCATAATATTTAAATTAAACTGACTGGGGGAAAGACCACACACAAATAGTTTTGTCAGGATAATGGAGACCCAACAGAGGCCTTGAGACACTTTGACCAAGCACCAGACGATGTGAACACGGTCCTGCAGTATGAACAGGCAGGAAATTCTCCATCCCGTGGCATAAAGGCCAGGCATCTCTTCCTGGGCCAGATGCTTGTAGCAGCAGAGGTGTAAGGTCATGTTGACAGGCCAGTCTGGGTGTTAAGTAATGGTGTGTAGGATGGCAGCAAGAAAACAAAGCTTTATTGATGGTGCTATTCCCATTTCAAATTAGCTATACTGCTTCACTGTCTTTTCACTGCTAGGTGGCATTGTGTTTGCATGTAATTTGATTTCTTTGGCGATGTGTTCACTTTCTAAAGAAAAAAAGGCTATCTTGAATTCAAGCTAAATCTTACTGACTTGGAATGATCCCTTTAAACTTTGCAAATGAGATCTTAATTTACAGAGGTTTCTGAAGGTTGGGTTTTTTTTTCCGTTGTGTTGTTCTGTGGATCCAAGATGAAATACGTTTTTCTTTTTAAGGTGCAATGTCTAATATGTCCAATTGGAAATTTCTTTCACAGCCGTATTTGTTAAGTTATGTCATGAGAGTCTGGAAACTCCTAATGACTGACACAATGGAGAAAGAATAGTCTGACAACCAACAGGACTGCAAAGGAATAACCTATTCAGTTTTATATCTTCTACCTGCATCAGAATTAAGTGTAATTGCAGCCATCGAATTTTCCTACACTCAGGGCTGTGTACAAAAGCATGCACATGAAAAGCTAGTGTGCTTTACTGAGGCCTTATTCACACATCCTCTTCCAACTGCTCCTGTGCTGGCTGAGGAGGTTCCTGCCCCGAGTAACTCCTATTGCATTTCTGTCAGAGGTTGTCACAGGTGCCAGCTGCTCCTGTGCATGGCTCCTAGTCCCTTTTGCTTGAAATGAATGGGAGTGGTGAAGGTCTATTACTATAACAGTGTTAACTTTTTTTGCTGAAGTGCAAACGGGGTTTCTCACAAGAAAAATGATGCGGGTAAAACTGGCAGTAATTTCCAACATCTGAGCAGTAATGAGCCTTTGTAAAATAGATTGTAATCTTTCAGTGGGCACTGCCAGAAACTGTGCGCATTTAAGTTATGCCACTGATTTTTCAGTCCTTTCCTTTTGCATTATAGGTGTGACCTTAGGTTTGTATGTATGTTGCCTTTTAGGGGGTAGTTTGTGTTATCCATGGTCAGTAATCAGTTAAATGAAAATATTTACAGACTTGTGGTTCAGTAGAACTCTTTTTACCCTGGTTTAAGTTTATCTGTTTTATATTCATGCTGGAGCTGCTCTAAGGGCTCTATACAGATTCAGAATCATGTCCTCTGTTCTGTTTAAATACATGCAATTTATTTTAAAGATAACAAGTAGTCACAGAACAAAAAGACCTCAGGGTCTGGTTTGATCCAAAACAAGTAAGATCAATTCTAACAGCCCTTAAATGGCTATCATAGGCATTTGTCTGAGAATTTTATGAATTCTAAAACTTAAAAAAAACCCCTCTTTTTCCCTCTCTATTACTTTTTTTTTTCTGCTAGTGTATGCATTATCTTTTTTATGATAGTCATTAATATAGAGGAGAAGGGAGTTTCTAAAGGTGGCAAGATTCTTATCATTCAAATCACACTCCATTTCTTTCCTGGATTCCGTTTCTGTCTTTTCCGACAGCCATCTACATTAAAGTAAATAAACATTGGCTGAGGTGGGTAGATAATACTAGGTGATTTAGAACTGGCTTTAAAACAAGCATTACAGCTCGCAGTGTTTGCATTATAAAATATGAAGAGTTTTATTTTTAAAATGTTGACATGTACGCTTCCTTTATCTGTTGCATTCACACTGCATCATTGATTTTTAAATTAGGAGGATATTAGTGTAGAAGAAAATTGTACCAATGCCAGTTTAAAAAAAAAATCAATGCAAAAACAATTTACCAGTTGGGCATAGCTTATTAAAGTTAGTTTAGAGGATTGTACACTGTAAAAGCCATCAAATTTTGGACCAGACTTTGTCCTCCTTTCGAGCAATAGAAGTTTATGGCAGGATAATATTAGCGGTGTGCTACAAAAGTTGTTGTCAAAGCAAAGGAGACCATATATAGACACTACTTTGGCTATACTCCAAATTTTTGCATATTTATGGGTTGTCAGCAGGTTGGTCTTATTAGAATTATACACTGAATAATATTAGTACTAATGTTATTATTACTTACACTAACGTGAGTTTTCAGCAGGACCTCCTGTAATAATGCAGGGGAGAAGGGTGTTTCTATAGATGTTTGCCTGACTCCCCGTGTCTTGGCTAGATTTGTATTATTTTTATTTGACCATTTTGTTCAATTTTAATCCTTCAGAAAGAGGGGTAAAAAAACCTGCTTGAATAAAAACATCCATGGTAATCACTGATAGTTTTGTGGAAATTGTGCTCTCTAAATATTCTGGAAAACAGTGGGCAACCAATCCAATTATCAAATCACACAGAGTGTAGAGAGGACGTTAAGATCATGTTTTTTTTTTTTAACATATGAATGTATAGAAATTGATATCAGTCCTTAACATAGAGCATGCACACCATTTAACGTGTATATGTTTACTGAGTGAAGTTACTTTAGCAAGGAGCATCTGCATGTTAGTAGAATTATATCGACTGCATATAGGTAGAATTCTGAGTGATGCTGACTAGGTGGAAATACTGTGAGTACTTGTGCACAATGTGGCCATCACCAAGGCACAAGTGGTTTGCTTTTAGAAAGTAGAGGTTTAAGAATGGTTTCAAAACCAGAAAATTGAAAGTTTTTTCCTTGTTGACACTTCTCCTTCCACTCTCTTTGTAAAATCTTCTTAGCATTCCCACTGGTATATTAGGACACAAAGCAATTATGAAAAGGAACATAAATCCTTGGTTTATTGGCTAAATTTGGAAAAAATTTTTGACATTTCTGACCGTCCTTCAAGTAAGGATATCAGAGTGCAGAGGTCAGGGTATAGAAGCCTTGGGATATCAAAAGGTGGTGAGAAGAATGGCTGGGATTTCCAGCAGCCTAGGAGTACTCTTTTGTCTCTAGTGGTCAGTTGTTGAGGATGATGCCTGTGGACATCAAAGAAATGTCTAAACAGTGTTATCTAGGCCTGTCCTTTGCCCCCTGCCATGTAATGGGCCTCTTTTCAGGAAAACATTGGGAAGGCTCTGAAAGCGAGTTGGCCTATCCTAGTGCTATTAGTTCAGCAAGAAAGCGAATCAATAACGTTTGCACCAACCAATAAAACAGTGTTATTTTCTGAAAATGCAGATTAGTTAAGCTTATAAATTTTATACTGCACATCCAAGAATCAATGTTTTTTCATAATCTGATGAGATCTTACTTTTAAAGAATTCCTTTTTTGCCTTCTTGGACATATTACGGAGAACTGTTCTGAGAAAATGAAGCAAAACAACCCCCTCCAATCTGTCTTTAACACTTGCAAAGAAGTTTTGTTTGTGGGTTTTTTAATTTGTTTGGTTTTATTCATGTACTGAGGTATTTTTAAAGAAAAAAAAGAGCTGATATTTGATGCAATTCATGCTTAAAATGTTGACTTTGATGTCTGGAAGAGTTATGCCATCATTTTCAAGATGGATTACTTTCCTCGTCAACTAAAGTTACAGTATCAAAACAGAACCTGTACCTAATATATGTCAGATCCTGTATTGCCCATTCACCCCTTTAGTACACTGGTGAAGGGACAACCATGGTGAGCTGTTTGTTTGTGTTAAATACAATAAAAAATATTCTGAAAGTGTTATGAGAAAAAAACGAAAAACTGTTTGCTCCTTATCAATTTGGATTTCTTTTTAGAGAAACCCCCAGTTTTGCAAAGAGATATTGCAAGTTTTGGTGGCGAACAGCTGGGATAATAGTCTGGGCCCCAGCCATGTAAGAGCTCATTAGGCCTAAAATATGAAGCAACAGAGAGGGAGGCAGCCTAGAAATGGGACTGTGCTGGTGATTCCTGTGAACCAAACTGGGTTTTTTTAGCTGATTTGGAGCCAATCATTATGCAGGTCTGCTGCCATTCTTGAACTAAGCAGACACAATGTAAAAAACGTTCTTTGCAGGACTGATGTCTGAGTAGAACATCTGGCTGTGAGTCAGTCTCTAGGAATATTTAATAAAACCAGTTTTTAGGATTCACTGCTGTGCACATTTTGCCAAGAGTGTAATACTAATTAGAATATATATGAAATCTTTACTAAAATTAGACCACATCAATACATATAATTGCATTATAGTCATAAGAAATGACAATGAATTCAATATCAAGATACTTAAGCCAAATATAAGTATTAAAAGTAAGCCTGTCATTGAATCAATAACACGCTTAAGTAGAGGAAATTGGAGCTGGATTTGTTGGCATGTAATTATGTGACATCTTTAAATATAGCTAAAGCTGTAAGTTCAGTGTGGTTTTGAAAGTCTGAAATTAAACTGTTTAAGGAGCATGTGTTTCTCTACCATATTTCATTTTACTGTAATTTAGGACTGAAGAGAAAATTTTGATATAAACATATGAAAACTCATTAACCCTTCATTATCTTTTCTCCCCTCTGTCCAGTTGCAGAGGGGAGTGAACAGCTTTGGTGGGTACCTGGCATCCAGCCCACGGTCAACCCACCACAACATATGAGTTAACTTTGACTAGGAGGACATATATAATCATATCATTGTTGCTACACCAAAGTTTATAACAATTAAGCGATGTGTTGGGATATTTTTTATTTATTTGTAAGGATATTGCACTTGAAAACAGGCATTTTGGGCTGCCAGATGACACATCATTACTTACCTTCCTATATCCTCATCTAGTAAAGAAGATGAAGAGCTACAGAGTTGCGAGCGTGCCTGAGTGACCACAGAGAGGCTGCATGGTTGTATTGATTGTCATTGCTATGCTCAGACACCAAAGCAAATGTTTTTCACTTTCAGAATATGGATCTTGAACACCAATACTGCAGCTTCTGTATTCCATAGTTAATATATTTTATAATACATCATATAATCCTACTTCTAGAAAAACATGGAGAACAAAGTATTGTATGTCCTATGGTATTTTAATGTTTTTCTTAACACACCTGTGTTTTTTCTTGTCATCCTGATTTTGCCAACATCTCTGTCCCTAGCTTTTCACAAGAGAGTATTTTCAATGACTGAAGAACATCCTTCTCTGTTAATTGGAGAGATATGGATTTGATGGATGGTCTGTTCAGTGCATGAGGAATTGGCCCTTTAGCAGGGCTTGTTGCTATAGGACAAGGAGTGAAAGAGGTTAGATGGAGATTAGATATAAGGAAGGTATTTTTTTGTGATGAAAGTGGTGAAACACCAGCACAGGTTGCTTAGAGATGTAGTGGATGCCCCATCCCCAAAAACATTCAATGTCATGTTGGACAGGGCTCTGAGTGCCCTGACCTAGCTGAAGATATCCCTGCTCGTTGCAGGGAGGTTGGACTAGATGACTTTTAAAGGTCATTTCCAACCCAAACCACTCTATGATTCACTGTTTTTCCTCATAGAAGAGCTAGGGTAGCCACTAGAATTATCATGTAACAGAACTAAAATGAAGAAATGGCTTGCTTTTATTATTTCTTCTATTGGTTTTGTTTTGTTTGGTTTTTTGTTTGACTTCCTGTGCTTTCCCATAGTACTTTGTCTTACACATATACTTGTTTTCATCATAAAAGATGGCTTAAATCTCACTTCTAAACTATGTCACATATAAAAACAGAGTGTATATGATATGGTGCAATTAGATTAAATGGTTAAACTTGAATTTTACAATAATTCATATTATCCAATAAGTGGTCTCTTATGGTTTAGCAAGTTTTTGATCCGACAGTCTTTCAGAATAGAGTTTTGATTGTGGCTAGCTAGAGATGTATGGATTACTGATATTTTTAAATTTTGTCACAAATTTATCAGAAAGAACTATATGGAAAACATGTTATGTACCATGGGAGAGTACACAGGAATTTGAGTAACATGAAAACAAATGAAAAGTAAATGCTGCTGGGTAGTACAGGTTTCATATTCGGAGAAGTTGCAGCCTAAGTTCAGATGACATTTTGCAGCAAACTCTATCAGCTCCCCTACAAAAAAGAGATCCTTATCTTTAATTTCTGTTTTTTAAATTAAGGCTTGTTACTAGTTAGCTCTTCTTTTTACATGTGCTGAATCTCATATCTGACTTGAGGCTGACTCGCCTCAAAAAATGGAGAGCAAAAATTGTGCAGTTAGTGCTCATTGATACTGCACAGTGAAGGGACAGAGTAACAGAGAGGAAGTAAAAGCAATTTAAAATACACAAACTAATAAAGATACACACATTTCGTGAATAAAGATTCACAAAACTGTGAACCTATTTCAAGTGGCTTGAGCAGTGTGTCACCCTAGGTGATCTTGTGTGTAACCAAAGGCAAGGAGNATGTGAACCTATTTGTGAGGAGAATGGAAAAAGCCTAAAGAAATTGCTGCTGAGTGGCTTGAGCAGTGTGTCACCCTCAGTGATCTTGTGTGTAACCAAAGGCAAGGAGAAAAGACAAGGCTTAAAGCACAGTTTGGACAATCTACTCACAGAAAATCAGGAGGTGATGTAGAAACTTTACTAATATAATGGATCAGATATTCAACTTTCTCATGTATTTACTTAATCTATGCAGTTTAAAGGTAAAAAAAATTGTGTCTTTTCTCATGGTTGCATGGATGTATGTGCAGCTGCAATACAACCTCTATAGTGCCTCTGGGTTTGCAACAGTCTCAAAATGCAACTTCATCTTTCATAACAATATAGTTATAAAGTGTAATGGTATCTTAAGTGTCAGTATTAGTTGTTTCATTGCTGAACATTCCAGTTCTTGGCAAGGAGAAGCAGGTGGGTGTGTGTATATCATTTCTGGGGAGGGCACTGAGAGTAAAAAGCTTTAATAAGACAGTGAATACAAAGAAGTCAGAGAAAGTAGGACAAAGAAGGGAAAACTGTGACCAGGGTGCACATGGACTTTAAAGCAGGATCTGCAAAGCTAAGTAAAAGAGTTTGTGTTGAGTCTGAGCACTGGAACTTCCAATTAGAGAGGATCCTGGCACAGTTTTGGCCTGTCGCAGTCAATAGTCTTCCAGGCAGTGCCAGGGCTGGGAATGGCACACACCAAAGACTGTTTCAGAGTGCATGGACCTCACATACTGTCCCAGCAGGCCTTTTCCCACTAAAACATTTGTGCAGCCGTTCAGTTTCACGCTGTGAAAGCATCACTCTGATGACTTGCAACACAGCACTGGCATTGATTAAAAATTCTGACTCAACCCACACTTAATATGCCCACAGTCATAAGGCACTACATGTATCTGAGGGAGTGAGCATGGTTGTGCCACAGAGCAACCAGTGGCCTGGTTTTATTTAGCAATATAGACATGGCAAAGGAGCAACCTTCTCTGTTTGGATGTAGTTGATAAATGAGTGGGGTTACTGAGGAGCTGCAACCTCACATGGATGGGAGTGCCTGCCTTGTTGAGTAGTGCTAATGGCAGGAACTTTGTCTGTATGGCCCTTCCAGTAAACTAATTTCTATGGAGTCTACCACTAAGGACTGTTGAATGTGACATATTGAGAAAAAGTGACTAATAGCAATAATGATATAGTTATATAATTATAACCCTGTGTAACGGACATATTTTGTCTTTACCTTTTGTGCAAAATTCTTGTGAGGTTATGCAAGTAGAGTGATGAATCTCAACTGATGAAGGAAACTACAGTATAGGCAAGTGTCATATTATGCATTGATAACTGAGCCTCAGCCTATGAACACGTAAGACTCTGTGTGTGTGTGGTTGTTGATAGGTGTGCATACACAGGTAGTACCTACCCACCTCATTTATTTTTACCCATCACTGGGATAAGTTATTGTTTAAAAAGAGCTTCTTAATCATTGTCTGAAAAAAATTAAGAAAGCGATAAGCAGAATTTATTTGAAGGAAGCAAAGCTTCAAAATTGCTTATAAAATAAAAACCTCTTCAATCAGAAAAAGTTCTATAAAGCTCTGCTTTGGTAAAGGACATCACCTTAATGTGATGATGCTATTCGCATAGTATGTAGACTGGTAATTGAGTGCAGAAGATGATGAGACAAAGATAATAACACACAATTTCCAAGTCCATAATGTCAAGCACTGAAAGAAGTCGTCAGAGTGTTAGAAGAAATGGAAGGACTTCGATAACAGAATTCTAGTAGAGTTTGCAATTGTATGATATAGTTATTCCTGCCTTTTCTTCCTCACAGTTTTTGGCACAGGAGATAAAAGAAAAAAAAGAAATATGAAGAAAAGTAATATTTCTAGTGGAAAGTGATCTGGGCTTCTTGTGGGCTTGACTCATACTCTTCTTTAGCTAGAGATGATGTTTCTGAGTCTAAGATAGTGTGTAGACAAGCAACAGTTATGTTTATTCCTCAATACTTATGGAGTTGTTTCCCTACATAGGATAAATTCTTGGTATTTCTTCATTTATAGTTCATCTTATACTCTGTCACAGAGCTATTGTTTGGATACCTTTAATAGAATGTTTTTATTTATTCTTCAAAACTTGTAACATGGTGCTGTTTCCTGAAAGTCTGGTGGTAAGTTTACAAATTAGGCAGTACTCTGAGATCCAAGGCATTTCCAAGGAAATTTTTCACTGTGTTTTCAGCAAGTAGAATTTTCTGTATTTTATGGTGAGAAACTATATAAAGGTTTAGACAACAAAACTTGAGATCATAACATTAATTATGGGGATATGTTATAAAAAATAAGGATAATCTTAGTCCACCCAAAATCAGAGATATGGGACAAAGTAGTGAGTCAGGGTGCCATGTGGTGGGCAGGTGAAGTGACCTTGTCAGAATCAAAGACAATTGTGCCTTTCAAAGTTTGTATAAGGAGTTTAAATGTTTCCTGCTGATCTTGTGTTAACATTTCTGAATGCATCTTCCTCATGCTTTCACATTATACCATAAGCTAAGATATTTTTCTGAAATAGCCTTTACCAAATGTCTAGGAAAAAGACTGTCTTTTATAGGAAATATTTGCTGCTATTGGACAATGGCATGTGTGTATAAAATATACTGGATGCATAATTACAGGGAAAATGGATGCTGGCAGTTGTGTAAGAGCCACCCACTAAAGGCAAGAATTATGCTGTTACATAAAAGCTTATTCCTAACATGTCAATTGGTGCAGTCTGTCCAGTTGTGTTTCAGACACACCATTTTGTACTGTTCATGCTGCCTGTTTAGAGTGCTGTTCCATTCTTTCATCTAGTCACATGAACTCTGTTCCTTCTCAATCACGAGAGACTGTTCTCTGCTGCAGGGACAATGTACAATGGGTAGTACTCAAATATGAGGGCAATGCCCTGCATTTTTGAAAAATATGAGACACTATCAGCCAATTGAAATTATGCACCCTTGATGTGCTAGTTATGATTTTGTAGACTCGTAGTATATGTGTCTTAAGTAACCTCTTCTGTTCTGAAGAATCCCAGCCAAACAGACAGTCCTGAAGCTTGTTAATCCTTTTGGTCTTTCTTCTTGTCTTTCTTTGGACCTTTTCAAGTTTTACAACCTTTTGACACAGTGGACCCAAAGTACACACAGTGCACTTCAGTATAAACAGATTATAGGATCATAGAATCATTTCGGTTGGAAAAGACCTAAAAGGACATTGAGTCCAACTGTTAACCCAGCACTGCCAAGTCCACCACAGAACCATGTCCCTAAGTGCCACATCTACATGCCTTTTAAATACCTCCACGAATGGTGAGCCCACCACTTCCCTGGGCAGCCTGTTCCAATGCTTGACAGCCCTTTCAGCAAAGAAATTTTTCCTATAATTACAAGTATAAACACTATAGACATTAGGACTATATAACACATATGTGTATGTGAGAGAGAGAATGTGATTGTCATCATGTAGTATATAATTGCTGTTGTGCTGTTTTAAGATTTTTATGGTTAAAAAAAATTACTACTTGCAATTTGTATTGCTCTGGTTTGCCTTTTCTACTAATACTTTTTGTGTATATGTTGCAGAACATGCAGTAATGAGCAAGATATAATGTCTTGAACAGGGCTCAGTTCTGGTAGGTACTATTCTGCTGTGCATTTACAAAGGCAGCAGCATGAGGATTGTTCACAAGCAGCTCAACAGATCATGGATATAGAAGGAGTCAGCATTTGTATTGTTCAATTTATATTGTGTTTCTTATGTTGAAATTTGTTCCATAGCCTTCCAGATGCAAATGAAAGCAAGTGTTGCTGCTTACTCAACTTTCCTTGGATAATTCAAGGATTGGTTTCTTAATTGTTGATAAAGGACTCTGTTGTTATCCTGGCTGTCTACTTGGGTACCTAAAACCTACTGTGACCTTGTTATTGCAGCACCTTTGGATTATTGGCCAATCAATTTTTATTCCACTGTTAATGCTCTGTTATGCATGGTAAGGTAGGGCTGGGATTACATGGGTGATGAGAAATTAATATGGAGACTGCAACGCTGGCTACCAGTGTAGTACCAGCTAAATAGTTCGGTATTGACTCTCAGTTCAACAGGACCTGTACAACCCATAGTAGAGGAACAGACCTGGAACACTGTAGTATGGCTGTGGTTCCGTGGTCTACACTTGGCCTGATAAATTGAATGAGATCTGTGTTGGCTTTAGTTGGAGTCACACTGCATCTATACCTCTGGCATAACAAACACCCAAAGCACATGACACTTTCATGGATATTTGAGAGTTGCTAATCTTTTGACATGGTGTTTTGCGTTATTTCAGCATTACATTGTTCCAATACTGTTAACATTTTTAGATGCGAGTAATTTTTAGCATAAAAATTTTCAGGATCTCTTCTGTTTGCTAGTGCAGCCACGTGACTGATAGCCATGAAGCTATGAAGCAGCTTGGCAAATCAAAAGGAATGTGTACTAACTAAATGCATTATAGAGGAGAGCCTGTTCTTAAGTCACTGTAACACTTACAGAAAGTTTGATGTGATGTGTAATTGTCACTGGAATTAAGAGGTTCTGATGAAAAATTGTACTGCAGTACAACAGTTGTGTGTGTAATTGCACTGTGGTATATTTGTTTCTCCTGCAAACAAAGATATGTGTTCCTCTCTGATTCACTGAATACGAAAAAAAGCCATCCGTTGGGACACGTGGACATGATTCCTTCCAAAGAATATGTGGGGGTTTGAAACACATAAATGGTAGATTGGGAAACAGTGCAAGACATGGCAATGAGTGGAAATGGTATGAGTATCTTTAATAGTTTGCAATGGAAAAGCGCCATCACTGTCTCAGTAGTTGGAGGTAGGCAGTGGGTTAACACAAGCATATCAAATCACACACACCAAGTACAAGATTTGTTCAATTAGTTTCAGTTCACATTCACAACAAAATGTAATGTGCCTGTTCCCCAGGTATGAAATGGTGTCACATCTTGTCTCCTGACCCAATGTACTGTACGGCGTCCTCCATCACATGGGTTGGCATACGAGGTCTTCCACAATGGGAGCGGAGAAAGTTGAGGGTTCTTAAGAGCTGTTTTTCTAAGCACTCAAATGGATGTTACTCAGCCTGGAGGTTCAGAAGCTTTTTTGCCCGTACGACAATTACTAGAGATGAAGGAACACTCCTAAGGAAGTGTTTCGAACAGTTAGAGTTGTTAATAGCTATAGAAGTATCAGTCAGGCTGTAGCTTTTAAGTTTTTAAAAAATTATCTTGGACATGCATTTAAGATTTTTACACGGGTACAGCATGACTGAACAAGTGGTGGGTGCTTTTGTACAGCATGTGAATAAAAATTAAATGTGGGTGAGACATGAAAGCAGCAACAGTTTCAGTGGCTTTTTACAGTGATGAAGAAAGAGTTGGGACATTCTGAAATATTCCTGTTGTGTTCTGAGAAAATGAAAGATTTTTCTGATGACTGGTTGTACCAGTTGTAAAACGATGTGTCTGATTAATAATGTATTCTATTGGAAAGGAATGGGAGGTTTGCTTAGGTATGACTCATCGTTGTCTGTTGCAGTAATTAAGCCCATTCCTTGCCCTAAGGTCAGCATGACCCTGTTTAAATTTTCAGTCTCAAGGCTCTGTGCAGTTGATGTTTAAGGAGGAATTAGGAAGAGATAGCAATTTATTGGTTTCTCTACGTTTCGGCAAATGTGTGTTTCCTTCCTTTTTTTTTTCTTCCTCTGATTCATTATTGAAACATTTAGTTGTTTTATAAAACTAAATTGACCTTTTGTTTTACTCCTTAGTAAGATTTTTTTTCTCAGAGATTTTAAAAAACGTATATAGTATGTTTAAAATCCTTTTTAATTCAGTAATATGAAGAACAAAAGTTCTTGTATGATTTTTAAATACAAAACAGTATTTTAAAAGGTTCTTGTGTGCCTTTAATGCACTTCCATATGAAAGATAATCCTGTTCCAGCTATCCTGTTACCTTATAAATAGCAGTTTGCTACACTCGCTTCATCAGTTTCCTTCATATTTGTAAATACTTCACAGTAGATGTCTGCACATTGTTCTGCAATTCTCCTCAACATCTTTTTTTAAAACTCCTATTTCTTTTATATCTACAAAAACTGAAGAGTAGTCTCCTGACATTTTTTCCTGCAGTATGATCAGAATGGCTTTCAGTCTTGAGTATAACTGTTCTCTGCACTTTAGAGAAGTGATATTATCTACAATTTACAGTCAAACAGCGAAAGGACATTGAGGTTACAGGGAATTAAAAAAAAAAGAAAACACAAAAAAAAAGAAAAAGAAAAAAATGCGGGCCAAGGCCTTAGAAGAATTCACACAGAACACCCCAAACCAAAATCCTGATAGCTCTGATCAGCTCTTGCTACCCCAGGAGAGCTCAGCTTCTTTGCCCCACACTGTCCAGGGAGATACGGCCCAGGGGCCATGCTGTGCAGCGGCTCTTACCAGCACTGCTCAGGGTGGCGTTCTTCAGAACCGATGGGCTGTGTCTGCAGTGCTCTTCACTTCACTTCTGTGCCTCTGAGGCACAGGTTTTGTGCATGTGCGTTCAGATGACCATACTGCGAAGTATATATTTCACAGCCAGCTAGTTCATGGCCTCATGGCGTGGCATGTGCTGCATGCCCGGGAGCATGGAGTGAGAACAGGGAGGTGAGGGCACCAGACCTTGTGGGAAACTGTTGGAGAACTGTGTAGGGAACTGTGATGGGAGCAAACTTGACACAACCTTGTCCATGCTGCCTTGAGAAAGGAGTGCCATATGCAACTACTCACAGAACTGGAGCTGAGAGCACAGTGCCTGGATGTAAACTAATATGTAATTCAGTGTAGGCGATCAGGGGATATGGAGCTAGAAGCAAACTGGAAGCTAAGTTTTGTCAAGTAACGGTTTCCACTTCTACCTGCTAAAGCTGCTGAACAAATCAGTCATTTGATCACAAATACCCTTTTCTCATCTTCTTGGGGAAAAAACCCTGCATTAAACTTTACAATCATCTCTAAATTTTCCTTGCTGATTGCACAGTGGACCTGCTCTTTCCTCATTCTACCTTATAACACATGTTCCGGTAAATTATTTTTATGATTTTTTTAATAATGTTTTGTGCTTGTATCTTAGTCTGTGCTTTGGACTTCTGAAAATCTTGAGGTTATAACCTCAAGTTATATCCCATGTTTCACTTCTATTCCGATGTTCTCAAACTTTGGAAAACATGCAAAGACCTACAAAACAGAAGATTCTTTTCTTTAAAGCCTAGGGTATAACGTATGTCTTTTACATACCTTTTGTTGGGATAACTACATGATCAGCTTTCCCCTAACAACTGTTCTGTCAGTTCATCACTTGCATTACTCAATCATTTAACACAGATTCAGCAGCTCATTTCATCAGGCAGAGCCCCTTTTTCTGATGTATGTTGTATCAGCAGCTGCATACTGACCAACTCCTACTGCTTCTGTATACAAGATCTCTTATACATAACCTCCATGCTCATTGCCCATTCCTGGCATTCCTGCTCTGGCTACTAATCAAACACAATAGGCCCCTTTGTGCTCTCTTGCCCTTTCTCCTCCTCTGAAACTTTTGCTCCATGCCTATATCCAAAGCAGGCAGGCCTCTTTTTACTTTCTGCATTCCATTACTGAATATCAGGTTGACAAGGTCTTCCTTAACACCTACCCAATGCTAATATTCTTTAAGATAGATGTGGTGTTTCCAGCCACAAAGCAGAGTCAGAGACAGGCACTGCAGCATCCTGGACTTTGTTCTAGACAACATCCTGGACAGCGTCCTGGTGAAATTTTGCTCATGAATGTACTTGCACTACAGTTATGATGCAAGTATGTTAGGCTGGCATCAATCAAGTTATACTTCTTTAAAATGTGAATTTTCTGGCTTATGTTACTGTTGACCTGGTAAATTATTAAAAGTGACTCTTTCAAAAATCATGTGCTTTTACACATACATACATGCGTATGTATTTCCTGCAGTGTTTGTTTTTCTTGTGGATTTCTCTAAACTTTGGCTGTCAGTATAATCTTCTAAGTGCCATCTGGTCAGGTTATTATGTGTAAGGAATACAATTGCACAATGCTGATAGGAAACCAGACAGTGATTCCTGCATTTCCTAGCTGAACGATTTTGTACCCTACTTGAAAGTGGCATGATCAAGTCCCTGTCATGTATAGAACATTCATTCTAGTGCAGTTCCATAGTAACAGGAAAACATAACAGTCACCCTCCTAAGTAATTATTTACTACTTTCTGTACAGTCCTTTTTCATATTCTTTCATACAGTGTTTTCATCTAAAATTTAAGAATAGAATCATCTAGAATAGACCAGACCAGAGCATTTTGGTTGAAAGGGACCCTCAGCCAGTCCCACTGTGTGACCACTTCAGAGCTGACGGAAAGTTAAAGCATGTTGTTAAGGGCATTGTCCAAATGCCTCTTAAACATTGAGTATATATAGAGAATATTTAAAAAAAATTTTTTTAATTACCAAATAAACAATGAAAACTTTCCGTCAATATGAAAACTGCTTTCAGTGAAAATACTAAATCACTGAAATCTCCAAGTGATTCCTCAACAGGCTTTAAAATTCGATTTTTTTCCCTTTGTGTAACAGAAGAATCAGAAGGTTCATTTTTAAAATTTAAAAGTGTTATTTAAAGCATTTTTACAGAAAAAGATAACTGCTTTCACCACTCTCCCCAGCCATGTGTTTCTGGTACTTCTCTTTTGCATATATTAATGGCCATATACTTTATGCATAGCTAGATGAGGGATTTAATTTAGCCAGACGTGACCCTGCAAAAATTGCTAGGTTTCAATCATGTCACATTAATACCACTGAACAACACGGGGGGGATATATGATCAACAGTGAGAGACATTCCTTTTCAGCAGTAACTTGAGTTGAGAGTAGCTTGAGCCAGTCATGAAACCATATCCTGAGAGTGAAGAGTGAAAGCAAAGTTTCATAAGCTGTACCAAAAATAGTCTCTATTCATTGTTCAGTGTACCCTGCTATAAAGGTTATACAGAATGTTAATTCAACTGAGACCCTAGACAAGTGATACTTTACTGAGTTTAAAATCAAGCACATATCTGAACATTGCATGACTTGGAGCCACAAGAAAAAGAAAATTCAATTATCAGAATAATTGCTTTCATCTTCTGAAGTGATTTAATTTATGACCTGAGGAAATGTTTGATAAATATGCCTTTACCAGAAATAAACATTCTCTGTGTATGTACTCTAGATGTATCCTGAAAAGATGCAGCACTTGTTAAAACACAGTACAACAGATGTTTCCTTGTATATCCAGTATTATATTGAACATCTCTCAAATATTGTTTTGATTTCCTATCCTTTTATTCAGAAGATACCAAGACAAAGATAATATTGCTACATATCTGATTTCTGTTCTCCTATTAATCTTCTGTTAGCAAAATGAAATACCTACAGTATACAATTTATGCTTTCTTTAGTAATTTTGATATCTATATAATACAAAAGGACACCTTTATTTCTTAGAAAAAACCCACCTTCAGTCCTTTCAAAAACCTGCAACAAAACTGTTGATGTTAGTAATGCTTCAGACTGATAGACTGATGTGTACCTGGCCAGGAGCACCATGACCCAGCACAGCACTTCTGTATTAATAGGACATAAAGTCAGACCATTTATCATTTTGTGTAGCCAGCACACAAATTAGAGAACAGCTTGCCAGGGTCTCATTACTTTGTTTTTGCCATAGTTGCAGAATAGATAGCTTTGAAACCTTCTTGTGCTCTACTGTGACATGCAAGTGTTCGTGTCATGGTGACCCGACTGAGTTGTTCAGTTGTGTACAGTGCTGACTCAGGAGCCTTAAGTGTCCTAAACAATTTGCCAAGCAGCAGACTCTTCTAAATGAAAAAAAGAGGAAAACTCCCTAAAGACATAATCACTGGCAGTTACCGCAGGTGTAGAATGTTCAGCAGTGCAATCAGGACATGAAACTTCGGGAGTCATTTACTGTAAGTCACTGAGGAGCACATGCTTTCGTTACGGTACAGTATGTTTTTTATTACATATTTTCATGATGAAAAATACTATTTAATGAAATACTGTTTTAAGATAATAAAATACTGTTTTAAGATAACATGCTCTCACTGTCTTATATTGGCTTCTGTTCATATATTGTTGAGAGACATTTTACAGATAATATTCATGTTTTAAATATGTTAATTTGTCTGTGTTTCTTGTACATTGTACATTTGCTGTCTTTGGGGTGAGGGATAGTCTCTCAGGAAAACTCTAAAATACTAAAAAAAAAAAGGAGACAGCTTGAATTTTTGAACTCTAAAAGAAGATAGCTCAGATCTCAAACTGCTAAGCTCAGTTTCTTAATTAAATTTGAAGTTTGCAGTGGTACTTTTAACTAAAAATGTTTGTTTAATGCTTTTGGATTGTATATTTATGTTTGTGAATGTTTCTTGTTTAATGTATTTTCAACATATAATACATGTGCAGTTGATCTCCTGATAGAATATAACCTGAGGTTCAGATCTATTTTGTAACATGATACATTCATCTAGAGATGTATCTGCTATCCATAGCTGGTGAGGCATATTTTAGACTGTTCCCATTGTATTTGTGTCCCCTCCTTGTTCATTAGATGGAAAACATGATCCAGATACAGTGTAGTGTGCTTTTTCAAGCAGTGAGGACATTTGCTGTGAATGAGGTAAAGCCTCTGAACCTGTGCACTCTGTGTGTATCCTTGGAGGACTGCCACAGAGACTGGCTCTGCCTTGGCTGAGAGACAGAGACAGCTCCAAAGTGTCCTTAAGCCATACATCCCGGCTGCCATGCTCAGGAGACCCCTGCTGCACTGCTTCCAGGAATGAGCCTGGAGGGGTAGGCTTGGGGTAAGGAAAAACAAAAGTCTGGTTTTGAGGATGGCTCAAAAGCTAACCTGTACAATCAATGCAACATTACTCTTTGTAGATTCCTTTTGGAATCAGTAAAGATTCTCGGAAACAGTTACAGCACCAGCAACCGAAAGGAAGAGTAATATGCCCCAAGTGCTGATTTCTTAGAATTTTCTTTGGAAAAAGTGCATTTCAAGATAATCTCTCTCCTGGCTTGCCAGTCTGCTTCCTACTGCTTTACTTTAAGATCTCAAGTGGCTGTACTCAAAGGTACAGAACAGATGTCTAAGACAATTCTTGGAATGAGAATTGTGTCTCTTTCTTGGGTAATAGTGAGAGAGCCTTTGCACTTATGGAACTGGAAAAGGGAATGACCCAGACCTGTACAACTCGGAGATCATTTTTTACTAATTTTCCAGTCACCACTTTGATCATTGCTTCCTAGCACTGATTTGTGGCACCTCCTTCCCTCCCTTTTCTCCTCCCTCTACTTGGCTTCTTCCTGCTGCTTAACAAGCTCAATTGGTTTTATGTATGTAATTCTTTTTAAGAGAGTTTGAAGGTGGTCTCCGAAAGAATTGCTTTCATCCAAAGCCAGAAGCTGATCAAAGCAACACACAAAAGCCAAATGGGAGCCAAGGCAGAGCTGCCTGACCAGCCATAGGGTCAGGATTCTGTGCCAGAGAAATAGTAAAACATATCAGCTGGAAGCTGCTGATAAGGGATTTTCTCTCCAGTAATACCTGCAAAGTTTATGATATCCTGAATGAAAATCAAAGACATCCCCATCTCACTTTGTCCTGAAGAAAAGAATGTGAAAGCATTTATAGGATGAAGTGCCATTACCTAAGTATATTTATTGCCATAATCCTGTATTAGGCTCAGTCTGCACTATTAATACAACACTGGACTATCACCCAGCTCACATTTACTTTTATGAATTGGCTCCTTAGCCCAGTTGTCAGGATATTAAGGAATGACAAGTCTATAAAAAGAAGGTTCATGCTAAATCAAAAAGCAGCTAAATGAAAATCAGTTCATCATCATGTATGAAAATAGACGTCAGGTGAAAATTATAATTAAGAAATAGGTTAATAATAGATGTTAAGACACCTTTAAAAAGTCTAATTAAGATTTCTTTTGAATTCTTTTACAGATTTTTATCAGCCATCAGTCCCAATATAGCTTATGATTATGATTTTTTAAAAATTTAATAGTAATCCATGTATGGCTTTTCACAAAGGATTTTCTGCTATGAGCAATTTGAACTTTGGCATTTTTTCTTCTGTATTAAAATAAGCCAAAATATCATGTCATTTTAACACAAAACATTACTTTAAATGAACATCTCAGAAAAATTCAGCTCTGGTTTGAGAGTAGGCATAAAAGTTACTAAGGTGAAAGAAGTTTAAGTTTTCTGTAGTCATAAAGGAAGACTAAACTATGTCTTAAAACCAAAACAGCCTTTCATCCTTAAGTAGTTAAAGGAATCTGATAGCAATTGTATTTTTCTGTTTCCCCAGAAAACTACAATGTAGGCTGTCTCAGCTTAGCTTCCCTGTCACTAAATTTCCAGCATGCCTTAGTCCAGATCTTCCAGCATAGCTGTATATTTTAATGGGTTTATGACAGCTTAGATTGCTCTGGACTTCATCAAGCTTTATTTTTTTGGTTCAATGCAAAGTTGAGTTTGTATGAGAAGTTTTTTGTGGGTTTTTTTTTTTTTTTGGTAGACATGTCAGGAAATTATTTTACCTTTTTCTGTAGAAAATATTTATTTGCCATTTTTGCTACTTTTCCCTGCATGAATTTTAGCCTTTTCATTGAAAAAATGAACACTCTATCCTCAGAAGTAATGCTTATTAGTTTGCAGTTGAAAAATTTCAGCAAAAAATAAGAAAATACTTGGGTTTAAATGAAGTTCTCTTTACTGTGGCCAAAGAGGATGAGAAATAATTCAATATTAAGAATGATCCATTAAAAAATTTGATTTCTTATCTGCCTGAAGGAAAAAATAAAGCAAAAGCTTTTTAATAGTGTTTTTATTGAGGTGGTTTAACATTGATTTGTCCAAGTTTGTTTTCATCTCTTTTGAGATATATCAGTTAAAAAATGGGCATAATTTTTCGGTAGGTAGGGGGAATTTCCTACATTAGATTTCACTGCATGAAATCGTAGGAATCTCTGCAGCAATCTCCTGAGAATAGAGACATTTCCTAGTTATCTACTTCTACTGTGAGTGAGAGAAATGATTCCAGTGATTAATAGAAGCAATTTAGCTCAGAACCTAAAGTTGCCAAAAGCCTTAGTGATATCTTCCCATTCTCACTCTTCTCAGTGCACTTGAAAGCTCAGCACCTCTCCATCAGCACCTCTCATACCAACATGCTGTTGCTTGGAAACATGACTCAGAAGAGGAAGTCATCTCACTGTTAATGCAGGAGAAAATCCGTGTCTGTAGTCAGCCTGATTTTCAAAATCAAAGGCAGACCTCAGGCCTCAGATAAAAATTAAAAGCAAACGCAAAAGAAAGAAAAGAGGTAGAGAGATCTAAGTAGTCTTCTTGCAGTATATTCACTTTATGGAAATAGCAGCAGGATTGTTCTTGGCTGCGTAAAGGTGGTGGGATTAATTTCTCTGTGATCTGTCATCAACCTTAATCAGAGTCTCTATGTTTAATCATGAGGTACTTTCCAAAGGGGCTTTATTAGGAAGCCATCCGGATACAGAAGTCCTAAGGTCTGGTAACAGAGAATGAGCTGAAATTTCTGGCAAAGGTAACTGTGGTTTTATTTAAAGGTTTTATGTTTCTTTTAAAATGTAACGGCCAAATGAGTTCTAGTGAACTGCCAAACTTTATTCATATATGAAACACAGAATGACTAGAGACTCCTCAATCATTTACTCCTCAGCTGAGGAATAAATTACTTCCCTGACGAAGTGGATTTCAATCAGCAGATTTGTAAGTGACTACTGATTTTATTCTTGTTGGTATGATAGAGCTGGGCTCAGCAGGGGATCATAATTTCATTTCTCAGCATCTTTTGAAGCTTGAAAGTTTCTCTTTCTGGGTAAGACTAACAGAAGAAAATTGAACCCTTTTTTAAGATTCTGGTGAAAATCATTTTGGTAAAACATTGGCCTGGAAGTGATCTCAAATGAGGAAATTTTTCCCACACTCCAGTATTGTATCATACACATCAGTCTCCTGAGCCCTTTTTCCCCTCTCTTACTGCCAAGTCATTCTGGCAGAACAGTTTGAGGAAATAGATTTGACTTCTAGAAACTAATATTTTTTTAGAAATTGGCAGTAGTCCACCTGTCTACTATGCTTGTAGGTAGCTTTGTGCTGACTAAGACAAAGCTTTGTAAATTATTTCTACAAGTCATAATTTTGTGGTACATGAGCAACTAGGTTGCTTTCTGAGAGAATAACTTTGTCTTTGCCCATATGAACTACAGCTGTATTAGTAAATTAAACAGTTACAGAAAAAAATCCTGTGTGCCAGAAATCAGTTTTCTGTTGTAATGTCTTGGCATGGCTCTGGTGCTTCCACTCACTCTTTGCAGTAGTTCCCAGGCACACTCTAGGAGTAATGTTGGGCCAGGGACTTCCCAAAAGACATTTTGGATGGAGTAACCTTATTTTGAGGTTAATGGTAAAGATATAACCTATAATATTATACTGAGTCCAGTGGAGGGTGAATATTAGAGTGTCTTGCAGTTCTCCTGAATCAAGAATAACCTGTGGGAATAGATTTACCACACAGTATCACTTTTACATGACACATGTTAACATAGAAGATTAAAAATAATTTATTCTTCAAAATCCAAAGCTAGAGACAACACTGTAATTACAGATAGCTTCATGGAAATAAAAGAGTAAAAGGTGATGTAGCTGAATTGAATCAATGAGGAGTATTTTGCAATATGTATCACTACTATTGAAGAGAATCAGTTTTGTGCTGTCCCAAATTTATTTTTCTTCGTATAGCTACAGTTACATAGAAGTCCTTACCCTAGGATTTCTTTCTTCTTAATTAGACTGATATGTTTAATACAAGTTTTAAAGAATTACTAGAGACTTTACCAGACTTTACAAGTATTAATGGATTTTGAATGTTACTGGATGAATATAACTCATGTTCAAAGGGCATCTAAACGAAACCTCTCATTTTATGCAAGTGATGAACTGTCTCTTGTCACAGCAATACGAAATTCTTTTTGGAGAGCTTGGGAACATCTTACTATTTTCCTCTTAGAAATGACACAATAGAAATTAGTCTGTTAAACTTTTTCAAAAGTATGAAAGCTGGCTGCTCAAACCAGGAAATCTTATCCATTGCTATACATTTTTGCTGGAAGGATTAATGTATTAAAGTAGCAATGTCGATAATATTTTATAATGCAAACAATTTGCAACTTAATATGAAACATTTCCTCCTGTAATAATTTGTAAGTTGTATCGAAGGCTGAATTTCTTAGTAATCAACTGTGTCTTCCTTATTTCACACTTAAATACCGTGATTATTTTTTCAAGCCTTCTTAACACAGCCCACATACACTCTTTAGTTTACTCAGTTTCTGCTGAGGGCAGACTTTCTTTATCAGTCTATTTCAATTGGAGTTGTCAAAAGCCCTGGATCACTTTCCGTGCTCTAAAGCCCATAGCGTTCCTTAGGATACCCAGTCTGTCCTAGATATAGGATAAATTTGTCTGGATTTACTGTGCCAGATCTTTACAAAAATCCTAATGCTCCTCACTGCAACTAAGAAGTCACTAGTGTGTCACCCTTTTTGTTCCACTATGCAAAAGATCTCCCTCCAAAATCCGGGTGATGGGATGTGTGTCCTCTTGCTGTTGTGTCCTCATGTTACCGTGACCAGTCACTGTCATGCTTTTGACATAGGTATTGCCCTCGTGGCTGAGGGAACTCCTTTTCTCAATCACAGCAGCTCACAGTGGAATAGTGCGGGTTTTCTTCAAACCCTGACTAGTTGAACTGCAATTGAACTTGAAGTTGACTCTATGTGTGACAGACGTTAACCCTTAAGAAGATTCCTACTTTTCTTAGTCACCTAATCCCTGTTTTCACAGGAATCCTGACAGTTCCTTGTTTGGAGTTTGAAGAATGTTCCCTTTCATGACTAACACACTTCTGCACTCATTTTCAGAAGTCTGAACTCGGCAGCTCTGTTTGCCAGCTTAGGCTTCTACGATGTTGGCCTGACCTGCTTAATTTGTATCTGCAACTGTTTCTTAGGCTTCCAAGTTGCTCAGAGTGGTTTTTGTCTTTTTATTACACTTTTACGCAGCTCTTCCGGGTCCAGCCTTTTCCCTTTTTATCCTCTTTATATTGGCACGTATTTTTCCCTGCATGCTCTCCATGGAAACTGATGATATGATGATTTGATTTCTCAGTAGATAGGGTTGAGGGCCATCCTTTCTGTGTCAATGTGGCTTTGGTTTGTTTTTATTTTAATAGATCTGGTCACCATCTACGTTCATGTCTTGGAATTTCACAAGCATTTTCAAGTTTAGCCTGTGCCACCCACTTGTATCCAGGAGAGACACAAAACTGGTCCTGGGGACGCTGCGTTCATTGAAACGGGAACATAGGACTCAAAGCTGTGCTTCCTGATGCCGCAGAGTCAGCAACTGACAATTCAGATACCACAGTCTGAGCAGCTTTAAAGAGAAGAGGGCATGAGAACCATCGCAGAGTTAGCAGGAAATGGCTTCCCCCTTGCTTGCTTTGGAGAAATAATTTCTCCTGCAACTAAGAGTCATTGGGACTCTGAACAGCAAAGGCTGACGCTGGCAAAAAACCTCCTGCAATGCCAGTTTTCTGTTTCCAGTGGTATGTGTTTGTTGATAAAAAGTGGCTGTAAATACTTATCATGTATTCCAAAATAGGTTCTTGGATTTATGAATGTGTTTATGCTGTGATTGTAAGATCCCACAAGTACACAAGAACTCACAAATCCAAAAAGCATATTTTTGTTTCATTTTACCAACCCATTCACAGAATTAAACACCCCAGTGGATAAACATGCTTGTGTTGCAAAGGATTTCAGGACCCGCCTCTTGCACGAATAATTTAATCTTAACTGATTGCTTATCTGTAACATCACATTGATAAGATGCTGGTTTCTTCCATCCTCGGGGTTAAATACATAGTTTCTGTTTTGAACACTAGCAGGCTCTAGAAATCCTGAGCAAGCATGTTAAATCCCTGTAAATGGTTATCTCTATTTCTTTTCCTAATGAACTATAGAGAATAATCGCTGAATGTGTCTGTGGAATAGAGTTTATAAACAGAAATATTACAGTGTTTTCTGATTCATTGCAATTAGATCCAGATAGCGATCAGTAGAGCAACTAAGCCTTTATTGTGTAAAGCAGTCCACATGTGTATTCATCTGATAATGCCTTTGAGCTGTCTCAGGGTGTTTTGTCTCACTCTGGATGCATTTTAAAACTCCCTATCTTTTACATGCTTTAATAAATCATTTAAAGAGGTAAATAAGTTTGAAAATCAGGTAGTCTGCTTTGCATGGTCATGTTCAGAACAGATAGAATCCAGCCCTTTTTAAGACAGGCCTCTGCCACTGCAGTCAAACTTTTGGGTATTTCCTTTGCGTTGTTTTAGTGGGTTATTTTAAGTGCAAAAAGTCTTTTGGATGTTTTCTTAATTTTTCATGTTTTGGCTCTGTATTTAAATAAAGCTGAATGCTCTTTCCATTCCTGAAAGTGTAACTTCATACATTAACATGTTGAGACCATGTTCCTACTTTTTTTTTTTTCTTTAGTCTGGACTCTCAAGACTGTGTTGATCAGTCATGTAGAACCATATCGTGTTGGCTCCTTATAGAGATGCGTCCCTGAGCCTGCAGATGCCTGCAATGTAACAGGACAAAATATGAGTTCATAATATGGGAAAGAATTTAAAAGAGCAAAGAATTAAATGGTTATCTGTTGGGCGTCTTGATAATTATTTGTCCTTGTTACATTAAATATAAAACATCATTGTGACAAAGACAAATCCAATAATGGTTGAAAGATGGATTAGAATTAGAACTAAAAAACTTTTAGTGCTTTTGTGTAGAAACAGCGTTTAATAGAATTCATTTCAGAGCCCGACCTTGGTTTTCCTGCATACACTTCTGATAAAGCTTGTTAAGGACACTGCTGATGTCAGGCTTTCCTCATTGTCTTCAGCTGTATTTGGTGTACAGGGGAGCAGTACTTAAAACAAAAGGAGCCAGAGGGTTCCTATCAGTGTGGAAAGGGAACTGTAATGTCATTTCTGTGTTGGAAGAGAAGATGCCTCCTGACTTCCGTATTGGCACTGAACATAACTTACAGTTTTTGCAGCTTCTTCTTTGCCCTTCACCAGGTGGATACATCAGTACTACTCACTGCAGCTTTCTGTTTGATTTTGTGTATATACATGAATATTTTGTCAGTAATGCCTGCTTTTGATCCAAATCATCTTCTTAAATACTGCCTGCATTGTTTTATAATTCTTACCATGCTTCTATTAATATTATATACATATTATATCAGTGTTATATCATGTAGTTTAACACTTCTCTCTATACAGTATTAATGTGATACAAACAAGCATGCAAAAATATGATCATATATATGTAAAATATGCTTTAAAAAGTCATAAAAAGATGTTCAAATCAACAACTTTTTAAGTTATTCCTTTTTCCATGAAGAGCAGTATGTGCTTTCAAAGTAGTTTTCCTTTTGCTTGACTGATTCCTACAGGATGCTTCCCAACACGCTAATTTCCCAAGCAGTACCCTGTGCCGAGGAGGGGCTGTTCAGTGTTTAGGAATTACTGCCGCAAACAGGAAGCATTTCATGCTTTCTATTCACAGTTACTTGAGGAGGGAAAGGACATGGGGCCCAGGGCAAGAGCTACTTTGTAATAGGAAAAGAAAGCTGACATGGCTTTTGGCTATACCAGTTCATTGTGTTCCCTGTGGAAAGTAGGCGGCAGTTAAGTATGTGGGATATTGAGCGGGAATAGACTCTTGGCTCAATGACAGAATGAATAAATGATACGGTTTCACTAAAAATAAAAACCTAATAAATAAATGCAATATCGAATAGATAATTGATACTGTCTCATTCTAACAAAGAAACCCCAAACCCTACCACAAAAACGTGTTTACAGGGAAAGATACTGCTTGGGATGAAAAGGAAAAGTTGTTATATTTCATAATCTCTGAGTTACAGCTGCATTATTTATGAGATAGCACCTCTAAAACATATGTGGAATTGCTTTAGCCAGAGTGTTCAGCCATTATGGACCATGCACAGATAAATACACAAAATTGTGCTATTGCCCAGATCCTGTAACATATATATTATGTTCATATAATTTAAAACAGAAAGGCTGTTTAATAATAGATTCCTGACTACTGAAAATGCATCTACTCAATTGCTATATGAACCAAGGAATTACTTGAATCAGATTTCTAGCCACATTTTCAAGGTGACAAAGCTTGCTGCCTTTCTGCCAAATTACAGAAAGCTGTTACTTTTAGATAACTTCCTGTAATTTACCAGCAGGATCTGCTCAGTGACTGCTGCAGTCAATGTTCTTTTCCTTTGCCTTTCTTTGTGGACAATGAAGCGACTCTCTTTCATGAGAAATGTTGAGCCTGACATCAGCATGAAGTGATTGAGTTCTGAGTGCCTAAATTGTAATTTTTTTTTCTTTTTTTCTTGTCTCTTTTACTATTTTTTTTGAGAAGATGGGAAATTCTTACGCTGGTCAGCTCAAGACAACACGGTTTGAAGAAGTGTTGCATAATTCTATTGAGGCCTCTCTCCGCTCAAACAACTTAGTTCCCAGACCAATCTTTTCTCAGTTGTATTTGGAAGCTGAACAGCAACTGTCATCACTGGAAGGTAGGAGACAATGGAGTTTCTGTTTCTGCTCAAAGATAATTCTTCTGTTTGTACTCCCAAGGCTCAGCACGCACATTTCAAATCACAATATGGAAAAAAAAAAGTTTTTATTTGTTTTCTTTTTATTCAACATATATATATCTATTAGAATTGGGTTAAAAATAAAAACTGCATTGTCTTTTATTCTGACAAAATTAGGCCACTTGCTATAAACTGAAATTGAAGTACTAGGAATTGTTCCATTAAATTTGTGGAGAAGTCTTTGGAGATTTAGACCATAAATCTGTTATCCTATAATGTATCATGTACTGCTGAAATTTATGTAGTAAATGATTGTAAATTTATCTATCTTATGATAGATTTATAAAACAGACATGCTAAGACTGATTTTCAATATGCATAAATACAGCAGAAATGTTTTTTAGCTTTAGAGATGGTTTTTAATTACTTTGGGCATAGTATTTGTACTTATTCTGTGGCTGCAAAGGTAAAAATTTCAGATGTGTACTCTCACAAACCCTGCATGAATTAGTATTTAACAGATAGGATTTCTCACTGAATATGTGTCTGTGTTTAGAGAAGCCTGCTTTCTGAGATTCATTTGCTCTTTTTTTTTTTTTTTTGGAAGTCGTATAGTTCAAATGAACTGGATGGATCTGATAAGCAAACTCATGATACAATTTGGTGTTCGGTGTGTTCTTATACGTAGTGGTCTCATGGTTTCCAGTGAGTTTACTGGTGTGTGCATAACATTGGCATGTTGGTGCACGGTTATATTTAATAATTTGATTATTTAGTAATTTCTGTCATGAGGTTAACAATCCACAGTAACATACACCCACACAAGAATCAGGTCAAGAAGCAGTAAAAGTAATTTACATAGATTAAACTCTTTGCTGTTACCTCATGGTAACAGCTGAGAAGACATTTCCTGAAAAAAAGTGCTCACGTATCATTAGTCATTTCCTCTTTTTTTTTTCTTTTTCTGCTAATATAGGACATATTAATTAATATACGTTATTTGTTTAAATATATATGCTGCTTATTCCCGACACAAAGTGATCCTTTTATGAAACCCTTCCCCATAAGGATTCCATAAAATCTTTCATGGCAACCAACTGTGATGTCACAAAATTGATTATTACATCAGTTGGGAAATGTGCCACAGGAGCAAATGCATTGTTCAGGAACAAAACTGCGATTTCACACTTCTGTAACTTCTTTCTTTCAAGGCTCTCAAAGAACTTTCCAAAACTTGAAGGGCTGATTCCATTTTCTTTGTAGTTAATGGAAACAGAATTGAACTGTAATTAAAAGTCGCATAACGGCCTGGCAGAGAACATTCCTTTCACGAAAGTTTCAGGCCAGGGGAGCTCTGAAGGGACCTGTAATAGAGTGTTTCCTTTATTATTCCTCGGGTGGTGGAGGTCTGCAAGCTGGTCTCATGTACTGCAGCCTTGTCATAAATTGAATTTTCCACTTCTAACTACATGAATCCCTGTGCTCTGAGGGCCAGGAGGCATCTGGAGCAGAGAGAGACATCCTTGGGGGCTTGTGCAAGCCCCTGGCCCCCCCTCTCAGTGTTGTCTTGCCTTCGCGCTGGCGCTCTGACATGGGGATACGCTCGGACTATCCTTGGTCGTAGCTGCCCCTTGGTCCTCGGTACAGCAAGTGTTTCCCTATGGTCAAGTAGACATGATATAAATATAGACAAGGTAGGGCAGTGGGTCTGCCAAGTGTTCTGGCTTTCCATTTTGTGGACTGATAACACGTTATATGTGTTCAAAGCAGCATTTGGCAGCAAAACCAGCCACTGGTAAATAAAGCTGATTTTTGCATGTTTGTCTGTGATGATGTTACAATATCAAAATTTCTAGAGAGCCTTACAACTGAGTGTATAGTGAGTTTAAGAAAAAAAATCAGGAATGTTTTTTTCAGCTTCATCAACCACGTGTTGTGACTTGTTGTTGTTTATGGATTTATATTTTTTTGTTTGAAAAACTTTTTTCTGTCTTCTTTTGATACTTAAATGACCATCTAAGCCAGAAAAAAATATGTAGCCAGTGATACTAGCCTAATATCATTACATATCTGTTGTGATAGTTTCTGCCTAAAATAGAATCATAGAATAGAATCGTAGAATCATTAAGGTTGGAAAAGGCCTCCAAGATCATCAAGCCCAACCTTTGACGGAACACCACTATGTCAACTAAACCATTTCCATGTCCAGTTGTTTCTTGAACACCTGCAGGGATGGTGACTCCACCACTTTCCTGGGGAGCTCATTCCAATGGTTAACCGCCGTTTCAGTGAAAAGATTCTTCCTGATGTCCAAACTGAACCTCCCCTTGTGCAGCTTGAGGCCGTTTCCTCTTGTCCTACAACTAGTTACCTGGGAGAAGAGGCTGACTCCCACCTGGCGACAACATCCTTTCAGGTAGTTGTAAAGAGCAAAGTTGTAAAGGTCACCCCTGCACCTCCTTTCCTCCAGAATAAACAATCTCAGGTCCCTCAGGTGCTCCTCATCAGACTTATGATCCAGACACTTCACCAGTTCTGTTGCCCTTTCCTGGACATGCCCCAGCACCTCAATGTCTTTCTTGTACCGAGGGGCCCAGAACTGGACACAGGATTCGAGGTGTGGCCTCACCAGTGCCAAGTACAGAGGGACGATCACTGCCCTGGTCCTACTGGACACGCTGTTCCTGATACAGGCCAGGATGGCATTGGCCTTCTTGACCACCTGGGCACACTGCTGGCTCATGTTCAGCTGCTGTCAACCAGCACCCTCAGGCTCTTTTAAAAAAATACTTCAGTGAGTATAGTTTTCCAGTCTACACATTCTAGATTTGAAAAAAACCCAGGCATATTGAAAATCTATGCCTTTAAAGGAATTTATGCAATTGTATCAATCTATATAATTATTTGTAGTTAAGTAAATTAAAAGTACCACGTTTATCAAAGCTGGTTTAGGCATAATGTCAGATCTCCTTGGCTACAATAATAGTGCGTTTTCTTTCATTCTGGTGGGTCTTTTGTTTGTGTTTTGTGTTGTTTTGTTTTTTTCCTTTTTATTATTATGTTCCCTTTCATCTCCAGACCTGGCAAATTCATGTAGTGCTTAAATTACTCCAAAAACATTATCATTATTTAACAAACCTCTGGATTTTTCATTTTATCGAGAAGCCTGCAGTTTGCTGTGGGCTCACTGGTTGTACATTTCTAATGAGGGTCTCCTAAACTCATCTTTATTTTCTTAGCGCGTTTTAATTGCAGAACATACCTGCAAATGCCAGTAAGTGGTCTGGATGTTTCTGGGCCTTTCTAGGAATGTGCATTAAGAACTCTTTGCAATAGAAGGCAAGGTTATTTGGCTCTAACAGATTTGGATTCCTTGCATATCTCTGTTTGCCCAGTTATTGCCATGTAAACTTCAAATGAAACCTGTGGACTGGATCGCCAGTTATTAGAAGTTGTGTTTGCAGAACTTTACTTACATTTAAATTATACCTTAAGGAGAGAAGAATTTTCCATGTGAAATGTCATAATCACAACAATATAACATAAAGGTATAATAAATCCTTGGTGAGAACTTAAAAGAATTTCTTAAAGCAAACAATGGTGTTTATGATAACTGTGAATAAATTTAAATTCAATAAAATATGGACAAAATCTTCACGGAATGGCTGTTGTTTTTATGGAGCTATATGATGTTAGATCATCTGACTACCTAGTTCTGTAACATACAACATGAGGACTGGGGTTCTGAGTCACCTTTTGCCATCATCTTGTCCCTGGTTTTAAGTGCTTGATCATGTGTTCATTCCAGATTGTTTAAGAACAATGTGGAACAGACACATACAAACTTTCTTTGAAATGTTGAAGTTGTTTGTTTTTTTTTCTTTGAAGTTTTTTTGAGTGCTTTGAAGAGGCTCTGCTTTAAAAGTAAAATGGAAGCATAAACTGCAGGTCTTTTTTTAAAAACAAGCAGCAGAAACCCTAATGATGCCCTTTACATGTGGCAACAGCTCATGCTTGTGTACGTATTTGCTCTTTTACTCTTTCCACTTTTGGACTGAAAGTGCTGTAGTTCTCCTATTTCTTAGTCTCCACTTCCATTTTTAGTCTCTTTCTTAAATCACCTGTTATGGTTGAACAAACCACAGTTTACCAATGTCCAAAGAGGAAATACCCACATCCTGTTCTGCTCACTCCTTATGTTCCCATTTTCTCACTTTTCATCAGTTTTGGCATCTTTTGGATCTTCCACTATGCTAATTTAAAGCATACCCCCAGCAAAAAAAAATTGATCACTTTTGTTTGCTTAGTTACTGTTTTGCTGGGTTAGCAACATGGGATGGCTCAGTAAAGGTTCCAGTAAGTGTCAGATCTGGCACAAAGAAGGAAGGAAGGAACTTCATGTCTGGGAGTGTGGGTAAGGAGAGAAGAGCCGGATTCAGCCCTTTTCCATTGCATTTGGATGTTAGCCAAGGTCAAGTCATAACACATAATTTACCCTTTACTTAAATAGCAAAGATGGAGAGCTTCACTTCTCTCTTTGTTACTTGCAGCATTTTTGTCTTTAGACCATGCTGTTAAACCAGTTTTGTTTAGCGTTCTGTCCTTAGTTGTGTGCACCAGAACTGGAGCTTGATGATCAGATACTTAAAAGTAAACATAAGTATATGTCTTAATGACCTTTACAGACAAATCTTCAAATTACAGATTTACTTTCTTTTGTCTCCTCCCTAGTTCTCATTTATCCTGTAGTATTTGTCTAGCTGATCTTACAGTAATTTGTCAATAAAATAAAAGGATATTCTGAGGAGGGTTATAGGAAAAAGATAAATCCTTGATGCTACACTCTGGGTTTCTAAGTGCCTAATCCAAAGTCATTTGAAGCAAAGAGAGCATGTCCAGTCGGCACTGAGCTTTGGAGGATCATTGCACTGTGCTTCATGATTTTGTTTCACAACTAAAAACTAGATCAACAGAATGATGTCAGTGCCTGACAGCTCTTGTACTTGCCCAAGTACAAACAGATATTTGGTTTCCTGCTGATCCTCAAGCACCTGCAGCCCTTCACCACCCAATTTTGCCAGTGAAAGCTCTTTGTTTTGTGTTTGCTGCAGGCATGTTCCTACAGACACCTAGAAGCTTATAAGCTTAAGACATAAACTCCACTGGGTTCACTTAGTGCTCGTGGCCTATATCTTTGCTATGTAAAATTTTCCTAACTCTTGTCTGTAGAAGTGTTCTGACCATTTACCATTTAGTTGCACTCCTCTGCCCACCACATTTGTCTCATTTGCCATGAGTGTATCTGAGCCATAAGAGGGGATGGAGTAATTGGTCACTATGTTTTGCTGGAGCTGTTGTATCATGGATGAAAAAAACATTGTCCTGTGGGTGGAGAGAAGGAAAGAAGCAGCCTCTAGCTGAAGGGCTGAAACATATACCTATATATGTGCCTAAATATGCACCTAAAGGCCTCTAAAAATAAAGCTTACATCCTCTATTCTTCTCCAGCATTCAATATTGTCTTCATATTGCCTCCTAGACTAGCACAGGCTGCTGTGAATCGTCGTCCTGGACACCTGCCTTTCCTTGACATTGTACAGGGAGTGTCAGTGTGTTACACAGAGCTCTGGGACAGACGGCCCGAGAATTAGGTGTTCTTATCGTGGTATCATCCGTGGCGAACCTAGTTTCAAGCAGGAACCATTTTTTCAGGTTCCTGTACAAAATCAAGGACATGGTCAATACCCAATTAATAAAATCTGTACTTGGGCTGTAGCCAGGACGTTCTGAAGGGCTAAGAAGTAATGACTTTGGATTTTATTGGCTGTTAATATTCCAAACAAAGGATACAGTTACACTGTTGTGATCAGCAAGAGTTCAAACACTTGAAGTTAGGCCTCTAAAAATTGTGCAGATAGCTTAAAATAAAGAGATTTTAAAAATTAATAAATTGAGGCTTCTTTATATTCGTCCTTTAGCGTGTTTTACTTTCTCAGGTGCAATTGAGTCAAGCTTTTGGACTTCTTTTGCACACAAGCTAACAGCTTTATTTTTTTGATGAAAGACATTCTATTATAAGCATGACTGGAAGGTGGGGCTTTAAGGAAACAACAAATTTCAAGAGTTGGCAACAGTAAAGTCATTGTCAAGAGGAGAGAATCCAGTTTGCTGTAATACTTTCTGTAACTGGGTCACCCTGTTCATTCATGGGTTTGTTGCCAGCATTTTCTGTTGTCTGAGTCATTTATGCTATGATAATTTGTAGCAGGCAGCAGAGCAGATAATGAGGAAGAAGAAGAAGAGGAGGAGGAAGAAGAAGGCTCAGAATCAAGTAGTCCTCCTGTTCCTTACCAAATGAAGCCTCCCCCAGAAGGATGTTGCACTACTGATGGTGAGTCAACTACGCTGTCAGAAGCCTTTGCCCTAAGGAAAAGAGGAGGATTGAGGCCATTTCCCCTATAATTCATCAGAATGAGATAATCTATATGATACAGAAATCCTAAAACTGTCAGTGTTCATTACCTGACAGATAAAGCTGGATTGCTCTCAGTTGTTCTTTTATTTGACAAGGTCTTTGTTCAATGTGTCAGAGAAGCATTTGTTAGAATATCTGGCACAAGGACAGAACTTCTGTTCCCTTAGGCACCGCAACCTTTACAAGTCCAGTTTGCAGACATGGCATTTGCTAAAATGAATGTGATACTTCTTAGTTCTTTATCATCACTCTTTTCTGTTTAAAGTGTACCTATTTTTATGTAGCTGTGAAAAATATTAAAAAATTAGGAAAAGCCAGTGAAATGCACCAGACATTGAGAATTATTATCTCCAATTTTTAATGTCTGACCTAAGTTATGATGATATTAGTGAATAGTCCCTTAAATATGTAGGTTGCAAAATATCATCAAGAGAAACTTCACTGTACATTTTTGAACTTTTGTTTGCTTATTGTACTGGTAGAATCTTTATGTCTGACCAAAAGCCAGGGAAGAAAATAATCTTTTAGTATGCCTTTAATTTTAGAGGGTAAGACCTTGTTTTTCATTAAAAATACAGCAAGTCCTTTAATGAAGACAATTGTGAGCATTAAACAAAAAAAAATCTTATCAAGTTAACATAAGTTGCATGATTTTTTTCTAGGTTTCTGCCAGGCTGGTAAAGATTTGAGACTGGTTTCCATTTCCAATGAACATATTGAGGTGCCATCTGGGTTTTTACTTGTTGGTGCAAAGTCACCAAATTTACCTGATCACCTGTTAGTGTGTGCTGTAGATAAAAGATTCCTGCCAGATGACAATGGGCGCAATGCCCTGTTGGGTAAGTGTCTGTGACTGCAATAAGTGGATTCTTCTGTGGGCTTCAGTTAACAGCTAATTGTTTTTTGCAGAGTGAGTTCAGCAGATGTTATTTCTATTCCACCTCTGCAGTAATTCTCAGAGGTGATGCACAAGAAGATAACAGCTCAGAGTCGGCTGCGTTTGCTCTGGAAAGACACAGAGTGAGCCAGTTCATTAGAGATGCTTCATCACCTTCTGTTCAGTAGTCGAAGGCTAAAGTCATTGTCTGACCAGTTTATGTCCTAGTTGCTGGAACTGCACATCTGGTAACTGGACCAGTTGAACTGCTGCCTGTCTCTGTTTTAGCTTTCCAAATACTGACGTGTACAAACTGTAGGTCTGTCAAGCAGAAATTTCAGGGTACTATATACATGTAAATAGTTTAATGGTAGTTTGGACTACAAAAAATTGTGACCACTTGGATTTAACTCTTTGAGATAGGGATAATACTTTCCACTGTATTTGAACAGTAGCCTGGGTTCTGGACCCTAACCTATGACTTTTTGCTATTATCACAAATTCGAGTGATTATAAGTCAAAATTTTTCCTAAATGTGTAATCAATTAATACTGTGTGTTTGAAAAATACTTTTAGTAGATACTTCAATAGCTTGCATTTAACCAATTTAAAAGTCTAAATTCTGTCATAAAAATAGGTCCTATCTATTTTTCTTAGAGTCTTTCTGATTGCCATTAGCCTCATCCAAATCAAGCCAAATATGGTAGATCTTCAATCATGTGAATTAATGTTGTTAAGATGGAATAGGTTTTATATTGGAAAATATAAATATGCAAAATTGGAGGGGGAACTCTTTTTTCAATCAGACACTCACAGGTTCTTATGTATCATTTCCTTAGTGAACAAAAAACCCGATGCATCATGTACCTGTGCACCAGTCTGGGCTTTGAATAGCAAAAAGGAAACATTTGTCGAGTCGTTTAGGAGGTTTCTTTCACAAACACTGAGGGATATGATGTGAATTCAGTTGTTATCTCTGAGCAACTTCAAGGCATTTGGGCTGACAGTGTAGTGTGAAGGTGCATAATGTGATTCTATGTACAGTAATTTCTTTCCTCATGTGATCTTGCGGAGTTGGATTGGTCACAGTGCATTTGACCAGTGATTGTAAAAGAATTAGGAGGGTTGTAAATTACCCACTCGTTGTCATTTTAAAGATAAAGACAGGAATGTTGTACCACTCAAGTCATTCATTGCTAGCACTATTAACAGCTTAAGCTCCTTAGGCTGTTGGCAGAGAGGAAGTAGTGTATTTGTTAATTGCATGCTAAAGGAGAACAGAAAAAGGCAACAGGAACATAATTGGGAGGGTTTTATGCTACTTGCATCCTCAGTTTGCTTATTTCATACGTTTTAGTTTCCTGAAACCATTTAAATGCTTATTTTTGACTGTTGTTATACCCTTAAACCCCAGTGAATCACATTCTTTTGCAGAGAATTCTAGTAACTCTGTAGTATGACTTTTATATATTCTATAACAAGCTTAAATATAAAAGAACTTACATGCTTTAAGATCCAAAGTCTTCATGTCGAAGTTGGAGATAAAATAATGTCCCTGGTCCCTAATCTAATGAGAAAAAATTATGTATCTTACTAGCATGAGGATAGCATACTGTTTGTACAATAGATCATGCTGTGGATAGAAATATTGTTTGATTCAGGTTTTCATACGCTGACTCAAGTCAAATCAGGGTAAGTAAAATTAGAAGCAGACATGAATAGTCTCATGGTTTCAGACATATAGTGGGATAAAAGGCAGAACCATTATTACTTTAAATAGTCTATTACTATAGCACAGTGACCTCTGCCTGGTGATAGATCTAAATTGATAACATGTCATATGAAGAAGGGAAACTCCTTTTAATGTCTTGCCTTTCAAGACAGCACAGAAGCCTTGTTTTTGGTTTTCTGAGTTTAGGCAGTTCTCCATCAAACATGTTGGCCTTTTGAAACAGGACAGAAAGTGATCCCTTCACTTTCTTTTAAGCTTTGTAAGTTTAAAAGGAAATTGGATTGGATTCATTTTGAATTGAAATGAGCTGCCATGAGTGTATCCCACACTTTTAGTAAGGTTTATTGGTGATTCAGACACATCATTTGTTAACCTTTCGACTCCATTGTTTTTTGCTTAATTTCATGCTTTTTCCTCTTAATGTGTACTGTATTTTTGTAAGGCAGCTGTTACTGAGGTTTTTTTCAAACAGTTTATTTGAGGGTAGAAGACACTAATGAGTTACCCAATAGTTTCCTAATTTCTCATGGTCTGCCTGCAAATGTTTATGAAGATGCCCGTGGATCGTACAAAAATTCCAGAAGAAAGTAGGAAATGTCTCAGTACTTTCTAGTCCAGGTTTTGACTTATGATCTTGTTCCCATTAGGAGCTGGTTGTATGCCTCTGGGACAGAGGCCAGTTTATTGATTATGCTAATAAGCTGTCCCACCATCATATGTTCTTCTGATTTGAAAGTCATTTCTGTTGGAGATTGTTTTGTTTCTTTGTTTTTACCACTGATGTATTATTCCATTGGAAAGAATAACCAAAATATTTTCTGGAAAAGACTGTATTTTTGACAAGCAAGAAGTTCTCTGTGCCTAGACATGATCCTCGTCTGTTAATCATATTAGATCAACCGTTTAACCACTCTGCAAAACAAATTCAGCTTTTTGCCTTCAGGAAGCTGTTTCTTGAGTTTAATGTGACCTAAATGAATGCTTAGATGGAGGAAATGATATGTGATAATGCACTATTTATTGTTTCCTAATTAAAGCAGCTAACATGTACCACTCCTAAAGGTTTTTTCCTCTTCTTGTTGGTTTTTTTTTTTCTAATTCTCATTCTTCAGGAGGGTCTCTCATGATAAACAAAGCAGCTATTCACCCTTCATTTTCCCCAAAGACCAAACAGCTGCCTACTTTCCTAGCAGGGAACAAGAAATCTTTTTTTTTTTTTTTTTCAGTGAGTCCCTGTGGTCAGAATGACAGAGGAAAAGATTAGTTGGCTTGCATTGTAAGCTGTATGTAAGGTGAAAACATTGTATAAAATATTGTGACTGCTTCTTATAAATATGCAAAGTTCTACAGGGCTTTTGTGATAGTACTGTGTTTCCATACAGTGGAGCTCTCCAGCTTGACCATATTGATTTTATTCATTTTTTTTAAATTTAGGACTTCAGTCTTCAAGTGGAGTGGTACTAAGTAGGTGGGAAAAACGTGGAGCATTGTCAGTGTTTGTGTGCTTTTTCCTGTGAGTAGAACTGAAAAGAAGAAATACTAGTGCTGAGAAGTTGAAAATATAATCATTCTAATCATTCTTTGTTTAACCAAGCTGCCAACTTTCTGCCAAAATATTAATGTTAATTGAAAGCCTGTTATTCATTTAAAAGAGAAACAGGAAGAAAATCTTCTGCCAATTTATGAAGGATTTAATTATGAAATATTAGATGGATATCCTTCCATCCTGAAGTCCTCTCTTTATTCCTAGCACAAACTCACTGTTGATCCAAAGGAACCATTTTCCCAGTGAGAAGGTAGGTCAGGATTCATACCCTTTTGGTCCAAGGTCCTTCTTTGGTGCACAAGGTCCTTGCTGTGGAAGAGTTTTTTAAATTATGGACAATTGATCATTGTGATGTGAGCAAATTCAAGCAAATGCCTGTGATAAAACACAGATACAATCAAACACCTTCTGATTAAACAATCTTCAGAGGATAACAGCCTCAAGCCACTACCAAACTGAACTGGATATGAATTGGTGACCTAAAGGTGAAAGGCTTTTAGCCCCTAAACTTCAGGCATTGATTTCTAATTCTCTTGTGAAATCAATCCCGTGACATAGATATATTGAGTCACCTTATGGCTGCCCCGACTCCTCTGACCTTTGTCCTCTCCATAATGTATGGAAGAATATTTAATGCAGCCTGTTTATGAAACAAGCTGTGCCCTCTCTCAGCTGCTGCCTCAAGCCATGGCATGTGAAGAGGGCATTCAGAGAAGGAGGATGATGAAATGTTTGGGTTTTCAGTGTTACTCAATCTGCCACATAAATTGCTACGAGGGTTGGTGGAGGCCTTCAAGAAGTAATGACTGAACAGTATTTTATTGCATTGGAATTATAACAGCGTGTGTTCTATCCGTGATGTCAGGGCTGAGCTGCATTAATGAAGCAGTGGCTGTCACCAAAGAGTGTCAGTCAGAGGGAATGGGATGGAAGAGGGTGTTGGCAGGAGCTTGCAAGAAAGGACTGAGTCTCACTCAGATGGGCTGGGAAAGCTTGAGGTGAGAGATGATAATTTGACTTGAAAGGAAAATTAAAAAATAAACTTATAAAATGTTCTTCAAGGACTTTTCAAAACAAGTGAACAACTTAGATCTGTTTAATCCTTTCTAGGCCTCACCTGTATGCTATATGTGGTGTAAACGAATTTTCCAGTGGGTGCCGCAGAGTTAAAAATAGTTGGTTAGGACAAAAGGTTATTTCAGGTAGAAGTTACTGCTAAATGTGGTTTAGACAAATGATAGTTTACAAAAGTGATCTGAAGACCCAAAGTCTAAACAAAAAGATTTTGTGTTTACTGTCCAACCTCAGTTGAATGTGTAGTCAAGTTGCTGGACGCTGACAGCAAAATAATAAAACCTAAGAAGTGCACATTTGGAAAAAGAAAAAGTGTCAATTTGAAAACACGTAGGGTCTTGTACGTGGCAACCAGGTGAAAATTGCAGTGCTCATGCTGGTGATGCTCAATGTGCTGCCAAGTGTATGGGAAATTTTCATTTACTAGCAGAAGCATTTTTCATGATTTCTTAATCGGCATAAAATGCATGCAGACTCTACATCCACATCCGTTCTGATTTTGTTTCCTTTTGTTGTTGCTTTTATTGCAGCTACTCAAGGCTCTGTGATGTTAGACAGATGCTTTTGTGCTGACTGATACAACACAGAGGATTTTGTGGAGTCATGACTTGTCCTGATTTTATGAGTCATAATTACCTTTATCATCCTACTGACTAGGATCAGAGAGATAATAGGGAGCTTTCAGTAGTTATTCCCACTTGTTCCCATGGATACCAGACCAATTTCCATGTCAACTTTTTTTTGAAATAAATTCTTCTGAGCCTTTAAAAAAAATGAAAGTACACGGGTTGTAAACCAAGCAACAGGTGGTTACAGTGCATTATATTTCAGTGTTTATACTTTACAGAAGCAAAAAGTGTTGACATTAGTTTGTAAACTTGAGATATGTGATTCAAATAATAATTTTCATAAATGACTCTTAATTTTATTTACTGTATTATTCATCCTTTACGCCAGTTCTTTTCAATGTTAATGTCCACATATTATGTGAAATACATTTCCTTTCTTTTTGCCATGTTTCAATTCACTGAACACACCCTTTTCATTTCAATTTGTGTTATGACACATAAAAATGTTCATTAGGTGTGATTAAAATGAAAGAAAATGTCATGCTTCAAGTCATGCGTAGGGAACAGAGAGAAAATTTCCATGGGGAAGATTATCTTTTAATTGCTCACTGTAGGATTTCTTTGTAGATAATATTTTCAGACAGTTGCATCTAGTCTGATGGAGAATGAAAATGTCTTAGAAAATACTTTGTAAAACGGACAAAAAAAGTTGTTTGAGAATCTAAAGGCAGCTGTGTGAGGAATGCCCTTTATTTACAATGCTAATGACATCAGCACCATGAGTCCCTTGTTGAGGCTCAAGCTGTGTATCTCAGAATGAGAGGAAATGGCAGTATCCCTGGAAAAGCCCCATCAAGCCCGAGTACAAAAAGCTTTACGGGGAAGGACTATGTCTGTCGTGTCTATAAAGCTGCAGACACTTTGTTCCTGTAATCATAAATAGTTTCAACTGCTGTGAAGTGCTGACACAGTCCAGCTATAGTTTGAGAAAGCTACTTTAAATTAATAGCCAGGAATGCTTTAGTATTTTTTCCTCTCTAAAAAAGCATCTGTAGTAGGAACTTGGTACTTAAAATATACTTAAATCTAATTTAATATAATAGATTAAATATATTTATTTCTTGAGACTTTATTGCATGTTTCAAAATTGAAATGAAATTCAGTGAAATTGAATGACATTTCAAGGAAAACTGAAAGAGAAGGGAAACATGTACATGCTTCGGTGTTCAATAAGGCTGGGGTTAAGCATGTGACTCAGTGCTCTTGAATCGAAAACTTTTCCCAGGTGTATATAATAAATAGGAATTGTAATCTTTTCCTGGTGGGAGAAAATGAAAAATATGGCCCAGTTTAATTGCTCTGTAGGCATGGGGCTATTTTTTCCAGCTTGGAAAAAGGTATCCAGGTATCCAAAGTGCAATACACTTTTTGCACAAAGTGCACATACTTTTTTGGAGGAAAATGTTAATAAATATTTCACTCTATGAACTAAAAAAACCCACAAAACCCCAAAACATAAATACAACTTTTTCTTAGGAAAGAGTCATGTTTGAATGTTATTAATAATGACCCACCTATCTCATTGGATTATATGTATTGTTTATTTTATCAGGCTTCTCTGGCAATTGTGTTGGCTGTGGCAAGAAGGGTTTCTGCTACTTTACAGAATTCTCAAATCACATTAATCTTAAACTGACCACTCAGCCCAAGAAACAGAAACACTTAAAGTATTATCTGGTCAGGAATGCACAGGGAGCTCTGACCAAAGGATCTGTAATCTGCTGGAAAGGGGCAGGTAAGATAATGAAGCTGTCTTCCTCGAGCTCTGGTTTTCATCATCCAAGCTTAGCTATTATGGAGACTGGCATCTGTGTAAAACCAAAGACAGATCAGTTGAAAGACTCTTTAAAGCTAGGTGATTGCTAGAGCAGCTGTAAAAAGCCATTGCCTGACCTAATAAGAGGCTGGCACGTCTGAAACCATTGGTTCCTTCATGCCAAGTGCTGTAGCCTCTAAGCGATTCCTATGTGAAATGATCAAATCAAATACGCTGAGAGTTAAGCAGATGCCAGTGTTGTGAGGGGTTAAGAAGGTTCTTTTTGTTGTTAAGAGTTCAGAGGCCGGCAGTCTTCAACCAGTACCTGTTCAAGCACGTTGTTCCAGCTGCCAGAAAGTTCGGGTCTCTCCGGAAGCACCTCCAGTGAGCCACTGCCAGCTGCAAACCCCAGTGCTCCAGCTGGGACTCCGCAAACAGGTACTGCCTAGGAGGAAAACATGCCGGGCTTCCACCTGCTCATATTCTTCTGTGCTCCCGTATTTGTATGTACTTGTGTGAATGCAAAGACAAACAAATAGGCACACTGCCACATAGAATAAAACATGTTGAATGAAATTAGAGATATATTACAAACAAGGAAGGCAATCATACTTTGAAGGCTTCTCCCTGTCCATTTTCTTCCCTCAGGTTTATATATAAAAGGTTAGCAAATAGTAAAATGCATGTTCTGCAGCTTTCCTATATCTAAAGCAAACCAAATTTTTTTAAAACGCCATTATTTTTAGAGTGTTTCTACAGCTGTTGCTTGTCTGGTCACACATGACAACTGCTGCAGGATCCAGTGTAATTTCAGCTTTTTCTCCTGATCCAGTCTATTTTATGTTATGACCAGAATCCTGTTTACTGCAGGCGTTATATGGCCATCAGCTTAAAAGCTTCTGAGTTTTTTCTTCTGCTGAGAAAAGTGACTTTAATATTTAAAAACAAAATTAAGGATCAGTATCTGTAACTTTTTATGTATTAAAAATTCTTTCTGAGACCTTTATTTTTCCATTAACTTGACATAAATTAAAGGTGATGGATGGTAAAGGCTAGAGTGGTCTCTGAGCTTCTTCATAGTGAAAACAGCTCTTTAGTGTCTTGTGACTGTTATGCAGATCCTCACAGGAGAGCTAAGGCACATTTGCTGGTGGTTATATTCTAGTCTCTCTGTGAGATAGAAGCTTGTTAAATAGTTGTGATCTGGAATACTGGTGCCCATCCTGAACAAATTAAAAAGCTATGTTAATTACAAGCATATTAGGCTTGAGAACACCTCTCTTTTTTTTAACGCAGCACCATTAAAAAAAGCTTAGAAAGGCAAATTGAGAGGGAGGCCTAGTAAATATTAGACACCCTCTCTCTTTTAGCTGGTTCTTAAGTAAGAGCCAGGATCCTGCAAAGAAGCTACAGCTTCTTATATATGCATTTAATTGCAGAATCAGATTTTACCCAGGCACTTAATCGGGAGTATGAGATCAGAAATGGGTTGGTTTTATTCAGCGTTGCATTCCCTCTTGGGCAGATCCTGATGGTTCTATTAAAATAAATCAATGATCAAGTGATCAGTTTATTATATCAGATGAGCATCCTGACCTAGAAATGTTCAATGTAAATACTTTGAGTTTTTTTTCTTGCCAGCTGCAGCCATAGATCACATCCCTTCAACAGCAGCATTCAGCTCAACAGTTTACAATGGCAAGGAGTCACCTAAGCAACAGCTGATGAAAAATAACCTGTCTGCTCTGACAAGACCTTTGGTGTTAGGTATTTGTAAGGAATTTTTTTTTAATAAGCCTAAACTCTTTATTCCATGGGTATAATAGAAGCATTGAATGAATTATATCATGATCGTAATTTCATGTATGAGTAGAAATTACTATTCCCTTCCCTTTCTGGCCATAATACTGTTTTCTGTGTTAATTTCCAGAAAATAAAAAATTATATGTTTTCAGTCCCAGTTTTGTTACAATTCATAATATTAACTGGATGTATTTCCGTACATTTACAGTTCATTCATTCAGTAGAGGTACAGACCAAATTCTGAATCCAGGTTCTTAAGGAATGTGTCAGGTTGCATCAATTTCATCAACAGGTTTTGTGAAGGGAATTAAGAAAAATTTATAAGTAATCTCTCATAGGATATTTCCTGTGTTGCAGTTCACCTTGGGATGGAGCACTAGACTTTGACAACTGGCTCCAAATTCAAGAAGCTATCCTCGCTGTGCCACTACTGTTATGATTTGTGTTAATTGTTTTCTATCACAAAGCATGCGTCACTGGTTTGTTTAAGGAAGAAAATTACTCTTCACTATGGCTAGAAACAAGTTGTAGCTCTATTTTAGAATAAGTCTTCCTAAGTTTCCCTGCTGGCATCACAGACAAGTTCTTTTTCTCTGCCCATTCAGATTCTTAATCTCTTTTCTCCACGCAGCAGCACATTATGGCCAATCCATTTCAGGTGGATTACTTTCACATATCAACATGTCTGCAGGAAAGAGTACGGCATTGTCAAATAAAAAAATCCTTTGTATTGCTTTATCTTGTGACTTTTGTCATAACATTACGCCGGGAAACCAAGTGAAAGGATGTGCAGCACAAATGACCAAAGGCTGCCCTCGCGTGGTAAAAGTGTAAGGGACAAAGTCATTGGAAACCTGTAGGAAACGGTCTGCAAGTGAGCAGTCCTCTTCTAGATTTGTAGACTTCAGGTTTATCTTCAATTTTAATATCTTTTTCAACCCTTTTTATGTAAAAGTCTTATTCTGTCTTGAATCTTATGTGGGACTAACCATTCTGCCGGAATATGTAGCCTTGGCAGTGTGAAAGAGTGTTGCGACTTCTTTGTAGTCATGGCCAGAAACAGAAATAGCTCAATCCTGCAAGCTGCTGTGCGATTCCAGGAGGACCTCTCAATAATTAGAAATATTTGTTGTTAGTGGAAGCTCATCATCTCAGGATTTTGCAGGAGTGCACAGGGAGACTCAAGAAATTAATGAAAGAAAATTAAAGAAATTAGTCATCGGTAGCTCCTAGAAAAACTGTGAGAAAGTTATGCTTTTACGGACAAAGATGTTAAAGCTATATGTGGGTAGGAGGAAGGTGTAGAAGTAGTTGGATAGGAGTTAATATGGAGTAACATAAAACCAAAAATGGGAACCAGCAAGAAGTGGCAAAAATCCTGTAAATGGAGAAATTGTTGAAAACAACTCATATCTTTATTCCAATTACTCTGAAACCCTTGAGAATTTTATTTTGCAATGTTACATGAAACACTGTGTCATATGTTCAGAAATAAAAGGAACAAAGTGCCCACAGTGTGGACTTCAAAATATTTACTTATAAGTATTCTTAGTATGTGTCTCATTACTATGTCATTCTAAGTAGCGAGTAAGCATAGCTATACCTATTATCTACCTAAATAATTAAGAGTTCTCTGCACCAGAAAGTTTCCAGAAATTTAAGGACACAGACAAAATAAAATAAAAAGCACAAAAAATTATTATATTTATGGAGTTGGCCCTGTCTTCCACCATACTCAATGCACACATTCAGTCTATCAAAATACATTGAATTACCATGCACATGCCTGAATACTAATATTCTAATATTTCTCTGAAAAATTATTCAGGCACATTAACAAATTCAGGGCCTCCAAAAAAGCGCCATAAAGGTTGGTCACCAGAATCTCCATCATCTACTGAAACTTGGAACTCGCAACTCAATTCACAGCCTCCAAACAGAATTAAAAATGGTAAGCTATACCCAAGGTAATGACTTTGTTTGTTTGATTGTTCAGAAAATAGTGGTGGGAAAGAGGCATTATTTTAAAGACACGTGCAGATTCCTATTAGAGGTTTGAAAGGTGTTTGTTTCCTCCGTGCTCACCTGGATGCTTCATTTGCATTGATTTTTTTTTTTGAGGCTCTGAGCTTAACTTTCCTTGGGATCCAGTCATCAAACCATTGACAAATCCCAACAGATGTCCATGTTTAGACACCAAAACACCTTTGGAATATTAAAATTAGCATCATAACTCAGGTCAGGGTACTATCCGTTGTTTCAATTATTTGTCATAGCATTTTGGCACTTGGATTTTATAGGCTACATACAGGCAAGAGTGACATACAGTGAAATAAACCCGCTTTCCCCCAAATGTTTTTTTTAAAATATTATTTAAATTAAAATTACCATAAAGAAGTTATGATTGAACAAATGTTGAATCTTATTTTTCCCTTTCTTGCTATAGCAATAAAACCTGTTTCGAACCAGTGAAACTAAATATATTATACAGAACTCACAAGCCATAACTATATGTGCATTGATATCACATAAGTCTCTCTATTCTTGCATTTATATTTGGAACTGTTTGTTTATAAGCATTTCAAAATCTTTATGCATGTGGGATGTTCAAGGTTGCAATAACATAATTTGTCCTCCAAGACAGTTAGCATGATAGTGTGGGTTATAGAAACAGCTTGTGAAATGTGTGATAAAAAGCAGTTAATACTGATAGCAAATGTGGCTATGAGATTATGCTGAACAATTTTTCTTTGAGGAAACCATTACTAGACTTGACTCCAGTAATAATATGTCTAAAATCTTAGATGGAGGAAGCCTGTCATCTTTACCACATTCTGCTTTGGTGGGACCAGCCTCCTCTCCAACGGTGGGCTCAGGAGAACCGGTCTCAGTTCCTGATAACTTGCTGAAAATCTGTAAAGCAAAGCCAGTTATTTTCAAAGGTAAAATCCTAACCCTACAAGGTCCTAAATCTGTTTTGTAAGAGATGTAGCAGCATGTCCCACTGCTAAGTGCTGCTAAAGCTGTCAGTTTTAAGAGGTTTACTTTAAATGTTTTTATGTTTAATGCAGACATGGGAAATTACGAAATTAATGTGGTGTGTGCGTAAATTTATTTTGTAGGTCATGGAAACTTCCCATATCTTTGTGGGAACATTAATGATGTGATAGTGAGTCCTTTGTTGTACACCTGTTACAGAAATTCACAGTCTTTATCTAGAGCATATGAACAATATGGTGCCTCCACAATACAGCCCATTTCTGAGGAAATGCAGCTCTTACTGACGGTCTACTACCTTGTTCAACTAGGTAAGATTGTTTTATATCCAGATAAGCTGCAATGAATATATTACATGCTGGGAAATGAGAAAGAGAGTATTAGGGCAGGACAATATTAAATATGAGTCTTTGTCGTGTGATAGAAAACTATTTAATTCATGGTTAAGAAACAAAACAAAAGAATTAGGTCTTGAAAACAAGATAGATTGAATTATAATCATACAGAGTTTATTTTCTGCTGTAATCTGGAACCTCAGCTATGAAAAATAAAGGAAAACAGCTGTAATTCATTGCTTTTGCACAATCTGTGGTTTAGAAGTAGTATTATGCTGAGAAAGGCAGTACTCAACCTCTTAAATATTTCTAATTACTGATACTCAGGTTCCAATTAAGGCAGCTTTACCTGAGTATCACAAAGGCATTTCAAAATGAAAAATTTGGTTCACATCTACTAAAGACAATAGTGTCATGCATGCATAAATCTGAAACATAGTCATCTTTTAAAAATAACATATTTAAAACACATACCTTTTTTTAACTCAACAGTTTTGTTTAATTGTTTCATAATATTTCTCTCCTAATTTTTTTTTAGCTGCAGACCAGGTCCCTTTGATTGAGGATTTGGAGCAAATATTCATGCGTTCCTGGCGGGAGTCACACCTGTCTGAAATCCGTCAGTACCAGCAGGCTGTTCCGCAGGCCTTTCCCCACGTGCCCAGCCAGATCGCCCCAGTGACTTCAGCCCAGCTTCCCTGGCTGGCAGGCCTGGCAGCCAGCTCCTGTAACGACAGTGTCCATATCATTGAGTGCAGCTACTCTCTGGCAGAAGGGCTTTCAGAAATGTTTAAGCTACTCATTGAAGGAAAATTGATAAAGACAAACTATGTAGTGATCATATGTGCCAGTAGAAATCGAGCCATTGACTCCTGCATTGTGATAACAGGTAATATCCCAAAGGTGTATCTCCAGGCATATCAGAGTAATTCAATATTGTGAGGGGTTTGGTTGGAGTTCCGGTAAGTTGCCTCACAAGTCAGAGCTTTGACCAACGAGTAATGGGCTTTGATGAACCCAAGCCGACACTGCACAGTTGGGTCTCTCCCCAGGAAACCACATTCTGCCTGTGTTGCCTATTTTCTCGCCAAGGCACCTCAGCCAACATGGCTACAAACAAGTAACAGTGAGTTACAGCGCACACAGTGCATAAAGCTCTCCTGCTCTGTGCAACTGGGATGTTACTGCAAACAGATGACCAAACCTTTTCTTAGCTTCTAAAAGATGGTCTTTCAGTGCCATTCCCTTCAACAACCTGTTGAGGACTATGCTTACAATTAAATAAATTATCTGAATAGCCTTTCAGAGATTCATTATGAGTGTAAGATAATTGACAATTCCTTTGAATATTATATGGTCTTCTTATATACTATATAAAAAAATATTTCCTAAATTGGGAAAGAAACACAAAGAATTTTAAAGCATGAATGTATTTTACAAGTGTCTGGTGCATAAATGTGTTGGAGAGGGAAAAAACTCATCTCTGCCATTTTTTTGTGTGTGGTATTCATTTAGTTAAGTAGTACTTTTATTGTGACTTAGAACATTTTTAACTTCAGTTTGAAGTGTTTTCAAAATTACTTTTTTTTGTCTTTTAGGAAAGTATCAGGCAAGAGTTCTGTCTGAGAGCATGCTTAGCCCCTCAGACTACCAAAAAGAAGTTAACTATCAGCTGGTCACAGGGAAGGTGGAAACTCTGGGATCCTTCTTTAGCACGCTCTGCCCAGGTACCTAACAGGTCATAAAGAGGCATGTTTCCCAGTCCCTGAAACTTAAGTCAGAGCAAATAGCTGTGCTCATTTCCTTTTCAGAAGCAAGACATTATTAGATATATATGAAAAATGCAGGACAAAGTTGTGAAAGTACATTTGAATTGAAATTCCTCTTAAAAGTGTCAGTTTCTAAAATTCCTTGGTTTCATAAAAATAGGCCAGCAAATAGCTGAGCATATTATTCTTAGCAATGCAAATCTGTCCTTATATTGTGCAAGTCCATGTACATATGCATATGAATGTATAAATCTTTTTTTCCGTAAGCACAGAACTAATTTAGACCATGATAGAACAGAATTATTTTATCAAAGGTAGGATTTGCCCTTTCAACTTATTGTACTGTGAACTTGACATGTTGTATGGGACAGAGAAAGAAATTGCAGAGAGACAAGGTTACTGGATCATTTTTAACTGAGTATACTGAGGATTACTACAAGCAGAATTCTCTGGGGGTAGATCCAGCCACATGGAAAATTAAACTATATCTGAAAACTGGAGCAAATGCGTAATATATGTCAGTGTTAATATGGTGTCACATCCCCTTTACCATCCACATCGCATTGGTAAATAGATCACAAGAACCCTTCTTAATGTGTCATGGTATTTTGAGTGGTCACTTAAGAAAATCTCGTTTTCCTTGAATTGTCTTGTAGTGATATTAGTGTTTTTGCTCTTAGTATCTTCAAAGTATGGTTCTCAAAATCACTTTTGCTACTGTTTGAGCAGAACAAATAAATGACGATGCTAAAAATAGTTGCCACCTGTATCTACTGGATTGCACTTCACAGGGCATACCCTGCCTTTCTGAGCTCAGTGCAGACATGTCCAAAAATCTTTTCAACTGCTGAGAAAATACTAATGCTCAGGTCAGGCATATTGTATTCTCTGCACAGCTTTCATCTGTAAGCAAGGCCCCTGCTTGATAGAATAGGATATGTTTGCAGATATGCAGTAGTTCAGTAAAACATATCGTGTATGCTTCAGCATCGTGTGTAGCTACAAAACTCATATTTCTCTTTCAGCTTTATAGGAAATTATTTTTCTTTCTGCCTCTCAAAAGTTTAAAGATTTAAATATGTTTATCAAATTTTTCCTGAAGTTTCTTGTAATCCTTGTTAGTGAGCATTATAGATCTGTGGTCTGAACATAAACTAAACCAGTTTCGTGTCTTTGTTGTTGCTGGTTTGCATCAGGGCCTTGAGTCTAGTTTTCTACCACCCTTCCTAAATGCTCTAGCCAGTAGTCTCAGAGCTGGTCTGTCACTCCATGGCCTGTTTTGCATTTTATTAGTGACATACTGTAAAAACTGATGCAATAGAAAATAATGAGAGGGTTCCTGTATAAAACAGCCAGTAAGCCAAGGGCAGGATAATTAGCTAACATATATAAAGGTCTTTAAGATCTACAAAACAAAATCAGTATGAATTGCAACTCTTCTTAACATGGATGTCTATTCCACTATCCCTTCAATATGATAGAAGGTGACATTGATCTTCTGCTGGAGAAATTTTATCAGGAAAACCAAGGGCACATCTCTTCATCACTTTCGGTGAATAAACCAACAGCAGTGAATGGAACTGGAACAGCTGTGTGTACAAGTAAGTAAGGAGGATTTTCTAAAGAGGTAACTGGGTAGGGTACTGGAGTTCAAATCTCTGGGTCCACAGTTAGATTCATCTGGGCAGAGTTCTAGGAAATGTCCTGAGGGAAACAGTAACTCATGTGTTGGAATATTCAGATTTACACTGATGAATATTCTGCTTCTTTCCACTGGGTATTACAGTTTTTGAAGCTTTAAGTCATACTTCTGTCCTAGAAGAATGATATTTTACAAGTTCACTTTCACCTCTCAGACATTTAAGAGACTTATAGGACCAATAAGCCCAATTACAGAAAGATTTCTTTGCATATTCTGTATGGATTTTCATAAATGAACTCCTGTTCATAAGCAAATACTGTGAAGAGTAGATCAGTCATTCTTTGCCAGACTCTTATCATTTTGCATTAGGTTAGACTTTGGGTATATATCTAAACAGAATTTTGCCTTTTTCCAGGTTATGAGGTTGAACGACACCAAATTCGTCCATTCCAGCTAGCAGTGGCTCAGAAATTGCTGTCTCATATTTGCTCAATTGCTGACTCCAGCACTCAAAATCTTGATTTGGGTTCCTTCGAGAAAATCGATTTCTTAATTTGTGTTCCACCATCCGAAGTGACTTATCAGCAGACTTTGTTTCATCTCTGGCACTCAGGTCCTTATTATTTAGCTTTATTTTGGATTTACAGGGCGTTCTTAGATTTATGTATATCTGGAGATATTGACATTTGTTCCATTTCTCTAGGTATTTTATTAGAACTTGGATTAGAAAAAGAACATCTTACAAAGCAGAGGGTGGAACAGTATGTTATGAAACTAGATGCAGAGGCCCAAATTAAATTCAAAGTCTTCTTACAAAACGCTATGCAGAATCCTCATACGCTGTTTGTCCTAATCCATGATCATGCACACTGGGATCTAATGAGGTAAGAAAACTGTAACTTGTTTTTAGAGAAATTGGCATTGTCTGCATTACCTCTCAATATTAGCTTTCAGATTTATCCCTTCCTTCATATTTGTTTATATCTTTCCGCTAACTCAGTCTTCCCACGCGTTGAATAAACGTGCTTTCTTTTAAGGTCCTTCATGACTTATTCTTACCCTGCTTATTATATTGTGCCTCAGTGGAACATTTTAGCTTTTCTTGCTCACCGTTATTATCTACTTTCAGCCACAGCTATTGTTTTTTTGGCTGGTTGTCATTTGTTCAGAGGAAAGCTTCCTGTGAAAGTACACAGAGCTCATTATCCTCTGTCAGTGTCCTGTGGACTGTAAAACATGCAAAACCCCGACCCCATGAATAGACAACTAGTGAGCCAACACTGCTGCCTATTTCTTAAACTGATTGGTAATTTTCCAGTACAACGTTTTTTCTATCCAGAATCGCTGATTTTTAAGAATTGAAAACTTCTCTGGATACCTGACATAGTGATGTCAGGTACTCTTTTCAGGGAAGCAGGGAAGTTTCTTTCCAATGTTTACCAAGCTACCCAACAGCTCACTTGCATAATTCATTGCTTACCTCACAGAGCTCTGTTTCCTTAGCTTCTCAACAATCTGCCTGTTGAGAAGTGGGGCTGGTTTTGCTGTGTTGTTCCTAGGTGCTTGGGGAGGTTGGAGAACATTCCAAATTCTGGGAACACCAATATACTCCAACTTTGGGATCATGGTAGTGTTTCTGAAACCAAAAATTATGGAATCTTACTTCTCAATAAAGCGACAAGGTCTTGTCTTTTCTTTTACACTGGTTAAGAATGATAATTTTCAACAAACTTTATTTTTGCATCAGAGATTTCCTGTTCAACTCCTCTGGATCTTGAACTTACAAGAACTTCTACAGTTGTCCCAGCCTTTAAGGCATGAGTGGTAGGGAAGTACCTGTATTGCTGCTTAACTCTGTTTCGTATCTAATAAAGATATATATATATAAGAGACAAATATTTAGGTGAATATTCTGTACAGCAGAATTCATGCCACCTAACTGAAATCAGTGAAAAGAGTGCCTAAAACAGGAATAGAGCTGCCTGGGATTGCCCACATAGTCCAGCAGAGACATGGGCATCCCTGAGGGCTGACTTAGGTCACAGGTGGACACAACCAATTTCTGGAGTTACTTATCTCTCTCTACTTGTAGTGACTGGGCTTTGTAATTTGGTCACTGCAGGTAAATGCCAAAATTTAATACTGTGAATTTGGACTGGAATTTTGCACAGGAGCAAGGAATGGTTCTCATGCAAAAAATTGACTGTCAGTGTTCCATGCTACTGGGATTTGCTCTAAGAATAACTATTCTTCCCTTTCATAATAGCTCTATCATGGGTAGTTTTCCTCTGTTTTTCTACCATACTGATTTACTGTTTGTTCTTTTCTATCCTGGTTTTTGTAGGTTGGAATCATATTTTGTTAAGGGCAGCAGTAAGAATCTGGCTAAAGGAAATGGCCAAAATCTGACACAAGGGTGTATGTCTATTGGTAACTGCCACATCAGTATCTCTCACATTCTGGTAGCTGTAAGGGATTGGTAATTTGCCAACTAGAGAGCTCATCAGACTCACAGAAATTTTTAGTTGCAGTGAAATAATTTGCGTTTCTTTTCCCATCCTTCCTGTGCAACAATTTCAGAGTAAAAGAATACAGTCCTAAGTGCCTTGTATGTGTTTAACTTTGATTTCACATCCAGGTTTGAGCTATTCCACTGACACAAATGTCCCCTTGTGCTGATCACTTTGGAGAGTTTTGGGTTTCTTTTTTGCAGTGCTATGCATAGTCTTTATCCTCAAACAGAGCTGTCGACAGGACTTGTTGATAGACTGTTGAACTGCAGGGAGGTGAAAGAGGCACCAAATATTGTGACCCTCCATGTGACTTCCTTCCCCTATGCGCTGCAGACACAACATACTCACATCAGCCCTTACAATGAGATCCACTGGCCTTCTTCGTACAGCAATGTAAGATGGATGCTTTGGAGTGCTTTTGTGAGCTTTTCTTAAGTTATTTTCCATTTACATGCTTGAAAAAACAGAGAAGTCCCCATGATTTCTGTAAACAAGAATGAAGTTTGCATGGCATCTTTTTCTTGTTCAGTCTGTGGCAAGTTCACTTGCCCTTTGCTTATCCTGTAACTTCTAGCTCCCTCCCTCCCCGCCCCCATATTCCTTTTATAACTTCTATAAACTTTAGTAGCTCTGCTAAAAATCATGGAAATCATCTGAAATTCTCTCTGTTGTGCATTACTGCATAAATATATGTACATGCATGCATTTTCTTCGTATATGTGCATATTTATTCCATACATAGCTGTTCTGTCTATGTATATGTGTATGTGGGGAGAGAGAAAGAGAAATAAATGGGGGAAAATTGAGCCAAGCTTTCATTCTATCAAAAAAATGAATTCTATTTCTTTCTTTTCTTGTTTTAACATGTCTGAGTAGATGTATGCTTAATAGACAATGTGATTGCAAATATATCAGATACCAATGGTTAATCAGTTGTAAATTAATAATAGACTTTACCCTTACATTTTTGTTGCTTCCTTTGCTTTAGGGTGTAGATTTGTACCATGAAAACAAGAAATACTTTGGACTGTCAGAATTCATTGAGTCCACCCTCTCTGGACATAGTATTCCACTGCTTCGGTATGACAGCTCATTTGAAGCAATGGTCATGGCGTTGGGAAAGAGGTATGGTGCCCTCTTTTGTTTAACATTGGAAATTTAGGAAGTACCTTCTAGTGACTTGAGTTACTACCTAGAAACCTGATTCTTTCTTTGTATCTCAGTGTCCTACACATCAGCTGCATATACAAGGGCATTTCAGCTGTTCTTATTTTCCCCTTCCATCTTTTTTGTATATATCTGACCTGCAGTGTTATTGGTCTATGCTGCCTCTTACTTGTCCAATTTACAGTGTGTTCTGGTTGTGACCACTAGCTACTTTTATATTATAATAATCTAACATAGCAGTACAGATTCACAAGATTTTACTTGTCCTGTCTCCCAAGGTGTTCCTCCACAGCTGGATGCAGGCACATAACGTATCACTACTCTTTTGCAGTGATTATAGACCTATTCCACAGAGACCAAGGAAAACTGATGACGTGTTTTTCAAGCTCTGAGGATGCTCTGAAGTTTTTATTTCTGATTTAAGTGTACCTACCACAGTGATATATCTAACTTTTCTTTGTGGTCCAAGTGCAGTATATAGAAATTCTATACATTAAAATCAGCCAGGGTCAGCAAGTGATAACATTAGACAAAAGTAATAACACATCTGAAATTACATGATGATGCTAACTGGGAGACTGAGCACATCCACACTTGACATGGAGCTGGGGCTTGCTACAGGGTGCTTTGGTGCTCTGCTCACACATACCAGGTGCTTTTCTGAGCAAGCCACAGTTACTCTGCACCTGGGTTTCATTTCTGTGAAAACCAAAGCACAGGAAGCTATTGCATATGCACGGCTCTCCTTTCCACGGACTGGGGATTGAGACAGGGTGTACCTGGGCCTGGGAAGTTGGGAACCCTCATTGGATGCTGCCTACATATTCAGTCCTCTTGAACATAAGAGTAAGTTGGTTCAGGACTTCAATAAGAAAACAAGAGAAGCACCCCACCTCTCTTCTGCCCCTTAAGAATGACACACAGTGAAGAATACTATTCTCATTGATAAGAGAATATATTTTGATTGGTGACATTACTGAATGCCTTAGCTAATATTCTGTGATAAATTTTGTAACAGCAGTAAGGTCTGGATAACTTAAAATGATGTAACCTTACTAGACTACTTGGTTAGTAAATCTTTACTAAGAAAAATGGAGAGACGACGTCAGTTCTGATTGTGAGATGATGCCTTGCAAAGACTATCCAGCTACAATTTGGTGAGATTCTGTGTTGTAGTAGATACAGCAGGTAGGAGGAACTCCTGAGTTTACTATATTTTGTAAAAAAAAAACTTTTTCACTTCACTGCTTAATACTTCACTATTTAACTCACCATTTATTTCAGGTTCCCCAGATTACACAGTGCAGTGATAAGGACTTTTGTCCTCATCCAACACTACTCTGCAGCTATGATGGCAGTGTGTGGTCTTTCTCAGATGAAGAATTACACTTCAGTTGAAACTCTGGAAATCACTCAAAATCTAATAAACTCTTCAAGACAATGTCCCAGTGGCCATGGCCTCATGGTAGTGTTGAGAATTCCATGTACTCCGCTGGCTGCAGTGGCATATGAACGTCTATATAATGTAAGAGAAAGACTAGCCCTTGAAGATAACTTTGAAATAATCTTGGGAAATCCGAATTCTGGAATCACAATAGGAAAGCACTTTGTGGAACAACTAAAGGTAAATTGCAGAATGGCACATACTGGGAAACTCTGTTAGATGGGTAGGTGGGGAGACTTTACTGGTGAGAGTTATGGTCATGGGCTGAAGTACGGGTCTTATAGCAAAAAATAAAAACTACCATAAGGAGCATGACTTTTATCTTTTTTACATACTGTCTGTGACACCTCTTCTGTCCTTCCGGTGGTTAATACTCAGTGGAGTATCAACTAATATGGCTAGAACTTGACTTCCAGCATCAACCCTCAGAAACAGCTGAACTGCTTTTATCTAAAGGGACTATGAGAAGTACATTAAAAAAACCAAATAAAATGTTCAGTTTCAGCTAAATTTTCTCACAAAAACATCATAGTGCAGAATAGGATTCTAATCAGTGACAGTTGAGAATTCGATTATTCTTGTCACCAGCAGGTGGCAAGAAGGCATCGATGTTCCTACTGATCAGTGATGGTATTTATCGATTCTAGAGCACCCCAGTGTTCATAGCTCTGGACTTCATGCTTTCTGGACCATGTTTTGGTTTATGGATTAATTTATATCCTTTAGGTCCAGATTCATGGGTCATCTGTTTAAAAAATGCCTCCTTTGTTTTTTCATAAAATTACCATCATCTGATTGCCAAAGCAAAAATGTATTTACATCTAGGATGTTGTAATATATATATATATGTGGTACACTGTTTACTCTGATTCCATACATGTTAGATGAAATCATTTGAGATTGAGGACCTAATACTGCTCTCATTCTGCTATAAATGAGGCATATCTTACTCTGAAAAATCAGTAGTAGTTCTAAATTGCATCCTGATTATCTTCTCTGACATGCCTAATAGTGGGACATGTACAATTGTCAGAGGCTGAGGTGTCGTACTGTTAATCCTACTGTAGATCCTCTTTACCTGTAAATCACTGTTATGGCAAAAAGGACTGACTGGAGTGACTAAAGCAATATAGCCCAATGCTGAATAGTCAAACAATAGATTAGTTATCAAATGTCTCATGAAGTTATCAGGAAAACTGATAGCTTTAGGGGAGAGTGGGTTGCAACTGGGGACAGTACTGCGTGTGTGTGTGTACATGTGTGTGTGTGTGTTGAACACTTCTACCTTTCTCATATTCCTCTAACACGAAAAAGTCTTGTTCTTAGCTGATTTTCTTCCTTGGACTTAGGTATCTATACATTATTTGCCACAACAAGCAACCTTCTTTTCTCTCTCCTGAACCTGCTGCTCAGCTTTACTCTCCATTGTACCATATCTGTCCTATGCCCTGGCCTCAGTGCTACACAGCAGGGAAACTGGGAGGCTTTTCAGACTGGAACATACTGCCCCAATATCCTCAGACTTAGAGCAGGCATATTGCTGCCTGCCATGTTCTGGAAAGTGTGAGATCTATCTGTGTTCTTATCATGGATGATAAAAGTATGTATTTATCTCTTTTTATTTGGGCTATACAGATATGTCTAACAGTGTTTCTCTACCTTATACAGGTCTGGCAGAAAATTGAGGATGTAGATTGGAGGCCACAGACCTATTTGGAATTGGAAGGTTTGCCTTGTATATTGATATTTAGTGGGATGGATCCACAAGGGGAGTCTTTGCCACGGTAAGAAGATCCACTGTTTTCTCAGGGGTAGTTTTTTATGCATTGCTTACCAAATGGCTAAACATTAACTGTGTAATTACTTGTGCGAGAAGAAAACAGATTTCAGTGTCAAGATTTTCCTTTTCCATTTTTTGGCAGTTTTTATATCATAAATACAAACCCCATATTATTGATGATAATCTCCTGTTTATAGCAAGCTTTGAAAATACCATGAGAGTTGTTTCAGCTTAGGGGAGAGAATAGGTATGTTAAAAACAAAAGGATAGCTGCTATAGGCACCTTAGGGTAGCTGAGAAATCTGCATGATGTTGGCATATATACTCCAGGATGTGTGGAGGTACCAGTGCCTTCTGGAATGGCAGCCGGAAGGCAGACAGAATGCCCTGAGGCACTAAGTGCTTTTGTATGTTCAACTGAACCCCATTCTGTGTGTTAGGTTTAGAACCCAAATGATTATTCTTTTTCCTGTGCTGATGCTAATGTTGAGTGCACTAGATTAAACTGCATAACTGGATTAAGAAAAAGTGTATGCACCACAGCGGTAAACTTAGGGCACAGTATTTTGTGCTTAATATCTCATCGGTAGTTGAAGCAGATAACGAAAAATTCCCCTTTGGCTGTGTTTGTAAAAGACATAAGGGGGTACATTACATTGAGTTTTCATACTAGCGCCTCTTGTTTCTCTCCAGATCACTGAGATACTGTGACCTACGTTTAATAAATTCATCTTCTTTGGTAAGGACAACCTTGGAGCAAGAACTTGGTTTGGCAGCGTACTTCGTGAGCTCAGAAATTCACACAGAGAAAGCAGTTGTGAATGATGTGATAGAAAGTGACCCAGAGAAACTAAGCAGCACTGATAATGAAGATGAAGAAATAGCGACAGAAGGTATTATTATTAGTGATAATAAAAGAAACTGTAAAATGTTTGAGCTTTATTAGAAAAAGTAGAATTGTATGGATGAGGGTTTCTGGAGTTAGTCTTACTGAGTGAGCTCTGCTCCTTAATTTTATTTCATCTCATTGAATCTGTGTTTTCTAGCATGCTGTGCCCCAGAATGCTGCTGATGATGCATTTTAACCTCTTCCAGTTCTACTGCTGCATCTGTTCTCTCTCTCTGTTTTCTGGCTCCCTTCTCTCTCCTCCCCACGTCCCTCTTTTGCCCTTGTGTTCTGGCAGCCACAAAGTGGGGCTCAAGTGGGTACATCTAGTGACACCCACTGTTCCAAGTACCTTCTGCACTTGCCCTTGCCAGCAGGGAAGGATGTGATTTGCCATCTGAGAAGCAGTGACCCCATTCCCTCCCTCACAGCAGTGGCAACTCCCCCTAAACTGTCCCTGACTGATGCTACCAAACCTGTGCTTACATACTGTCAATAATGAAAGATTCCTTCCAAGGGAACTCTGTATAGTACAGCTGAGTATTTTCTGGCTTGTAAGGAATCCATTCTTGTAATAGTATGGATATATATCTGAACATAGTAACTTCTAAGTTCTCTTTGAAAATGTCCAGGAATTCAAATTGACAGTGTAGAGTTGGTGAATTTATCATTTCTTAAGAGAGAAATTAGAGAACATATAAATGTATAAATGAACAGTAATTTATCCAGGAACAGTTGTTTGGGGTTTTTTTCTGAGAGTTGATGGGCATTAGCAGTTGTCATTATGTTCTTTACATTTTTCTTCACTGTCTATTGTGCCTTGTAACTGAAAAACAAAGGATTTTTATTCCTGTAGGTTATGTAAATCTCAAACAACTTGCCTTCATTTTCTTTTCTATACTATGAAGGTGAAGAGAGCCGATTACTGTTCACCTGTGAAGTTCTCAGTCATTGATAATGATAGCAGAACAAAAAATATTTTCTTTAATCAAATATGTACTCTTCACAGAGGAATGAAATACCAGCAGTCATACTCAGACTGTCTACAATAGATGCCTACTTTAAATGTGATGAGTACTTCTTATGATGAGTACTTCTGTCCATTTAGTTGAAGTATGCTGAGATTGTATGTGATCTGAGTCAAATGGGCACTGAAGTTTTTAGGTGTCTAAATTGTAAGGCTGCTCTCCTAGTCCATGAAGTATGATATAATCATCTAGATCCCAATTCAGAACCTGTGAGATAGATTTACAGTCCAAGTTTTCTTGTGGCAGTGCTTATGTCTGTTTATTACAGTAAAACTGTACAGAAACAGGCATTTTAACATAGAAGTTTGAGCTAGGAACCTGAAGTGAATAGCCTTGATGGCCATCTAAATACAGATTTTCATCACCAAAAGCTGAGATATAATCTGTCCATAAATCTGTGTGGGGTAGGAGGCAATTTCATGACATACTGACAAAATAGGGCTTGTTGCCTGTTGGTTTCCGTGACACTGGATTAGGGAGGAAAGTAAGACATGGGTAGGAAGAGAAATCATGGTTGATATATCATGGTTGGGACAGGCCTAGAAATTACTAGCTCCTTGCTGCAGCTTTGATTTTTGTGAAGCTATTGCAACTCAGCATAGGTAAAGGATATTATAGGCTGATCCAATATTGCATGGTAGGAACAGATAATCTCCATACTGAAAACAGTATCAGAATGAGGAGAAACCCTACACAAACGCTTGTGTACTTTTCCTTACTTTGACAATGTAGCTGTGACTTCTTACAGGCTTACTTTATTTTTTTATCCTTACTACCATTCATGAAGCAGGTTCTACTTTGGAAAAGAGAAGTCCTATGAAAAGAGAAAGATCGCGTTCTCATGACTCTGCGTCTTCATCTCTCTCTTCAAAAGCTTCCAGTAAGACCATAAGATCATCACTATTAATTTAAATTTAGGACATAAAAGAGACCTTTTATTCAGCTTATTAGATAAATAAAAGGGATAATTCACTAAGGTTTTGATGAGGCCTATTTTAATCGGATCACTTAACAGAACTAAAGAAAATAAGGACCAGACTTATAAAATATAAGAAATAGGATGTTTTCTTTCTTGAAAAATAATCGTGTGATGGTGTACCTAAATCAGGCACTTCTTTAATATGTGACAGTGAGATGTAAATCCTCAGTTACTACTGTGATAGCTGGATGTGTTCACTGAAGCTGTGGCAGTTTATGAAAGAGGAATCATACTTCATATTTATTTTTTTTTTTTTTAATCTGAGGGAGAATAAGCATGCTCCTTCTCATTGGTATTTTACCTCTTTGTTTTTGGCGTGGAATGTTCACTCGTTATTTTGCACTGTGTAAAAGCTCTTTTGGAGATAGATACTTTTTCATACCATCAGTTTCTTTTTAATCTGCAAACTGATGTATAAAGCATGAGGCAATGTTGAGATCTGCTACTGTTCTTTTGTCTGACGACTTCATTTACTGGCTTTTGATGGAGATAATATTAAGTGGACAGTTGAATAAAAGTGGGCAATATAAATTGTACCATAACTTCCTAGAAGTTGCAATGTTATGCAGCTTTTTAAAACATGGGCGGTTCTGTCAGTGACAGTAAATTCTTTTTGATCTCATTGTAGCTTTCAACATGGTGACATGCATATTTGGCCCTTGATTTCTTTTCTACAGGCACAGTGGTGTTACAAAAGGAACAAAAATTTGAAAACTTTGGATAAACGTCATCACTTTAATTTTCAAAATGTTAAAGATGGGCTACTTGTCATTTCCACAGTGTCCATGTGGCCTGCATGTGGCTCTGTGGCCTCAGATTGCCTGTGATTAAAGAAATCTTTTTTCCTTTCTTTTTCCTGTGCCTTTGGATACTGGTGTTCTGGGGGTGTCACAGCGATGTTACTTGCAACCCTTTGTAGTGCTGGTGATACTTTTGTATTTATTGCTAATGTCCTTTACTGACTACTTTAGATTAATATGTAGCTAGGGTGTATCTTACTATTTCTTGAGATCAACAGAAACTACAGACTTTTATTAGCTCAAAATGTGAGGCTTTTTGAGAACCAACACTCTTGTTTTCACCATGAGAGGAAAGCTAGTTTTATCTATATTCAACTTTAGACAGATATTTCTAATACCTTGTGTAGATTGATTCCACAACCAGTTCTCAGTCTACTCTCAAGACTGTGAAGTATTTGCATGTCCTCTTCCATTGAGGATTAAAGATGCACAGAACCACTTAGAACATGTTAAACTTTCAAGAAGTCTTTGTAGTTAAAAAAATTAGGTAAAAATATACCACTTTTGGAAAATCAGCAGTTATCTGTGGGCTGTATCTAAATCACATATTCATGGCCAACATTTGTGAGTTCAGTATGTTCTCTCAGCTGATCAAATGCTGAATGTAGTAATGCATTATGTCATACCAGGGGCTTGAGAGCTGCCAGGTTGTATTATATCAGACTAAGTGCTGCAGTGACAGAGATGAGTGTCAGAGCAGAGCTGACTGTTTTCAGATGTCAGTCTGTGTAGACATTTCTGTAGTCTGGGAATACTTAATTTCTTCAATTAGTTTAAACAATTGTTCCCGTAATTTTGTATTTGGCTTGACTGATGGAACTATCTGGTGAACACCTTAAGCAGGGAATGTATGAGGGAAACAGAGGCCAGGACAATCACCAACATCTTTTCTGTGCACTTTACTTTCTGCATTGAGATGAATACTCCAAACTATTCCCATTATGGTTCCCTGTAAGAGAAAGGTAAAAGCAAGAAGAGGAGCAGGATTGCAATATTTGATGGATACCCTTATCCAGATGATTCTTTGTTGTGTTTTGTTTAACTATGGTATTGACTAGCAGAGATAGTTGTATTGTGTTGAAATATAAATTTTCTTTTAGTCACAGCATTCTACACTGAGTCACCTCCTCCCCAAGTCCTAAGCAACAGCACTGAAGAAACTACAAATAACTATGAAAGGCAGAAGCAGAAAGTAGACAAGGGGGCACAAACAACAATCAGCAAACACTTGCCACCGGTAACTGAACAGCTGGATATGAAACAAAACGTAAAAAGTGCCCAAGTCTCCATCACTTCGTCATCCTCTTCACCTTTCTCCTCCTCTTCTTCCTCCTCTGCACCTACTCATAACTCCTTCATCCTACAGACCTCTCAATGCTCCATGACCAAAGCATCAAAACAGCCTCCCATAGTTTTCCTGCCCAAACTGGTTTATGACATTATTACTTCTACAGACAGCAGTGGACTTCCCAAATCCTCTTCCCTCCTGCCTTACCATTCTGTTATGTGGGCAAGTTCTTTCCGTCCTCTTATGAGTAAGATGATGACTTGCACAGAGCAGTCTCTGTACTACCGCCAATGGACGGTTCCCAAGCCAATCCATATGGACTACAACAATAGAAATGAGGGCAGAATGGACACCTTTCACCCAAGGAGGCTGCTGCTGAGTGGGCCGCCACAGGTGTGTAAAAAGAACAAGGTATTATCATTGATTTATTTTGTTTAATTTTATCATAATCTCAGAAAAAATAGTTATTATTACTCATACTTGAAGGGGCGTTTTTGGTAGAGAGCAAATTGCTTACATTGTGTTTCCTAATCCCTTCTAATGAAATAATCTTCCTTTCTTTACTGTTAGCCTGAGTTCAAAGACAGAGAAGCTGTAGCGGTGTTAATTTTCAGTCAGTTTCCATTAAATGTTTTAAAAGACAGTTTGCTCAAGAGAGAGATTTCATGTATAATTTCAGTTTGTTAAAGTTGAATAGCATTTACATTTTAAATAAAGATCAAAGATCTTTACAAAACCACTTGCCTATGATCAATCTGAAGACAGCTGGGAGTTTGTAATTATTTTCTCTGCTTCCTTTGCACAGCAGAGAGAAATAGAAGCTGTTGTACATAATGCATGCAAGAAGGCCATTTCAACATTAGCAGAGCCATATTTACCAGATGAGTAGCTGACCTAGGAGTCTTTAAATTACTTTGAAAAGATGCATAGAAATGGGTGTAGTTCTAAGAAGTTCATTCTCTTTGAAATTCTCTAAGAATGTTTAGCACTAATCTCTGAGCAAGGTATCTCCTAGTTAAGTGCACATGTTACATGTTAAAGGTAGTATTGTGTCTCATGTTTTACTGAAGTATGAAGCATCAAGACAGAAAGAGGCACCTGGTCTCCTGAGAGCAGATACGTTTCCTGTTAACCTCAGAAGACAAATGGGATAAATACAAACCAAGACAAAGACTCATGTTTCGAGTTATTGTAACATTAAACCAAGAATTAATCTAAAGATAGTTACTGACTTAACTGCCACATGATCCACTCTTACAGGCTCATCTATGGCAAAAGGAAGCTGCATATTACTGTTCGTTAAATGATTGTATTCCATTGTATATCTAAATTGATGGTGCAGCCGAGTAGAAAGAGCATAAATGAGCTTTTCACTTTTTGATGTTTTCCACACTGAGTACTTGCAATTTAACTGATTATAATTGGACAGATGCCCTTTTTATTCACCATCTCCCTTCCAGGGTGTGGTATTCTCCACTTTTCAATATCAAATCTTCCTTTTTTTTTTCTCCAAGTATGGAATAGGACTCCTGTTGACCCTCCATACAGCAGTGAATTTCAGCCTCGATAACAATTCTTTTGCTTGAAACTCCTTCTCTTTTTCAGCTGTTTCCACAGTGCAGGTTATTTCCTAGTGTTGCATTAGGTCCTACAGTTGAATCAGTTCCTAGAGGATGCTTTTCATATGTTTATTCATTTTATATTCCTCAGTTCTTTTTGAAGAAGATACATGTTTCACACAGAACAAATTCATACACATGAAAATAAGAGCATCATGTCTTCTTCCTAAATATGGAAATATAGGGGTATATATTAACTTACTAGATTTTTCCATTTATTATTCTACGGAAATTTCTAATTTATTTCCATTTTCATTGGAAAAAACAGCAACTTTGCTACCTTTACTATTTTAAAGTACTAAAAACTCATGTAAATCAAAAAAACAGCAGTAAAAGTATGTGAATTTTTTGTTGGTTTAAGGTATAATAATACTTTGTTTTTTCTAGGGAATACTTACAATAAAATATGCAGAAATTAGAATTACCCTTCTCTTTTGGGGGGAAAAATAAGTTTCCTTCCTGAAATAGGATTTACTCATTACTTTTGATAATATTGACATTTTACATGGACTTAACATGTGCTGCATGAAGAAGTGTAGGCAAAAATGAAAACAATTATTAGACAGCACCTGAGTGCTAGTAACATCTCAGCCAAAGTATAGGATTGCCATATTGTCATATCTATGGCTCGACGTCTACTCCCCAGTGCACCCAAGCAAATGCCTACACGGATCCTAAGTTCACTAAAATATCTTTCTTAGGAACATTCATCTTAAACTTCTCCAAACTGCAAATCAAGTTTTTGTACCTTTGTTTTTTAACTGAATGTTACAACTTAGAACTAGCATTTTCCTCAAGCATGGAAGTTGCTGGTGAGCACAGCTCAGTCCCGTGGCACCACATCCAGGGAATGAACAAGTGTGTCTTAAGACACTTCCTGAAGAAGAAAACTGCTGCCCATATTATTTGGTTTTACTCTACTTTTATTAAAATCTTACTACAGTAGGCATATATACCATTCAGCTTATGCAAGGAAAATATTAGGGGAATATTTATTATCAGCTGTGTTTTAGAAGAATGTAGCACATGGAAAAAAGGAGAAGAGCTATCACCATTTGACCAGCTGTCTGTGGATCATCAGCATGTTTTCTGTGAATCACCACTGATTGACAGACCACAGTTTGAAAACCACTGCCATGAACTATCTTACCTGGAAATTAAAATAGAGAAGCCTTACAGAATTATTTCCCCTTTTTTCTGTATTTCTACGAATGTGAAGACTGAAATCAGGTGATGCTTTATACCAACACGTCAGAATAGTAAAGTACTTCTACTGGTCCTGGTGTCCAGTGTCTGGAACAAGTTAAAAAAAAAGAAAACTCATTGCTATTAGACCTGCTACAACAGCACTTTTGGGTGTCACTTCCATTACTATGCGTTGAGGCACACATGTAATTTATCTGACGGAATATTTCTCTCTCAGGTTCTTATCTACCTTAGACAGTTTGTTTTCACCTTATCCTTGATATCTATGTCAAGCAGAATTCAGTGGTCAAAATCTCCAGAGAGCTTTCCCCTCCTCTTTGTCTTTGATACAAAAACTAGACCCTCATACCTCTTGAATTTTCTGCAGGAAGAATTTGAATTCATATTCCTTCCTCTTGCTACATCTGCACTACACTCTTCATGAATGAAGAGCTTCAGGGTAAGCGTATTGTTAGTATTTTATGGGCCAAATCCTCCCTGGCATTAAGATGAAAATAGAAAGGAAAAAAATAAGGCCCCAAATTCCTTAATTATCATCAGTTTTCTGAGATTTTCTTCTCTCAAGTCTGATTCATCAGACTTCTGTCTTCCAAATTCAGGTAGATGGAAACAAATTAGATGAATACTTCCATTTTTTGGGAATATTGTCCCCCAACTGCCTTTTCTTATAAAGCACTGAAGTCTGCCATATATTTGAGGAACCTTTTTCTGGAAAGTAGAGATGTCTGTTGTAGCAGCACACCTCATGTAAATTTTGTTTTAGGAGTTGTAAAAATGCAGCCCAGTTCTAGGTTCCTTCAGTCTTTCAAACTGCAGCTTTGTTGTCTAGACCAATAGCAGGATATGGGGAAAAACACCTTGCCCAGAGTACATCCTTACCAGTTATTGTCACTGTTAATATATCATGCTTTTTTAGCCCAGAGTCACTAATTAGGATTAGCACAGCATTGTACTTGGCTTCCCTAAAGCCATGTAAAGCTGCAGCCCAATCAGGTATCCAATTTAAAATTTCATTTCAAATCCTCTATTTGTTGCAGTTGGGAGATAGAGGATGGGCAGAAATGGGGCTTTATGCTTCAAAAGTGTGCATATTTTGCTTGTAGGATCTCTTTGCAGCTACTTACAAAGCATAAACTCTCAAAAAAGAGATAGTGACAGATCATAGAATCATAGAATCATAGAATCAACCAGGTTGGAAAAGACCTCTGAGATCATCAAGTCCAATTCTTGATCCAACACTGCCATGTTTACTAGACTCTGGCACTAAGTGCCACATCCAGTCTCATCTTAAAAACCTCCAGGGATGGTGAACCCACCACCTCCCTGGGGACCCCATTCCAAAGTCTGATTTCTCTCTCTGTAAAAAATTGCTTCCTAATATTCAGCCTAAACCTCCCCTGGCACAGCTTAAGGCCATGCCCTCTTGTCCTAAAAGATGGGGCAGGGGCTCTTTGGAGAGATGTGGAAATTGTGTTTATTAACAGCTATTCAATATTTTCCAACAAAGAAAAACTCTGTGCTATTCCATTTTGCCTAGAGGTGATACACGTAGTAAACAGTGCAATTAATTTTAAAGGTGCATTTAGCTATCTAGGCACGCTACAAATTCATTTGTTTGAACAAATGTTCTTCTCTTCTGGAGTAACCACTGATTGTAAATGAGAAGGCATTCTTTTTTCATTTTCTTGTTGGAAATCTTCTCTAAATGCCCTGGAAAAGGTGTTCTCTCTTTCACCAATTCATTTCTTCAGCAACAAATGCAAGCAAATGTGCAAGTGAATGGAGTCCAAATACGAATGTGGCATGTGCTCAGCCTGATCCGTCTCCTGGTAGAGAAACATTCTGAAAACATGGAGGGATTTCTGAAAGTTTCCAACAGCTTTTTACATAGAGCTTTGCTAATATCTAACAGTTCATAAAGCTCCCAGTACTGAATTGGAAACTTTTAATGTGACAGATAATGGGATTGGGTAAGATATGATGCAAGCAACAATATAAGTGCATATGTTTTAGTTTGGTGGTTAGGGACTAGCACTTGTCATTGTTTTGTTTGCAGCATTTTTGACTCATGACCCTAAAGCTTTGTGTGTACTTGAGTCAGTTGACTGATGCCTTCATCTAAGCACCATGTAGCAGTAGCCTGGTCACTCCCACATACATCGTTGAAAACAGTTGGCAAAGACTGGACCCCCAGGAAAAGAAAAATACATGATTTTGATAGAATAAAATTTTAATGGATATCAGAAAGGAAAAGTAAGGTTTTCAGCCTGTTGTTCATTTGACAATTCTAAGTATATACTTCAAAATATTGGGAATTGATTTTTACATAGATACCTGATATCGAGGGAACAGGCTGTGTACTTTTGACAAATGATCTCTCATTTTTTTGAAATCAGGGGACTGTTGCTCTGTCAGGCCACTCGGTGTTTAATGAAATGATGATCAGAGATACTTTAAAAGAGTATGTTCAGAAAGGAATACAAAGGTGATCTCAGATGTGAGAGAAAACAAATGACAGTATTTTCTTTCTTTGCATCAGGTGTGGAAAGATAAGATAGTTTTGTTTTAGCTTACCAACCAGTAGCCATTGCCGCCAAGTTTAGAACTTTGTTCCAGGCTCAGAAGAAAAACTCTCATTAGTCTCAATGGATTTTACATAAAAGCTCAATCTGTGAGTTAGAAACAACTGGTCCGTGGGCTGACTATAGTCCATGCTATCATTTCCTCTATTCAAAGTCCCCTTTTTTTCCTGTGTTACTCCTGGATAACAGAGAGTTGCGTGCTGACATTTGACCCTCAACAGGGATAATGGTACCCTTATACACCCTTTGCAAGCAACTGTTTAAAATGGTTTGTTAAGAACAACAGATAATGAACAAAACAAATGTTTGATCTCTTTCTTCTAATTCAAAGCCCCCCTTTCTCAAATGTTGAGAGAAGAAGAAAATTTTGCTTGACATAGAAAATAGTAACTTTAATACTTTATTTAGTAATGTTACAGCCTGTGCTTCTGACATGTCCTAGCAGTAGTGGAAGTGAAGCTGGGCTTTCAATTCAGTAGTAATATAGATTAAATCCAAAAGCTGATGTCTCTTTGTAAAATTAGACAGTTGCAGCAGAACGTGTTGTAACTGATCTACGTTACCCTTCCCTGTACAGGCGACACACATACACACATAAAGCCATGGTTTGTAAAGCTGTCTGCTTAGAAATGGCCTTCTTTACTTGATGTTATCATCAGCAAACTACATGTGAAAGACACAGAACAATCCACTGAGTAAATAATTGGCTGTGGCTTATACCTTCCAGCGATACTATTTAGCATAATGAAGAGAAAATTTATATAGTTAGTTGGCGGGGTAAAAAAAGAAAGGAGAAAGTTAAAATCTTAAGATAATTTTAAAATGGACTTTTAAAAGGTAATTTTAAAAGAGTGGAAGGGAAATAATATATTTTCAGCACAGGAGGTGGAACAACACAGTTTGCACATACCAAGTCTTTCAAGAGTGGAAGTGGCCTGCACAAGCTCCCCAGAGATCCGTGTTCCACTTTGCTCCTCAGGATAGTCAGTGTATTTCAGCAGCAGTCAGTGCACTGGTAAATCATATGAAAGTGAAAAGGTTGAGGTAACTCTTTCATTATCCTCTTGAGGAGGTTTTTTCAACATTTTAAGGGCTTGTATGGATTTTTTAAACGTTCATTGCCTATGTAGAAACTGTAACATCAGGAGAGAGGGTTCTTGTCTGTGGGCCTGTAATTAGACCTGTGATATAAACTAGGCTCCTGCATAGAAAGAACAAAACTCTTGAGCAATATGCATTTAATGTGTGCCAAGGAATATGCAAATACAGGGATCTGCAACCACTGACTATTAATATTCAGTTTCACTGCAGCTGCCATTTCAAGATATGTGGAAAAGTAACATGCTGAAAAATGAAAGTTTACTTTTGTATTTCCTAATTCATTTATTTACAGATAGGGAAAACAGGTGCCTATCTGCAGTTCCTCAGTATTTTGTCTCGAATGCTGATCAGACTGACAGAAGTGGACGTTTATGATGAAGAAGAAATCAACATTAGTAAGTTCCTGACATAAAAATATTCTGTCGACAATAGAACATTGTTATGCTAAATTGAAAAGTAGTTGTTTGTATATTCTACGCCCTTCACCTTTGCGAGTACTTTACATTATTGAAGTATTGTAAGAAAAATTTTCTGTGATCTTCAACTGATACTTAAGAATATTTTATTGTTTTACTCATCATTTAGAGTTTAGTCTTCCTCTCAATAAGGAAACAACACAACTCTGTTTTTCTTGGGAAATGCTTAACAGAATTTATGTATATTAAATGATATCCAGCCACTGAGATAGAATTGAAATTGTGGTTAAGTATATAAAAAGAATCAGTGAAATTTTGGCAGATTTATTCCATGAGGAGTAATGCCATAGATTATAAGACTACATAAGGGAAGAAAGTTTCTGCTCTCTAATAGTTAATTTTTGTCCAAGCTTCCTTTATTTGCAGTGCAGTACTCCCCTGTGTTTCCAGATGTGTTTCTGTGACTAAGGGCTGGATTATACAGAAAAATATGGGTGATATTTTATGGACTATGTGCCATTATGTACGAAATGTTTGCCCACAGTCAGCCATGCAGAGTCTCAAGTAGATCTCACCAGCCTGTGATCTGCCTCCATCAGACCCTGTCTGGAAGATGTTCAGTGATTCTACTGTGGGAATGTGCCTCATCTCTTGCCTCTGAGGGCTTTTTGGGGCAGTACCCAGGAGTCGTCCTCCACAGTGAGCTGTGAAAGAGAAAGAGGCAGCTATCCCCCAAGGTTTATGGGAAAACCTGTGGAAAAAGTGGCCCATCTGCTAATGGAGAGGCTTGGGCAAACTATGCTTTGTATTTTTGGTAGGATTTTAGAGAAAACGTGCAATCAGGACATGAAGATAAACATTAAAAGGCAGAATTGCATTGAGGTATGAGGTACATTTTTGCAAAGATGCACCTCTTGGTGCATAATAATATACTTAAATAATATCGCTTCAGCAGAATAATGAAAGAAAAAATGAAGCAGGAATAATAGACACAGCAAAACCATCTATAGCAATATAAAGAGCTTTAAAATTTTACGAATTCTTGTTTTTCAATAATGTGATAGACATAAAAGAAGAATCTGATCAATACTACCATCAGCCTGGAGATATGTGGCCAGATTTGGAGACATTTAAGAAGATGCCCTTTGACTACACTATCCATGATCCGAAATATGAAGATGCAAGTCTGATTTGTTCAAAGCTTCAGACTATAAACAGCGAAGGTTAGAATTTTAAAAATCTAGATTGGTACACATATATGTATTTATTTGCTTTTAATATGAGAATCCTGTTAAACTTTCAAGCAGAGTTAAAATGTCAGAATTTCACTTGACTAAGTAATAGTGAAAAAAGATTACAAGTTTGCCAGATGAAGTACCAGAATATAAGCCTTATAAATGTTTCATGGAATATTATATGGGTAGTCTTTCATTTAAAAAGCTCTAATTCCACATACATTTGTGAATTTGAATGGTTTCATATAGCAGCCTTGTTCTGCTCTGTAGCAATGAAGTGACTTATGTGGGTAAAGTTAGTTATTTACTTAAAATTGTTCATAGGTTTATTTTTTTTAGGTTTTGGTTTAGTTTTGGAAAGATCAGTTGCGTATGTCCAGATGTAGATTCCTGCAGTTTTGAGGTGTGAATTAGTCCTCTGAATTATCCAGCTGGACATACGCAAGCGCATGGGACGGGGTGGGATGTATCCAAGTATGCTGAGGGAGGTGGCCAGCATTGTTGAGAGGCTACTGTCTATTATTTTGAAAAGGTAACGGCAATTGGTGGAGGTTCCTTATAGCTGGAAAAAGGAAAATGCCATGCCCTTCCTCCACAGGACAGAGGGAGGATTGAAGCAATTACAGCCTACTCAGCCTACCCTCAGTCCTCAAAACAATTACAGAACAAAATCTCCTGTAAGCCATGTCCAGACCTATGAAGGAGAGGAAAGTGACTGGGATCAGCTGGAATGGATCATCAGATGCAAATTGTGATTGGTAAACAAGACTGCATTTTATGATGAGGTGACTGGCACTATGGACAGCAGTGGCTTTATCTTGACTTCAGCAAGGCTTTTGTCACTGTATTCTATGATATCCATACAGGCAAAACTGGATGGAGGTGGTTTGGAGATGTGATAAATAAAGATGATTCGTGCAAACATTCCAATTAAAAGAAAACATGTAAGGTCAATATGACCTAGAGAAAGAAGGAGGACAGATAAATTGTAAAACTTAATTGGGCCTCATCAAAACATGAAACAGATTACCTCCCTTTTCCCTTGTACATAAGTTTTAACTGAACCAAACCTAGCTAACAAGATTGTTAACACTTTTCTTATTGAAGCTATGAGAATTTATGGCTTGTGATAAATAACTGATTAGTCTAATACCTGTTAAATTCCTAAAGTAACAATGTATGATGTTTATGTTTGTGTATAATGAATATACATGAAGTAACTGCAATAAATATTGAGCCTACGTTTGCTTTCGGGATGGCAGGGTTTAGGGGCAAGTCTCCTCCTGTCACCCAGCACTGCTTGCTTTTATCATATAAATAAATTCCTATTCTAAAACTTATAATATTTTGAGACTCTGTCTCTCACAGATAGGTGGATTTTAAAGTGAGTAGGAAATCAGCTGGACCACTGAATTTAAAAAGTGAGGAGTGTCACCAATCTGACTGACAGCTGGATACTCATGGCAATACTCAGAGACTGACAGGGAGACAAAAGCTGTTTAAGATTGCCATTAATAACCTGGTCAGAGGGACAGAATGCAATGTCATCAAGTTCATGGATGGCACCAAGTTGGGGGAGGAGTCAATATGCAGGAAGGTTACACTGGCATTCAGAAAGACCATGGCAGGCTGGAGAAGTGGAACCTTTAGGAATAAACTTCAGGAACAGGAACTTCATATAGTTGAACAAACATGCCCCTTGCACTTGATATAGAATAATTTTTTTCAGCTGTACAAGCTAAGGCCAACTCTGTAGAGAGCAACTTTGATGAAGGTGATTTGATGGTCCTGGTAGACAACAATTTGAACATGAGTCAGCAGTTCTCCATTGGGTTAATGGCTTAGTAATAATCTAGCAAGCTGATCAAGGGAAGTGATTATTCTTCTGTGCATGGCACCTCTAAGACCACATCTGGGTATTCTGTCAAGTTTTTTGCTTGCCTGTATGAGAAAGACATTGACATACAGAAGTGAGGCTGGTGGGTAGCCACCAAGATATGAAGAAAATTGCAGGGAATTGGGTTGAGTTGGTCTGGAGAAGTCTAGCAGGCCCATCTGAATGCTGTCTTCAACTTCCTAATGGGAACTTACACACTATTACAGGTACACAGCATACGGAGAAGAGACAACAGATACAAACTGCAACATAAGAAATTACTAGTAGATAGCATGAAAAATATTTTCAGAATAAAAGTGGTCAGACCATGCAACAGGTTGCCCAGAAAGATCATGGAAACTCCACTCTTAGTGATTTTCAAAACTTGACATGACAAGGAACAGCCTTGAACAACCTGATCTGATGCTGAAAATCTGAGTGAAAGGTGATACAACGAAGTCCTTTTCAGCAGAAATTACACCTCATCTTCCTTTAGTCTCTCACAAAGGGGATCCTTTTAAAAAATATGGAAGTGAACTAAAGAGCAACATCACTAAATTGCCAATTTTATTTCACATAATGTACGGTGATTTCTGTCACAGAATGGCAAATGTCATAAGGCTCTTTTTTACCAATTTTTTACTTTTTTACTATTTATTACTTTTGTAAGCATGCAACCAGTAATAGCAACAGCAATAATGATAATTTTAATAATCTGACTTTGCTTACACATCAGCCTTATGTAAAACCTGTACAGAATTATCATAATCATGAATTTGCAGATACATGTTTGTAGTTCCCTTTGCTGCACATGACAGTTTACAAACATACTGTTCTCAGAATGAATTCATAGTTTGTTTTGTACATGTTTAATCTAGCCGTTTTTCCTAGAAGCTTACTAGAAGTGACAGAAACAGTTTGTTACAAAGGAATACATTCTAGCCTTGAATATATGTTAAAATTGTTTCTTTTTTTTAATAGACAGATCAATGAGCAGGAGGCAAGAGGATATGTATACATGCCGTCAAACAACTAGAATGAGATTGTCCAAGTATGCAGCATATAACACCTACCATCACTGTGAACAGTGTCATCAGTATATGGGTTTCAATCCCAGGTACCAGGTAAAGATTCCCAGAAGTTACTCTGCAGACCAGAAACTGAAGCAGAAATAACCCATACACAATTTGTGTACATTCACTGTATTAAAATTTGCTTAGAAATTGTATGTGTGTGTTAAAAGCAGCTGATTTACAGAGTTTGTTATTTCTTGAGGTTTGCCTGCCTTGACTAGATTGCAGGTTTGGGGGCATCAGAGGACTGATTCCTGCCTCATTTACACTAGTTTACTCAGTGCTGTAATCTACATGTATACTTACCAGTTAAAAGTACTTTCCCAGCAATCTTTTCCCACTGGGACTTGCTTGTATTTTCACCTGGGTAACTAATAGGTGCTACTTCTGATACAGGAGTAGTGCAGCATAGAGTAGTCTATATGTGGTATACAACTTGTTATTACTTAGAGTAACCCTCTAATTTCCTGCCTCTTGGAGCGTGAGGAAGAAGGCGTCAGCAATGCAAATACTGGTTTTTATGTGTCAGTATTTCGAAAAACCAAAGAGTGGCCTGTAAGTATTGGTACCATCTGCAAGACGAAGCTGAAACAATGGTTTCAAAAGAGGAAACACTTTATTGTGGATTTTTTTTTTAGTGTAAGCTCTAGCCTGGGTGATACTGCTTAACACCTGTGAATAATGAAGTAAAATCTAACACCATACCATAAGTGATTGTAATCTGTTTAGCAATGTTATAAATGTATATAAACTACACCGAGACCTTAGAGTTTGACTCTAACTGGAATTATCCTATTTTTTTCCCGTTTTTAGCTTTATGAGTCCACTCTGCATGCGTTTGCATTTTCCTATTCTATGCTGGGAGAAGAGATCCAGCTGCATTTTATCATTCCAAAATCAAAGGAGCATCATTTTGTCTTTAGCCAACCAGGAAGACAACTGGAAAGCATGAGGCTACCACTAGTCACAGATAAGGTAGATGGATAATTATGTTTCTGGTCATATACGGGAGAAAGACACCACCAATTTTAAAATTTGTTGAATTAGTATTCTTTATACTACTACTCCTGCTGTCAAGAGATAATCAAGATGTCCTTATACTAAGCTTATCCAAGCATGAAAGGGACAGATGAAGACAGAAGGGGACAGAAAGGGGCACAGGAAGCAAAACTCTTTAGCCACAATGTTTCTTTTGCTCGTTATCAAGGGTGATCCTTTGGTATACTCTTATCTGTGACTAAAGCTCTTTTGTTATGGGTTTAAGATATTAAAGTGAGAATGCTTTCAGCAATGAACCTCAGAGACATTATTTTGTTTATCGTACCATTACTAAGAGGAAGCATTTTTTTTTCTGTGGAGAAAGGCAGTGGAATATCCTGTCTTATTCTGCATAACTGCTCAGGTACTTTCATATAAAAATAAGGTTTTCAAAGGTTGTGGCTTCAAGACTGTATAAAGAATCACGTCACACTTGTAAAGAAAACACTCTGTAAGGTCACACAAACTCTGATGCTGGCCTTTACAGGGACTCCTGATATCTATGTGTAAGGTGAAGCTGTGCCACAGTACCCTCCAGTTCAAGTTTTACATGGAAGAACCCAGATAGTAACACAGCATCAACTGTGCAATGTGAGGATGAAACCCCCTGCTCTTCCTCAGCCAGTAACCTTGTGCTTGGCTACATGGTCAGAACTGTGCACTGGGTCCTTGTGGGTTCTTTTCCTGCTTTGAGGCTTTGCCAAAATAATTTATTCTTCCTTTGCTTCTTTTTCTGTTCACTTTCTCCCAAATAGTGCCTGCAATCTTGCTGCAAGATTGAAAAATGCTGTGGGACGTACACCTAGATTATTAAATCATTATAAAATGTTTTTCTTGATCCACTTTAAATTCTCTATTCATGAACTCCGCTGGCATCAAATCCACCATTTTGTGCTTTGGCAGTTTTAAATCTGGCGTGCTTAATTGTGAGGACTTTAGAGAGTGTCTGTAAAGAGGCACACTTTGATTCTGCGTTTTTAATGACCTTAGTAGGAACCAGGCTAAAAACAGTTTCCCAGACTGGAACCGTCCTGGATATCTGTAGAAACAGGGCATTTACTGCTCTACCAACCTTGGAAACACCTCATGAATTTCAATGCCTTCAAGTTTAGGAGCTGGCCAATCAGAAGAGTTTTGCAGTAAGGTGTTTCTTACTGTCTTATGTCATATGGACCTAAATCCTTTTCCAAATCTAGCCTCCAGGTCCCTGCGCACTTGGCAGGTCAAGGTTATCAGTCCTGTCCCCTCCATCATACTCTCACCAGTTGAATAAGCTAAGTGATTGAGTTTTCTTTTTCCCAGCTCTTATAAAAGTTGTTTATTTTCCTGTCAAGGTAATTTAAAATGTGTCAGTTTGTACAGTGACAGTGAATCTGATTAAATCTCTTGAAGAATCTGTTTCTCTTTTCTCTCTCCAGGTTAATACAGAAACTCACACTTCTTTTTACTTACAGAGTGAAGATTACATAAAAAGCCCCACTTTTACTCCCACCACTGGTCGTCATGAACATGGACTTTTCAATTTATACCATGCAATGGATGGAGCCAGTCATTTGCATGTTTTAGTTGTTAAGGAATATGAAATGGCCATATATAAGAAGTATTGGCCCAACCACATCATGCTTGTTCTTCCAAGCATTTTCAACACTGCGGGAGTAGGTAAGTATAACAAAAAGTTCTAAGAAATGTGGACACGTGAGTTGAACCCTTGAGGTGTTGTTAATCAACAGTGAAATGTAGATATACACCTGGTAACTAGCATGTCTGATCTGGAGATTTGGATTCCCTTTGGAGACAATGGGTCACAGCTGAGGATGCAATTCACTTAATCCAGGCCACCTAAAGCAAGCATGATGAATTGCACCCTAGAAATACTTATTCTCTTCTATGGACTTTAAAATAAGCTGAGGCTGTTAACTCAGATGGAGTAACCGACTCTGTTTCCTCATGGAAATAAGTTGTGTACTATTTGCATGGGCAGTGATGCACGGATTAGGTACATCCCTTAGGATGTACCTAATTCTGCTAATATAACATCTGTGAAATATTCAGCCTTTTTCTTGTGCTGCTAGAACAACTTATACACAGCAGTAGTGACAAAGATTCAAAGTAGATCATCAGGGAAAATTTTCCATGTCTCTCAGCTGGTCAGTCAGCATCTCTCACTGTTTGCACTAAGAGATGCTAGAGAATCCAAATATCTGTCAGGTAAAAAGAATTAGTGACTAAACCCTTAAGACACTATCAAAAAAGCCAGAATTCATTTTGTGTGTGTCTCAGTGTGGTTCTGTAAGCCACTTTCTTGGCAAGTGACAAAGTAAGCTGGCTCTGGTGAGTGTTGGGGTGTTAAAATCTTCAGAGTGGTTTATACCCTTGTCTGCAGAAATACTCACTTCAAAAGGCTTCCAAATTGAAAGCAAACCATTTCTGCCCCTGCTTTTAATCTGATGGTTTATTTTCTTGATTTCAGGTGCTGCACACTTTCTGATAAAAGAGTTGTCTTATCATAACCTGGAGCTCGAACGAAATAGGCAGGAGGAGCTGGGCATAAAACCCCAGGATATTTGGCCTTTCATTGTCATTTCAGATGATTCCTGTGTTATGTGGAATGCAGTAGAAGTTGATTGTTCAGGAGACAGGAAGAGGTAAATAGACTAATACAGGCTTTCTCAGCTGATTTTTTTAACATTTCACTGCATATGATTTTGAAATGATGTTTGATATACTACATAAGTATAAACCATCACAATGAATTTCCCAAATCCCCAAACTAGTATTTTTGTTCTCATTACTTTGGAGCATTGTTTGTACTAGATATTTTTATCTATTCCCAGAATGGTGCTATGCAGGATTTACAGCAAAACTTCAGAGAGAATGAAACTCAGTGAAAACTGAGATTTATGGACTCTAGGGGTGGGCTAGAAGGATCTCAATATCTTGTGCTTAAGTTATGTCACGAAGTCAGCAACTCTCCCAGATTCATTAGGATATTATCTAGGTAAATTTAAAAGCTTACATATCTGAGTGAATATTTTGAAAGATCTAGACTAAGTTTCAGGTCTGTCATACCAGTCCCCAGCACATAAGCATTAGTTAATTGTAAGTTTTGAATAGAGAGACAAAAGAATGAAGTAAAGTAAGACAACACTGGAGTTAGCTACCTGATATCATAAAAACTTTCCACTGTTAATAATTGCTCTTCAGCCAAATGGCATTCTGAATGTTCTCTACATACTTTAAAATTAACACATTTTCGTAATTATTATAGTGACTATACCTGGACTGAAAGGAATGTTTCCTTGAAACAAATTCTACAACATATTGAAGCAACTCCCAACGTTACTCATTATGCCTTAATTGGGATGAGAAAATGGTCCAGTAAAACAAACAGTGCTGAGATCAAGGAACCGTTCTCCTGCTGCCATGTCCATGATTTCATTATGCTGAATGTGGATCTGACACAGAATGTACAGTATAACCAGAACAGGTAAGTGAGTAAGTAGCACTTTTTGAACAGAGATAATGAACCAAGTAAAGGAAGTGTTACAAAAACTCTTATTTTTTTAGGGAGGTTGTGAATGACATGCAGACAGATTTTGTTTTCTTGCTAGTGATCCTTCCCAGGTTGCCAAAAGTTGAAAAAAGACATTAATTTCCATAGTTCCAAATAAACCACTCCTATTTGAATTACAGGGTAGACATACTCAGCAGTGTGCCCTGAAATATTGGTTGACTCCAAGTGACCTTTTGGTGAACATTTTACTTCCTCTCCTGCCCACTTATGTGCACTCCCTTCCAAATAAAATAGGGATGTATGGGTGAAAGGTGCATAACCAAATCTTGTTCTGACATATAGCTAGGCTTTTTACCCTGAGTAGCACAACACTGGAGTGCATCATATGTGTGTTCATCAAGAAAATCAGAAGAAAAGCATAAATAAATCTTGTTAACATTTGTGGTTGTTTTTCACATTCAACTGTCTCAGAAATCCCACTTTTTCATTTATTGTGCCACATAAGATATATCAGATTATAATTTTGTCATACACAGTATCACCACAGTTACCAGAACAGTATTCACTGGGTACATCATCTCACAGAATTTCACTGATCTGTGTGAAATAGACTGTGGTTTTGGTCCCACTTTTGGGGGACAAGAATTTATTACAACAGAATGAAGTATATATCACTAGAAATGGAATTCACTTATCTAAAGCTGGTCTTTAGGCACCTCAGAATATGCAAGGGCTGGCAGGTCTGACATGAAATTACATGTGTTTTTCTGTAAACTACATGGGACACCTCAGGTAATCTAAAATGGCTTTACACATCTAGACATAGGTAACTGAATGTCAGTCACTGTGCTTCTCAGAAGAACTCCTCTGACTCAGGAAGATACCTTTTGAAGTCCAAGTTTGCTTGGAACTGCAGGGAAGCATTCTGCTTTCATTATTCTGTGGATAAACAGATGATCTGTATTTCTATTGTCACCAGCCTGACACTTTAAAACAGCATTTTAAGCTTGCTCCCATGCGTCTCCTAGTATAGAACTATGCTCCCAAGCTGCCTAACTGTATTGCCTTATGAAGCATTATGAAGGGCTAATGGAGACAATGACAATAAAGCAAAGTGATATGAGTACAGGCAGCAATGTCAAAATGTCAGGAATGCCAGATCACACCACCCATTTCCTGCCTGTGTCTTTTAACCACATGTGGCTCATCCTAATCCTCTGTGTGGGTGCTGTTGAGCCTGAAGTATCGTATGGCATTCCAAGCCTGGGCTGGCAAGGAAAAAGGTATATTTTAAAACACAGAGACACTGACAGTCAGAGATACGAAACAACCATGTAGATATTGCTAAGATCAAAGACAAATTTTTAAAACCCTGCAATTAAATGCCATGTTTCTCACTTATATCAACTGTTGCACTAACTGCTCAGCTTTCTTAAATTAATTCCCTGGATGTCAGTCCAATGTTCGGCACATCATCCTGTTTCCTTTGTAATAAATACCTTCAAAATGCGGAACTGAATCTGAATTTTCCGAAGACAAGAGTATTTGAATTAAGTCAAAACTTTGGGAGTTTACCTTTTATTCTGTTCCATCATAATTTTTGAATGGGTCAGACTTAGCTCATGGATGTTTGGCCTCATTCTTCTTAATTTATTCCTGTGTCTCAACAGTTCTCTTGTGTTAAGAAAAGACTCCCTGTCTTCAAATAGTTTTCACCTCTAACATAAAATGGCATTATTTCTGTAGAGGCACATTGAAAAAAATTACTGGATATTCATATTCTGATGGCAAAATGAGTAGTCAGATACTTATGTGCCTTTGACAAATCAAATGTAGGGCCTCATCCATTTCCTTGGAAGAAATTAATTTCCTTGACCTTATTTGGGGTAGTAACGTATGTAGTAATTTTCTATGACTGCATTATTGTTGTAAAAGGCAAAGAAAATATTTTAACTCCTAGGTATTTTCCTGACAATTTACTGCCTTTCCACTTCCTGTTTCTGGTCCTTTCCCTCCCTAAGTGCTTCCCTCCCTCATTCTGATCTTCTTGAACTCATTCTAGCCTAGTTTATTATCACAAAGCTGGAGCCTCTTTCCCTGACTGGCAGGCACTGGTGGAGGGTCAGGATGTTTGACACCTGTCCTTCCTATGGTGCTGATCAAAGACCCTGAATGCTTGTATTTGTCAGTGTGTTACAAGAAACATTCCTCTGACCTGCTATGATTTTATTCTTTCCAGATTTATGTGTGATGATGTTGACTTCAACTTGCGTGTCCACAGTGCTGGCCTTCTCATCTGTCGCTTCAATCACTTCAATGTCATGAAAAAGCAAATTGCAGTAGGAGGACAGCGATCCTTTCACGTAAAGTCTAAGGTGGGAACTAAGACCTCTGATTCATTGTTGTTAAAATTCTGTTTTCCTTTTCTGTACCTTTTATCCAGGATAATATCCAGGAGACCTGAGATATTTTGGTGCCTTTACTGTTGCCAGTAATGGGGTATGTCTGCCATGTGGGGCTTTTTTTAGTTATTTATTTATGAAATCCACAATATTCTTGTCAAAAATGCACCTGTCCTTAATTTTACTTTAAAACTTCGGAAAACACCTAAGTGTCTCTTTACGATCCAAGTAACCACTCACTGTGTGTTTTTTATCTACGCATTTGAATTCAATCTATTGAATTGCTCATCTACATGTGACTTCATATGTAGGAGTACTTGGAGTTCAAAAAAGAAACCTCAAAGACTACAAATACAAATACAATTCTATAACTTTCTGGTGGCAGACATTTTTTGGCTGAATGATTTTGCTTGTTATATAAATCTTAGATTTTTAGGGTAGAGGTATGTTTTATACAAACCAAAATTCAGAAAACTACAACTTGATTGATCAAGATTGATCTGTACCAGAAATATTTTTTCCTCGTAGGTGTCTGACACTCCAGTTTCAATCTCCCCTGCTCAGTACATTTGTGCTCCTGACAGCAAGCATACCTTCTTGGCAGCACCTGCTCAGTTGCTCCTTGAAAAGTATCTCCAGTACCACAGCCATCGCTTCTTCCCTCTCTCATTGAAGAATTATAGCCATCCAGTGCTATCTGTGGACTGTTACCTTAACTTAGGACCACAGGTACTGAACAAAATAATCTTCAAGCAGCTCTAGAAATTTATAGGGTATGTTTTGGGTGGGTTTGTTGATGCATTCCTTAATAATAGTTACACAGCTTTTGAAGCATTAGGTATTAGATCCCTATAATGTTAAAATCAAATTCTTAGTCCCATAGAGAGATTGTCAGAGGCTTCAATGAAAGTACATGGAGAACAATCCCAGATTTGTCCTAAATACTTATGTAGTCTGTGGATTATATTAGATTTTGAATTATTACAGAGTACATTTTTCTTTAAGAAGTGTTTTCTCAATCTGCTATAATTTGCCTCTTTCTACAGCAGATTTTTTCCATAAGAGGGTTTTACAAATACTAGCTAACCCATAGAAAGCACTTTAAACAATGTTTTAGTTCACTTTTGGGCTGAGCAGAGAAGCAAATACCAAAAAACCAGTCAGAATGGTAGAAGCTGACAGATCTCAGGAGCTGTTGGCTCTCTCTGATGAGTTTGAATCTAAAGCCAAGGTCATACTTCAACTCAAATGTAGGTTGAATAGAAGTGTGATACTAAGGTGGCGTTGTTCATGAGAGAGAAACTGTTTTTACCTCTTCACCTGACTTGAAAACTAAATGAAACTCAGTCTTGCTGGGTTTACTAAACTTCCTTACCAAAGCATCTGTGTAATGAGCTTCCCATATCTGCTATTCTCAGAACATTTTGAACTATATCTTTTAATTTTCTTTCTGGCTAAGCTCTTACAAGCCTATGTTCCCACCATATTTAGGAAAGCAAACTATGGAAGGGTGTTGTACTGTTACTGTCTTCCTCCATTGTATACTTTCAGGTCTAACCCATTCAGCACATGAAATGAGTTCAGTTTGGTTCTGGAATTGTTACCTGAGCTGGAATATGATACAACAGGATTGAAGGAGTATGGAATAGGCATACTAGGACAGTGTCTGAGTTGCTGTGATTCAAACTTCCTCCACTAAATAAGGCTGATTTATGCCAGATGAGGATCTGCCTCATCTACGTAGTACAATGGCACTTTGGAAGTAAAGCCTTGTGTGGAAGATTCCTTAATTTAAATTTTTACATCCTGAAACAGTGCTATAAATATTCTCAGTTCTTAGTGGATGTTGAGAGTAGCCACAAAAACAAACTAGACAAGAGGAAACCTTGTGCATTCATGTACATGCCCAAATCTACTGACTTGAGTAATCCTATCGCAATGTAAATGAAAATTGGAATTTATAAAGATTCTTTTCATGTCTGACTGCATGGTTACTGTATTTATTCACATATAAATAAAATTTGCTGGGCAGCTCACAGCATTATGTTTATGGGGAGCTAGAGTTAATGCAGCTTTCAAACTATCACATCTAAACCTCGTGATAATAATAGTAATAAATAGTAACAACTAATAAATATTTATAAGTAGTGCTTTATATATATTTGTAATAAGTAGGGGGATGTTTTGGAAGGAACTATACATCTCACAATATTTGGAGCTGGAAAGGAAGTCTGAATTTGAATCAGGGGAAAATACTGGAAGCTTGATATCAAGTCTTAGCTTTATACAGAAGCTTGAAAAATACTGATTTTTTTTTTTCCAACCTCTCCCAATCAGATTGCAGTTTGCTATGTGAGTTCTCGGCCTCATTCTCTGAACATCAGTTCCTCTGGTTTGACATTCAGTGGTCTCCTGCTGTACCTCTGTGACTCCTTTGTTGTAGCTAGTTTTTTGAAGAAGTTTCATTTTCTTAAAGGTGAGCTGCAATAACTTTTTTATAAAGAATTAGATGACAGGGTCTCTGGGAACCTGGGGAAAGTCCGTTTTATATGAAAATATCTATACATATATATGTATATGCATGTATTCATATTTGTATTTATATGTCCCACCCAACTTTGATGCTTGATCACGCTGGCTCTGTACTGTAGTAACTGGTAAGTAACAGTGCTGTAAGTTCTGTGGGTTTCTGAGTGGGGAGGAATGCTGGATCCATATCATTATGCCTAGGGTACATACACAACTCCTTACTTGATGTTTGAAAACCGAGTATTGAAGGTTTTTGCAGGAACCATTTACCTATTGTGTTCTTTCAGATTTTCTAATTTGTGATGGAAAATGGGTGAGGGACAAGCCCCCATAAAAATCTATTTACTATTTTTGGAAATAGAAGCTGGCTCATTTAGACTTTAATCCTAATAACCAGTTTCTCCATGTAATTCTAATGATGGTGTATCACAGTGGAGACAACTAACTTCCACTTGGATTGCAGGCAGTCACATTGCAGACTTCTTTTGTATCATTCTGCTACTATCTTAGGCATTTTGTGTTCTGTGATTTGTTTCACTCAGCTACAACTGTCACTGGAAGAAGAACACCATGGTTAGTGCCTCTTGAAACAGGCAGAGTTGTTATGAACTGCTGTGTTCTCTTTTGCAGTTAACACAGGGGCTATCAGTCAGTCTTATTTTGCATAAACCAGGTGATTTTTATAGCATATAGCACAAAGTATATTTGCTTTGGGATTTCTCCATCTCCCCTGGCAGTGTACTTGATTTTTGAACCTGCCACATAAGCACTAAACACCAGATAACTGTCAGTCTTGTTTCTTATTAATTATATTCATAGCTTTTTCTTTTTTTTGTCTTGGGCATTTACACTTACCTCACTGACTCTCATTCAGATTACCGGATGCTGTCAAGGTAATTATTTTCTCTTAATTGAGCATCTTTATCAGAAGCCAGGAAGCCACACAAGCAAGTTAAAATGGTATCAGCATGTCAGTCAAGGCAGTTGATATTGGTTAAAATTGATACTATAATAAAATATGATCATTTTTGCTTTGGCATTTTGGCCTTGCCTGTGTCCACAGCCATACAGACCAGATTCTTTGTTGCCAGAACATAAGCTTACAAATCCGAAAACCACTAAAAGTTAATGATTAGTTTTAAGGACATATTTAGACCATTTCTGGCCAGCAAAGCACAAAGAGCTTACTCAGCCATCACAGTGATTGACTTGTGTGTTTTGCTGAGTGAGGGTTTCACTCAACAAAGGTAATGATCAGAAGGGCTAAAACAGGAATGGATGTAGGGCTTTATCTTCTTTGCTGCCAGGACCCATCACCACCTCCTTAGACCTAGCTGTTTTACCTTTCCTTATCCTAAAGAGTAGGGGAAGTACTGTTAGTCCTGTTTACTAGGTGAATACTAGATATCTCAAGTTAGACAAGAAGATCCTGACAAATAGGAAGCTGAACATGGCTCTCTTCAGTCCTACCGGAGCGGCTTAATTTTCTCCCAAGGCTATTTGTAACTCCTGATGTGAAAGTGGTGTGGTTCTACGTGCCAAAGGGTGGTGAGTGCTGGGTGATCTGAGAATGAAGGGAATACTCATGTGAGTTTCTTTTTAACTGTTTGCTTAGGTGCCACCCTTTGTGTGATTTGTCAAGACCGCAATTCTCTTCGCCAGACTGTTGTCCGGCTGGAGCTGGAAGATGAATGGCAGTTCCGACTGCGGGATGAATTCCAGACTGCCAATGCAAAAGAGGACAGACCACTTTTCTTCCTGACTGGACGACATATTTAATTGAAAAGAGACACATTTCCTGAATGATACAAGAAACTAATTGCCACCATCTCATGAAATTACTTTTGAGAGGCTCTGCTTTCTGAACAGAAACAGGGTTGTTTTCCATGGTTTATTAGAATTATATATAATCAGACAATTTAAGTTTATATTTCCAAATCTTTAAGCGACTTTTCTAATTTAATTGGAAGTAATTCGTAATTTCTGAGAGAGACACAGAGATTTACTACTCCACATGGTGGGAATCATTTTGGATCAGAAGCAAGGTCAATGAGTGCACTTCTTCTGTGACAAAAAAGACCAATGCAGGTTCATAAGGAAAAGTTTTAGGAAACTTTTTGTACATTCCAGAAATAGGAAATGTAAATTTAGGAGCAGATTTTGGTTTACAAGTCTTATTTATCTAACAGTTGGCACAGGGCAACAGGAGTTGTTACAGTTTTGTAGTATATTGCTACTGATTGTCCAGGTAGGATTTTTATATGAAGATTTGTAAAGTATATTTCTTTAATAGTAGGAACTCAGTTGGAGATTTATTTTTTGAAATAGTTGCCACACTGGATAGTTTTACCATGCAGGACCCTTGGAATAGAAGCATAATAATGTGTCTGGTTTTATTAGCATAAGGAAGAGAGTTAAGAAGGTAGATATTAAAATGAGATCTGAACATTTAAACCTGGAACTTGAGTATTAACTTGAGTAACTGAAGACATCAGATGGTAAGACTGATCTGCAAGTGACTTATTTCATCTAGAACAGTGGTGGTTTGTGACTGAATTGTTGAACTGGCTGCAGATTTCAAGCTGGACCCAGTGCACTCAGGAAGGCAGATGAGACGGTTCTAAAAATCACTCCCAATACACTTTCTGGGGATATTTTCTTGCCAAGGTGCCTCAAAAGAGTGAGAAAATGGAGATTACATTGCTGAGAAATTAATGTGAAAATCTAAATAGGTGTTTTAGAATTGCACCTGGCATCACAATATTTCTTACTCTCTAAATGTGAAATCAGTGATCACCGTCTCTGTCTAGTTTTTGGAAATACTGTCTAAGTTGCAAACTTCCTGTTTGTCTGTATAGAATCAGTGTTAACTTCACTCAGTTGAGGTGTAGGAAGGATGAGTACAGACATTGTTAGTTAATATTTAGGCTGGAGGATCATTGATTTTATACTGATGAAATGCTATCAGGTAGCTGAGCCCATTAAAATACTGTCCTTGAAATGCAGACATCAGTATGATTATGCCAAAGAGCTCATTTAGGTTCATTTGTAGAGAAAATGTAAGTAGTGTAAGTTTGAGAGACGTGGATTGCTTTCTACAAGGTAACTGCTAGCAATCTGTGTGTTTCTATATATCATTGTCCTTGCTTCAGAGTGAGAATTCACTTTAAGTTTTGGGAAGGAAGGTGAGCATTGTCCTATGTAAATAGTATTACCTGTTCAGTTTTCACCAGTTGATTAGTTAATTTAAACTTTTTTAAAGAAGTGTGGCATTTATGTCTAATCCATTCTTTATAAATAAAGTTCATGCTGCATGGACATCTGTCTCGGTGATGTACAGGACCAACAAGTACACTTTTGTAGTGGGAAAAAAAAAGTAAAAGGATTGGTTAGAAGGAGTTAATATAATTAAGCAATGACCTGAAATGATCAAGAGAAAATACAGTACTGCTTAATGGCCTACAGCATACCACAGCCTCAAAGATATAAGCTTTTGCAAGAACTCAGATCTAAAGACAGCAGGTTGAAATCTGTTTTCCTGTATCTAAATATTTAAACAACTTATACCAAGTGTCTGTAACTTTTCCTGTGTTTTAGATCTGAGATTTGCTTTGCCAGTCTTTAGACATCCATCCTCTCCAAGAAACTAAAAAAAGCCTAAAGTATATGATAAAAAAAATAAATAAATCACATCCTTTCTTAACATTCTCTTTTGCCGCAAAGTCTTCAAAACTTTGACAAAATACAGCTGCTAGTTGGCTAAAGCAATCATACTCCTGAGTGTTGTTTCACTGATAACCTTTTGCTCCATGAGTTGCCTACTTACTGTATCATGCCTACAGGATAGGAGTCTCAGGACCTGGCCTCACTAGACTTAATGTCTATTTTGTGACTAAGTGCAATCATTCTCCACCATGGAGTATATGCATGAGAAATTGTGTATGGTGAAACTTGCATGCACAGCCCACAGCTGATGGAGCACATCCTCTTACAAGATCAGATATGCATTTACTGTGTGACTAGAATGCAGGTACTTTCCATCATATAGATAGCTGTGCCACCCCCATGGTAGAAAAACACAGCATTTTGTTCACAGGATGCCAAAAAAGTAATGGTGGATGAGTCAGGGAGAGCCACACTCCAGAGCTCCATCCAAAAGTTTCTTCATCCTTGACCTTGTTTACAAACTAAGCCTCCCTAGAGTGTAAGCTTTCATGGAGAGGGACAATGCAGGGTTTGTGTCTCTGGGGCTTTGAGGTGATAGAGTAATAGAGATAAATAATAATGATAAATAAAAGCAAATCTGCTTGGGTGGGACTGGCATCCTCTGCTACAACTCTTGGTGCTGTAGTTGTTTACTATAGGTGCATGTGTATGGCTAGGAACCCAGGTCCCAGCTCCACACTTCTCTTGTTTTGCCTTCTGTGGGATGGAATTACTGGCTTTCAGTCCCAGTGGCCTTTGTGAGAAAAATTAGCCCATGCCCCTTATGAACACAAATCTTAAACAAACCAAAAGGCATTGCCTGCACGCTTTTAAGAGTTTTTATAGCCTCTGCCTTCTTCTCTAGTGCCTTCCATGCTTGCTGATTTAGTCATCCACTATTATCATCTGCAGATAGTATTAGTAGCATGTTCTGTATTGTGTGTCAGAGTGAAGTAGTTCATGATTCAGCTTCTGCAAAACACAGAGTCCAAATATAGAGAAGGTTACTGTGAAGGTGACATTATTTTCCTTGCTACTATCCTCTCTTCTCTATCAAAGCACTCTTCTCAAGTACTTAAGCACTAATGTCTGGTATCTAATCATTACAGATGATTTGAACACTAGCAAGTGCTTCCTATCGTGGTGATACAGAATGTACAGATCTTGGCTCCCACTCTGCATCTAAAAGCAGTTGCTAAATATTGCTTGAGAGGAGGCTGCTTTTCAGAGGCTGTATCTATGACACACTGTGGTGAAATGTGTCTCTCACACAAAAAGAAAGAGGTGCAAGTAATAGGCAACCGACCCAAAGCAAGGGTCAGACGAGCACTTTACAGGGTGGAAACCAGCTGTACAAAGTGCTTACAGGAACACAAGGACCATGGTCAGGGCCTGTGTGCAGTGTGAAAGAATCTGGATTTCTGTGGCAGTTGGAATTGATGTGGGTGGCGTGGGCACCCAGCTCAACAAGTTCCAGCCATGTGCCACAGGATGCTGGACTGGGCCAGCTGTAGGGCTTGGTGGGGATTGCAAGACATCACTCCTTCCTGAGGTCCATTCCCCAGTCGCTGCCACAGTGCCTGCAGCAAAATTGACTGAGCCAGAGCTGTTTCTCAAGGTGGTAATGCATTGCAATTGTCATAAAGCCCAACCTCTGCTTCCATCCCTCTGCCATGCATCACTTGGCCAGTGAGCACAGCCCCTCACAGCCCCACGGCACAGCCTCTCACCCCATCCACCCACAAACAGCTGCCACTCTGCCTTTCAACTCTCCCACCAGAGTCCTCTGCTGTCACATCATCCCCCAGCGCTCAAGAACCAGTCTTAATATTTCATCAGCTATCACTGAAATACGGTGGATATGCTGGCACAAAATAAAATCCATATTCTTTCCATTTTCCTACTTCCTTAAGGGTAAAACTTTTCAATGAAAAGTAAAACTAGTCCCACACATCCTCCACCTGCTGACTGTCTTCTGTCCCTTATACCTGTTCCAGTCTGCACCTGAAGAAATACTCAGTGGTTCTGGTAGTTTGCAAATGCTTTTATAGCATTTTCAGTCCTGTTTTGACAGCTCCCAAAATTACCATTGATGATCATGGAGGTCACAGCTCTGGGAGTTTTGAAGCACTAGTCCAAATGCTGGCATTGCCCATTGCTGACATATTTGGCAAGGGGGTGATGGGGTGTTGGATATAGCAGAAAGGTTCCTGTCTAGTGAGAAAAAGGTGTTGGGAATCAATTGCCATGATTTTAAGAGAGACTTCATACAGCTGCTTCATATATAAATGTGATTTTGATTAAAATCTTCAAGAAAATTGAGAATTTTTCATTTAGATTTATATTTTAATATAAACAGGAGGAAATATCTCCACACTTGTTACATGACCAATATGTTGATGATGTACTTAAACCCTGAGCATACTAAGAATTATTATTCTGGCAATGTGTGCTGTGGTGCTGTAGAAAATGTTGAGTGGTGCTGTTAACAGCAACTTAACAATTTTCTTTACACTAAGAGACTACAGGATCGATAAGAAAGTGAGTTTTTACTTGTTACTACCTATTGGAACCGGTTTGGAGAACAGATACTGCTTCACAGATTAGTGGGGCAGCCATGGAATTGATTCCACGTCGTAATACACATTTGCGTGTACATGCTTTTGCAAACACACAAAACCTTTGGTTTTTGTTGATGGTGTGATTTGTTTCTACTAGAACCTAAATTATTCTTGTAAATAATGTTTATTTATCAGCCATAAATCTCGCAGATCTCTCCCAGACAAGTTGGCACCTGTGCTGGGGCACGCTGGCAGCCCTGTGAACCTGTCTGATGTCCCTCACTAGGCTGGTGTTTGGTCTGAATACTCAGCCTCTTGAACCTTACCTCTGCAGGAGCTGCAAAACAGGAAAGTTATGACTAAGCATCTGTGTTAGATAGATTTTATTTTTGCTTTCTTAATTTTGCCCTGTTTCAGGTACATGATGCTATGAATTGCCATGGGTGTTTAGTTCCATATGCTTTGTCCACGGCAAGTGCAGTAATGTGAAAAAACTGGAGAAAGTAAAACTATTTTAGGAGAGTGACACTGCCCCAGTACAGTAGAGTTGTGATTGCATTTAAAAAATCTTAATCTTTGCGTTGAACAATTATTTTATTAAAAACAAGATAACATAATCTCACCAGTTCACAAAATAAAGTTCATGTGAAGGTTACCATGAGCTAATATTACTATATTTAAGTATTCTGGAATGATTACAAAAATTTCTTTTGCTTCTCATGATACAGCACTTGCAAGCATGGTTTATAAAAAGAAGCTGGCTCCTGTTTACCCTGGGTCATCATATAGTGAAATCATAAGACATGGTTTAAAAACAACATCAAAACTTGTGTTTACACTGCAGTGAAAACTTGTTGCTACAGGATCTCACAGAGGTTATGGGCTGAGCAGGAATCTGAAAACCAGCCTGAAGCCTATGTGCAGTGTGAGTCTGAGAACATCTGTGAATTTTGTGTCAGCCCATGTTCCACATTTGTCTTTGGTTGAAAACCAAACTGGGAAAGTAGCAACAAAGTTGTGAAGTCTTTAGAGTGGAGAAATGAGAAAGGAGGAGAGGAAAAAGCAGCTGCTGGGGTTGTGAGCACTGGGAAGAAGGCAGAGAAGCAATGGCCTGGCTCAGTGAGCATGATAGCAGGAGGTGGGTTGGGAAGCAGGTGGTGGGGGTGGCAACCTTGGGAAAAGTCTGAGAACCATTGTCCTAATTTATGAAAATTATGGAGCAAGTTCCTTTTACATCTGGTTTATTATTTAGTTTCTGGATATATTGATCAGAAGTGTTTGGTGATGGTGGCCCTTAGACATGGGATACCAGATGCATTGATCTAGGAGCAGTCATTGGGTACATCTATGTTGCACAGAAGAAACACTCGCACTTGTTAGTGCTTCCTGGAGAAAGCAGAGAGATCCTGAAGTTGGACAGTTCAGAAAATGACTAAGGCTTCAGAAATACAGTGTGCTGGGAAAGATGCACACCCACTTCTTGAAGAATTTTATAAATAAACAATATGAAGCATATTGCAATTATTTAACTGCTCTTTCTGATAGATTTTTATACTTACCCATCACAGCTTGAAAGTAAATTTATCAGAAGAAATGGGTGGGACAAGTGGAAAATCACTCCAGCAAACAGTGGTTCCTATCTATTAAATGTAGTGAATAGACCTTTCAGCAGAGGCAGGAATGCCATTGAAATTCATTAGGTGTGGCATTTCCCTGTTTAGCTGAAATAAGAAGACTTGTATTGAATTTCCTTCCCTGAAATTGTTCTAGAAAGAAAATGCGATCTGTCAGATAGCTAATAAATGGGTTTCTGTGCTTACAGACTTAACATTTGGTGTACAACAGAAACGAGTAACTCGAGCATCTTGGTAACTTAAGTGCTGTGCTATTTTCTCTTGGAAGATTTATTCTACAATTTGAGGGTGACTTGGCTGTTGGGCTACTTCAGATTCAGAATTTCTAATGTGAAATGTGAAAGCATCTAAGTAAGCATCCTTTTTTTCTGAAAATCTCTTCCATACGTCTTCCATGTCAGTGTTCTGTGATCCTAAGACACGGGTGGAAAGTCCATCAGGGACTAGCACGAGTAGGCCAGAATGGCAGAGTTTCAGGGGCAGGAGCAGGTCAGAGCCAGCAGCATGAGGTTGTGTGACAGTGCCTGAGGGATGCTGAGGGCAGCCCAGTAGACTCCCATAGGCCCAGTGAATAACTGCAACGAGTTGAGAGAGTGTCCTGTGATACAAACTGATATTTCCTTTGCCATGTCAGACATTCACAGTAGTTTGGCAGCTGTGTTAGTTTTGATTGATACACAGGAATAACTCATGCCCAATACTCCCAAAGCTTAAAGGCAACTCCACACAGCAGTGAACTTCCCCCTCAACTGGAATGTCACAGCTCTTCCTGAGACCCCAGAATAAATTGTTTTAAGTAGCTGCTTCAGACTTTAAAAAGCCCTGGATTTTGTAATTCGGGATAAAGAGGATGACAGAGGTACGTACAGCTGATGCTGATGTTGCCATTGAAAATGACACACTATCAAATCACAGCCTCTGCGACTGTGATACCCTAATCCTCAAGCTTACAATACCTCACTTTCTAGTCCTCTCTATCTTTGCATGCTGCCCAGCTTAGTGACACAGTGGCGAGAGACCACGCAGTAGCAACAGGCTATTTATCTACTCAGTGCCATTATTTTCAAAGTTTTATTTTTCCATCAATTGGTAATTTTCCTACTTACTGAATTTGCATATAGCTTAAGGTTAATTGTGAAGCACAGCGGGGCATATTTGTTCATTTGATAAGCATTATCAGCTCCTAGCTAGGACTCTCGTGCAGTGGGGTACTATAAATTGTTTCATGATATAACTCAGTGCAAAGATTTAGAAGCCTTTGACCAAAGTCAGACATGTAACAGAAGGTTCAGGGGTTTTGATGGTAATTTTATTGCATCAGCTACTGCAGCTGGATGCCTTATAAGCAGAGGAATAATAAATAATAAAATTGAAGCCACAGGTTATGAGTTTGAAAGCATATCATAGCTGTGAAGTAGTGGTCAGTTCAGCCACAAAACCTCAGGCCTGATGTTGGTGTCAGCTGCTATCCTTGCCAGCTGCCAGATGTGATTTCAGGATGCTGGACTCAGTTGTCCCCTCAAACAGCCGGAAGTCTCATAGGCATCAGGACAAGTTACATAGGGTGTGATCTATGATAATTGGATTCTACATACTGGTACCAAACTAGACACAAAGAGAAAAAAAAAAGGAACAAATGACAAAGAAAATGGTCCTCTTTCAAATGTTATTGCACAGAAGAACAGAAAAGCTGTGCTGCCTTCATGCACATACAGTTATGATTGTGGAGTTCTGCAGCTATGCAGAAAGGCAGAATTAGATTTTGGAATTAAGAACCTGTCTTGAAAACAAAATCAAACTATTAAAATCCATAGAAAAATATAATTAATGATAGGAATAAAATATTGTCAGTAAAAATTCCTTACATTGTGTTTCCAGAGTTTATTACTCGGCAAACTGTCTGACCATAAAATCTCACATGCAAGTAAGGGTACTGACTGTTTGGAAGAGAATTTGTTTTTGTTAGGCTCTAATTTTTCACTGAACCTTTTGACTGAACTAGGACACTTGAGGAGTCAGTTGCAAGGAAAGTGTGCTCTGGTTTACTGAGCTCAGGTTTCTTGCTCTGACTGTGCTTCCAAGAACTTCGGCAGGTAAAATTAGCAAGCAAACACGATCGCTGGGAAATTATATTCTCTGGAGCTTTGTTGTCTACAGCTAAAACTTGAAGGTAGCTTTTTTGTATATGGCAGCAACCAAGAGTGGTTTTAGTGGCATATGCGGAGAACGAGGAAAAATTATCCGCTCAGGATGTCGTCTGAGGAGGAAGACCAGCCAGAGACCCCCGTTGGCTCTCCTTGGTCCTGGGTAAGAGCTTATGCCCTAAGGTTGCATAAATCACACTTACTTAAATAACAAGCTGGGCTGTGTGACCCTCAGTAGTAGCGAGTATAAGCAGCTGTTTTACTCTCCTGTTGAAGTTCGTGTTCCATGAGTGGTTAGATTATTTGTTCTAGTTCAGTGTGGACATTTAAAAAGAATTGAATGGGGAAAACCTTCTTTTGCTTCCTCTGTATATGTCAGTGCCACAAGAAAACCTGGCTGATTCTGTACTACTGGCCATGTAAAGCAGCACTGTTGCAAGGTAACTTTTAGGTATAATGGAGGTGAAAGGATGTAAACAGTAGTGTAAATGTTTGCTCTGGAGGTCTGCATTAAGAAAAGAACCCATGAGACTGTATTACAAATATAGAAATGTCTTGCCATTTTTTTTCCAGTAAGATTGAAGCTGCCTTAATGAAATACAGTCTGCACTGATGGTCCTCTAACAGTGGCTGCATGGTCCTGTGTTTTAAGATCTGGACTTACGTCTAATGCTGCTGCAGAGGATGTGGGTCAGTACAGTTTTCTGGCAGAAAGATAGAAGATGAATCTACTCTGAGAGGACTTTTAGTAGAAATACGAAGAGCTCTACTGCATGGTCTGAGAATTCTCTAAGTTTCAGGAAAAGGGGGAGTTACAACCAAGGCTTTCAATTGCTTAAAAAAAAAAAATTAAAGTGATTAAAAAACAGTTATATGCTTTGAAATTATATTTATGGTTTCAAATATGATTTCCTTATCTTTTGATAGACATACACATCTATGATTTTTCTGGGAATGACAAAGTTTGAAATGGTTTCTAAATGTTTGTGGTTAGGCACGAATGTATGTGATAGCATGGAACTGACATGTCCTGAGGCTACCCAAGGAATTATCTGAGACATTTGCTTTTTCAAGGTAGAAACCATAGAATAAATTGGCTTAGCTGCTAATAGAAACATGTGTTTAAAATAGTGTCATCCTTGGAGGAACAAGCAGGGATGGTGAAAATGAGCACCAGTTGTTCTCACTATCAGGACAGAGATTTCCTGGTGAGCAACAGTATTTGTGTGTTGGTAGATATTTATTTTTGATGGAGAGGAAGATAATTTATAGGTATTGATCTTAATTAAACGTAAGTGGAAACTTTCTATTTCCACTGAAAATCCCCTACAGACTTAGCAGAATGGAGGCTGGGTGGGGAGAGATGTGTACTGATTGGTTCACAGATGATTGGAGAGCTAAGGAACATCTAGACTATGTTAAACATAAACCAAACTGAGTAGAAACAAAGAAGGCAGGGATTTTATGTTTTTCTTAAAACTTCAAATGCAGGTGAATTTCTAGCCATCAGTTTTAGTAAAAATTAATATGTCCTACACAATATTTTAACTATTGCATTTGCATGATGTGTACTTTTCATTAAATTTACTTCTGAAATTTCTTTTACATATAAGTCTCTAATTGTTAAGGGGAATCATGGATCCCACTGCTCCTTGGGACAAATGTGTAAGCTTCATTACAAGCTAAATAAACAGTGTTATTCAGCATATAAAGGATACTGGATTTCTGATAGAAATAGATGAGCTAAAGATCATTCAAAGCTGTTGCTATTGGCCTTTAGGAGTTGCTGGCTCTGGGCTTCTGCTAAGAGGTCAGAAAAGAAGGACCATTTGCCTCCATAGATTTACTGAAGTGTTCTGCATGTCACTTCCTGTAGAGTACAAAGAAAATTGTGGTCCTTGGAGAGGAAGACAGGCTACATATATTTGTTAATATTAAAAACTCAGAGAGCTTTTCAATGAAAAGATTCCTGAGGTATGCAAAGATAAACATATGAGCCCTAGGCTTTGAAACGTAGCACGTGATTAAAAACTTACATGTTTCCAGAAGCAAAAAAATTTCTTTTTGTAAGCATCTAGACCTCAAACTCCCTCTGATTTACTAGGATGTTGTAAGAGGACCACGCAAGTATGATTTCATACAGATATTTTCTTTCCCTAAAGATATGGATGAGATTGTACACTTCTGTTCTTTCCATAGTAGGAATAAATAAATTATAACAAATAAATTATACACGGATGGCTGTGTGCTGGGCACAGAAACCTGATTTCCCATTTGTGACTGGGACAGGCACACATGGGCCATGTGGTGGCAGCTGGGCTTGTGTCACAGACTGATGGTGGCAGCCTGATTTGAGGGCTGTGGAGCTTCTCTTTCAACCAAATAGTGCCCAAAATGGCCACTGGTGGGTCATGTGTGAGAATGCTTCTGCTCTTCCAGCCTGCGGCAAAGCACAATCATATTCAGCCGGGTGAACAGATCATCTCAGATGGAGACATGATGCTTGGCCTGACTTGCCCCCTGGCATCCCTGGGCATTGCTGCCCTCCTGCTGTGCCCCCAAAGGCCACAGCAGCTGAGCCATGGGGGGTTTTTCTGAGTTACACTTTGTGGTGGGTATTGAAAACCACTAACATATTTAGCAAAGAAACACCCCCACCCTGCCAAAACCCACATTGGAGAAAAGAAAATATTAAGAATATTATTAAAACATCCCCAAGCTCTCCACATGGTGGTGTTTCTTTCAATTTGACTTCTTAAAAATGTTTTTTTTTTTTACCTGATAACTAATAAAATGCTATGGGCAGTGTAGTTTACGTAACAGGTACTGTCAATGCTATTCATATTTAATTACAGAAATATCTAGGAGGGACATTAAAAGTACTAACACATTCTCATTATCACCAAATTTTAAAGCAGGACTGGGCCTGTCAAAGCATAGCAGACATCAAAAACTGTGCAAATTCCTGAATCAAATACAAAATTCCCATATGGCCCTAGGCAAAATTCAGGTTTCATTTGCTAGTGTTTCCACTTATTGCAGGTACCTCTGCTCTGAGATCCCAGCTCGAGACCTTCATATTCAGAGGAATTTCTACAACTTTCACCTGCACCACAGGGACTGAGCATTTGTGAAAATACTCCCTGAGCTGCTTGCACTGGGTACCCAAATTAAACAGGCACTCTTGAAAATTGTAACCTTCATTTTCCCCCTACCTGCAATATTTTAAGGTTAATTTAACCCGAATTTTATGTTGCATTTTTAAGGTCCTCTAGGAGAAGCCTTCCAGAAATGCAACGCCTTGCTGCAGTTGCCATCTGCTGCCACTGCTGCTGCTGAAGTTGATGCTGCCAAGGGAGACGGAGTGGTTGGCTTCTCAGGGCACGTTTCTGTCACTCTCTGCCTGGTCCCAGACCAAACCACTGGTCATTGATAAAATGCTGTCATTTCTCCAGGGCCACAGGTAGTCCTGGATTTGCCAAATTCCAGTGGGGGTAACAACGTAATTAGCATCAATTTATCTCGAAAGCTGTGTGTCTCTCACTGTGAGAATTTTACTGCATTAAACAGCTTTCCTGTGTAAATCAGAAAGAGTGGGCCAGAGCCAGAGGCTGGTCTCCCCTCGCCAACCCAGCTGCAGCTCAGAGCAGACAGAGACCAGAGCCCATTTGCCTGGTGTCTGCAGTCCTGCGTTTCACAGCAAGGATGCCCCCTGAGGGGCAACTCTGAGAGTAGGGCTGTTCCCAGCTGTTCCTGCAGATGAGAATGGTCTGGGCTCTGGGACTGCTCCATCCCATGGACCTTTGCTGGTGAAGGAATTCTCACACAGGGCCTGATTCCCCCCCTGAATTCTGAGCTGCAGCTGATCTGTACCACTTCAGGCACGGGGATTCAACTACTGCACTATGCACAGGGTCTTTGGTGTGAGCTCTTCTTTTTTGTTTTGGTAGGCTTTTTGCAGCCATCTCCTGAGAAGACTTCAGACTTTTCAGAGGCAGGAGCATCTCTCCCCCACAGCGATCTTACCCCGCCTTGCCTGGCAGGTCAGCAGCTGTAGCCAGAGGAGCAGGTGCTGCCTAGTTGCAGCTCCTTGCTCCCATTTTGGAGGGCTGACACTTCAGAGGCAGGAGGATATATTTTTGCAAGGATAAATAAGTCTGAAAGGTATTCAGTGCAGATCTGTTTTCTTCCAGTATCCAGCACGTGTGCTGCCTTCCCACCTAGTGAGAAACAAACAGTAAACTGAACCCAGACCCTTCCCCATGGTTCACCCCAGGGTTCACAGAGCATCTCTCTGGGGAGCTGGTTGCAGGTCAAGACCTTTTGCATTTTATTTAGGGCAGATTGCTGGAGGTCAGCAATCCTTCTGTATCTGGAGATCATGTCTCAGAAAGCCTGCCCTATCTTAATATAGATCTGAAAGTTCAGCTTGGTCCATGGGGATGAAAGTCTGCGAGGGCAGTAAGTGGCTGGGAAATAGTATCATGGCTTTCATCTGCTTCGCCCCCTATTTCCTGTTGCCTCCACTGCCTTTGCAAGATAATCTTTCTTTGCATGATGAGTAATGCTTTAATAACATTTATCTTAAGCTGCCATAAATGTGAACAGAGTGCTAACCTCTCTGCTTCCTACTCTCATACTCCTTAAAGTGAGTGGTCTGTGACAATTCAACCTCAGTTGGAGTAGGAGTTTGAACCATGACAAGGCCACAACCCGAGAACTGGTCAGCCCAGGGGTGAGCTTCAGCAGCCCCAGCCAAGTGGCTCAGCAAACCCTACCCTGAGATCTGGGCTGCAAGTGCAAAACACTCTGAAAAGTAGAGAACATAAGAAAACCCCAATCCAAACAGGCAGAAAGCACAAATACATCTCTAAGAACCACGGCTGTCTTAAAATCTGAGATTTTTGAAAGCAGTGATACGTATTTGTTTCCTGCTACCTACTTTTAGATGTCTGCATTTAAAAATTCATCAGGCTCTTACCAGTCATGGCAAAAGTTAAAACTCTTTTTCATTTAAAGTCCTCTGTCTCTGGGAGATAAGAATAAGTTTCCTGAAAAGCAGCAGAAGTCTGGCACTTCCACTGCAGCTTCCCAAAGAGCTTCTGCTCCAAATCAATGAGCAGATAAGGGCTGGGCTGCCATCAGCTGAGCATTTCCCAGTGCCATCACCCAGGGACCCACAAGACCATGGATGCCATAATGGGGTGCACACAAAATGGGATTGTCTTGTTGGCACCTCAAAATGTGTCCCTACTGTTTTTAATGGGCACAAGCTGGGGAAACCATTGGAGAAGAGCCTTCAGGCACAATGGTTCAGGAAATGCAGAACTGTCTTCTACTTCGTTCAAGATACATAGGGGGTGTAGACTGTGTTAAGGAAACAGGACCAAATGATCTTGTGGAACTCATTGCTTTTACACAGCTAGAAATAATTACGACATTGCAAATAGAGTTGCATGTGGCAAGGGCTAGAGACAGGTATGGAAATGAGCCTGGGAGCAGAAAGCAAAGCTGTACTTGCCTGTGGAGCAAAGGAGCAATGAGAAGAGAAGGATGTGTTTTGCTGCAAAGCCTTGTGTATGGCCATCCTGTCAGGGCATGCTGCCTCACAGCTCAAGCCCCCATGCTCCCGGTTCAAATGCACTGTGTGTTAGAACCAAGGTATATGGAACCACAGTTCATGAAGTGAGGAAGGAAACTGACCTCAAGACCATCCTCAGAATTGATTTGCTCTCTTTTGGTACCAGTAGCCACACTCAGGAAAATCAACCTCTATTTTTGTGAGAATTTACCAGTATAATGTCACAGAAATGGATGTAGAGAGGAAAAGAAGTTCCCAAAATTGTTCCTCCTTTAGCCTGTGGTCTGTGTTGTTCCAAATGGAGCTTGTAGCTTCTGCTGCACCTTCACCACCATCTTCAAATTCTTTATACCCGAGCTACTGCCTATCAGTGCTGTACTGGGATGGTTTCCCTGCAAAGCTGACAGCAAAGGAGAGCCTTCACTCAGCTTTGCAGAGCCTCTTTGTGTTCCGTCCTGTGGGGGCCTGAGAATCCCCTCATAGGCATGAATTTTGTGGGTTTCAGTGTGAATTTTGTTCAGCTTCCTGAGGCACTGCCATGGTGCTCAAGGGCAGGAGGCAAGAGCCTGTTTATCCCTCAGTAGTACCACTTAGAAGCTACAGCTCTTTAAATCTTCAACAATTGGTAAGCGGTGGTTTTTATCTTTACAGTCCCTCAGGAAGTTCATCATCAAAACCACAGAACATAGCACAAAAGGGCAATCATTTACTCAAACACAGCAGGTGCAATATTACAGGCACTGTTACCAGGCAATGGAGACATACCCATTCACAATCCATGCTCCATCCTTCCTTCAGAAAGGCCAAGAAGAAAATACCTGATGGAGGTATTTATGTGTTTTCTGCATTGTCTTGCCCTTTTTTCATTTTTTTCCTTCTGTCTTCTGAATTTCACAAAAGTCTTGGTCTGATCTTGGAGTAAGTCTGGTTATATGGCATTGATGCTGAAACGCTCTGCTACAATGGATGAACAATTTGTCCTTTGCCCAACAGAGATGGGGAACAGAAGGGGCCAAGAAATTGCATGGCTGCTCCCAAGCAAGGGAGGCCAGGAAGCAGCCCCCTTTCATAATGGCCTGAAACAACAAGAAAAAAAACCTCAAAAAGAGAGGCTGAACATTGGCAGCTGGTCTGAAAGAATCTTTTTTTGTTCAGACATACTCTCCCTCTGAAGTCAATTGAATCAATCATGTAAGGAAGATCCCTCAGAGGAGTAAGATTTTGCAGGATTAGTCTAGAAATTAATCCAGTACACAGAGTATTGCTACTTTTCTTTGCTCTTTCTTTACTCCTTCAGTGATAAAACCCAGAAACTTGGAGTTTTTGAACTAAGTGGAAAATAACTGATCCACAACTCAGGTTAACAGTTTTAGCATATTCTTCTTTTAAATGCAGGGCCAGTAATGTGTCTGCATAGCCACACAGACACTCTAACCCAGCCCTATAGTTGTTTTTTCAAAATTAATTGATTCATTAATATTATTGTGTTTCAGGCTAGAAATTTGCTAGAACACTCTGAAGCCCTTCTGGGCTACAAAATATATAAAAATGAAATTTGTATTTTCCAATGAATTTTCATGAACGGGTTGTAACCCCAAGTTGTGCTCCCTCCTGCGTTTGCAGAAGTTGTATTGCTGCCAAAAGGCTTTTCAAGTGAGAGATTTTTGGATCAAAAGTGCCCTCCAGTGGTGCCACACGTTATTTATGGCTGATGCCTGTTATTTATCTTCCTCTTCTTAGAAATGAGGCCATGAGATATTTAAAGCCTGAAGGAAGTACACCCAATTAAATTGGATGTACCCTTTAAAAAAAAGGTTGGATAATCTGAATGTATTCTTATATCCAGATATTTTGTACACTTGCTAACCAGTATGAAAGTTTCTTTTAAATCAATGCTTTACATCTCAGAGTGTTTTTTCTGCATTATGCAAGGGTATAAGGCCTTGTTCTCTTTGCTCACCCTCTGCACATAGTACAGCTTTGATGCTAACAGCCTTATTGTAATTTGCTACAGGACAGAGGTGACCTTTTAAAAGCAAATAAAATATTATCAAGCATCTCAAGGGTAATTTTTACTTACACAAGCAATTAAGTATTCTGCATAGCTTTGCTAATAAAATCATTGGTTTTCCTTTAAAATCTGGAAATCATGATGGATTGCCCCATTTTTTTCTAAGTACTTTAGGATCCCATGGACTCATAATTTCTTGAATATTTTAAGGCAGAGAATGATGAGTTAGAGGTATAAATTGAGGCTTTGAGGGATTTCCATCCCAGTAAATATCTCTGAGAAATCTCTAGAGTTCAAGGATTTCCTTTCATTATAAATTTCTGAGCCTCTCCAATCTGCCAGCTTTTGCTTAGAGGTTTTTATGAATCAAAGACATCTAAGGGCTAGCTTTCCTTCAGAGGGACATTTTGGAAATTCAATGGCAATATACTCCTTGGTAAATAAATAATTTGCAGTAAATATTTTATTTGAAAACTCTTCTGCAAAACAAGTTTCCTTACTCTGTTTTAGCCTTACATAAAACAAAACAGATTAAATTTGAAGGAGAGTTTTCCCAATTGGTATTTAAATGTCCTTCATCTTTATTCCATAGCTAAATTGGATTCACTGGCCGAGTCCCTGTATTTTTGTAAGGTCAGTGGAAATGCAACAGTCATTGCAGCTGATAATTTAAAGCAATTACAGATATGACCTTTGGTAAAAAAAGTTTGGGTCCTCATAAATCCCTTCTCCTGGAAATTTTATGTTATGTGTGCAATAGAGGCCAAAACTTGAATGTAAGTCAAAGAAGACTTGACTCTCAGCTAAGATTGAGAAATGAGCTGTAGCTCTTGACCTAATGAGTGCAGTGCTGGCCTGAGACAGGATGACAAAGCTATTTTTCCTTGTGCTGCTGGATGAGTTTCAATAACCCTCTGCAACTTTCTCAGTTGCTCAGTTGCAAGGGGATTATGCTAATAACATCTTTTGTAATATATTGCAAGATACATCGAGGCTGTGCTGTATGTGAACAGGGTGATGCAGTTAATAAACAGGTTATAAAAACAATAATAATTTTCTTCCCCTTCTATGTGTAAAGTAATGTTAAGTGTTTGGACTTTGAATGAAAGGACTTTAGTTCTATTTTTCATCTCATTTCTCCCTTCTGTTTCCCTTCAGCAGTTGTATTAGACTTGTAAAGTAAGAGCTCATGAAGATGGGCACAGACCATTTCTGCAGCAACACATTTGGATATAAACCATGCCATAAAGCTGATGTTTTGCTCAAACTTAATATACTTTGTCTCTCTTTTTCCCCCCAGGGTATCAGGTTGAGGATGGTCAGGCCCTAACGGTATGACAGAGTACAAGTAGTTTCCTTTAACTCTTATTTATTTGACTAGTTCACTAATTTTACATTCTTCCTCTTCTCGTAAGCGCTGCACAAATCTCTGTAGATCAGGAAATGGTACAGAAAAGAAACTCTGCCAGGACGTGGGAAACACAAAGAAGATGGATGGTAGAAGGGGAATGTCATTTTATCTTGGCATAAATCAGTGACATACAAAAAGGTTGCTTATTAATAGGCGTTTGGCAGACATACTACACCAACACTTAACGACTGCAAGAAGAAGACCAAAGCAGGTGTCTAATTTCCTGCAGGTAGCCTGTGCCTGATGGGTGGCAGGTTAGTGCAGCAGGAGAGGCAATGGTCACGTTTCTTGGCATTCAGGGCAGTTGGGTAGGAGACAAAGTTTCTGCAATGGATGAGGAACTATGAAAATGTACTGGACTAAGAATGAACCCAATGCCTACTGCAGGACCCAGATATCTAGCTTTTGCATGGGCTGGGTCCTTTTCATGTAGCCGGTAAGTAGGAAAGGGCTATTAGCAGAATGGCCTGGGGTGATGGATACAGGTTTGGAAAAAAGGCTGGGAAGAGATGGGGGTTAACGGTAAGAGTGAGGCAGAGGTGAAGGGTGAGGGATGACAGATCCAAGGGCATGGGGACACCAGCCGGTGGGGAAAAGGTTTCCCTTCCACAGAGCACCCACATAAGTTGTACGCAAGAACTGGGCTGCGTCCAGCTCAGCAATGCTTTCCCTTGGCTTTTGACAAGCTGGAGGGAGCTTTCATCTGCCACTGAGAAGGGCTGCCAGAGGCATCAGCCTTTGGCTCTTCCTCACATGGCATCTGGGGAAGAAGCCTCAATCCCAGCCACTCCAGGGATTCCCACAGGTTCCCCGGGGCTCCCACCTACTGCTTTCCTGTGGACTGATTTGATCTCTATCCACGTTGGAAGGAACACAATAGGATGCTGCAGGTTTTTTTACCTCATTTGTGCTCAGTAGAAAGAGAGGCTTTGTTTGAAGCCACTGAAGGATTTGTTTCCACAATCTAAAGGCAACAATCCCGCTGGAGTAACTCAGTTCTTGGAACTCTCTGTTCCTCTCCACTGCCTACAGAGGGAACTGTGAGCTCACTTAGGCTTCCTCTAAGGTTCAGGAAGATGCTACTCACTGGGGATCTGCACAACATTTCCACATGGGAGAGGAAGTTCCTCACTTAAACTGGCTTGTGTCAGCTCACAGCTATTGAATAGGGGCCTTTTTTGCTTGGTAACGCCAGTATTTTCTGCTTTGTAAAAGCCTTTTTTAAATCCCCAGACAAGCATCCCTGAAACCCGGACATGGGGACTGCTAGAACACACATACTTCCTGACCAGTTGCTGTCCCTGTAGCTGGGCAGCAAGTTCCTCACCTGCCATACTGGTCAAGCAAATTTTTCAGCTCATCCTACACTGCCTACATTAATGATGACCTATTACTTATTATATTAATAAAGCTGGTGGCAAGTAGCAGACAGTGAATGACTGCCCAGACTTTTGAATGCCAAGATGTGGAAAAACTTCACTTTCTTAAATTAAGGAGGATTTCACAAAACAGACACCCTGGCACAACATTTTTGTTCTGTCTCTGTACAGCATGTGACAAAGTGAGCCACAATTAAAGGTTCTAAGCACTGCTGAAGTCCAGAAAACAGCAGTATAGTGCGTGTTCTCTTCCTTTATAAACCCTGGGATAATTTAATGCTGAAAAAAATAAAGCTCTTTTGACTGCTGTACTGATTTGCAGTGTGTATTTGCATTTGTTTGCACTTGTCCATTGACTATGAGAGCTCTGCTGAAGGAAAGCTGACTATATTCATGGAGCTGCATACCATGATGGAAGTAGTATGCTTTAGAGAAGGTACAAAAGCAGATCTATCCTGTAGGGAAAAAGGGTGAAAAATGTAATGTAAAAAGAATAGCAGGCAGTTATGGAAATGGTCTTTCCAAGACAGGTGAGAGGTACATTTACAGAAAACAGGTTGTATTTGAGTGCTCTATGTCATGCTGTCCAAAGGAAGCTCAAATGGATCGTGCTTTAGCAGTGCTACACTTCCTGTTGATTAGAAAGGGAATCCAGGCGTAACCACCTTTGTTATGAGTATCTCAGGTAAAAGGGGCAGCCCCAGGACCTGCTCCCGCTTAAGAAATGTGACCTTGAAGTTACGGGGAACTATTCTCTGTCCCTCAAGTCAGACAAGTACCTCTGGGCTGAATATAGCGGGGTACTTACATTAAACATCTTTGGGTTATATGCCATGGCGACTCCAAATCTAGTGCAATCTCACTAACACTAGCACTAACAACTCAGCCCAAGAGGTAGGACATCTCGCTGCTCAACTGATGCCACATAATGAAGACTGTGACCTGCATGAGAGAGGCTCTGAAAGGGTAAAGTCCTGTGTTGGCAGCTCAAGCAAAAGAAGAACAGCTGGACATAGTGCTGGCCCTCTGCAGGAATCCCTTCACATAGGAATCATTACATTATGGGCATTTGATAACGAAGAGACAACAAGTAAATACGCTGGAGCCTGCTACAGTGAATAGATTATCTCCTGCCACCATCTCTCTTCTTGCTGACTACCTAATCTGTGAACGTAATTTAAAAATGGATCCTGCCAGTCTGGAGTATGACGAGGTATTAATTTCTCACAGAGCATTTAATAATCTTTCATCCATCGGAATGCAAGATTGCCTCTGAAGCCCAAAGTACCCAAGAAAAGATTATTTGCAAAATGGAGCTTTAAATGTTCCCTTGATTTAACTTCTAGGGGAAAATAGCCCTTTTTTAGGCAACATAAACAGCACTCAGGATCCTCCATTGACAGAGGTGGATCTCTGATGTCCTTGGCCCTGTTGCTGGTTTCTGGGTGAGGTTTGTGGTGTAGACCGTGCAGCCTGTCTCTCTATATTGTTCTTAAATTACAAATCCAGAAAACAGAGCCCCAAGGCATTCCCGAGGGCATCTGGTTATGCTCTATTAATCCAAGACTGCTTCACTGCCAGCCTAGGTGCAGTGGCATCTCCAGGAGTGTTAAACACTTGAAGTTGCTCTATTCTTGAGTCATCCAGCCCTGTGTGGTGACATAAACTAGTGACATAAACTTTATTCTCTACAGCCAGTGATCTGTAAAGCTTCACCCATAGCATTGTGCTGCCTGGAGAAAAACTATATGACATTTAACAAAGAGACCAATGGCTGCCAGGCTACTGAGCCTGGTTTAAGCAAAATATTGAAGGAAAAAGGAAGAGAGGCAGGTAACTTCTAAAAGTGTGACATTATTATATGGTGAAAGAATTTTAAAGCCAATGAAATTACTTTATTACTAATTAAAGCCCAGTTAAGCACAAGGGATTATAAACATTTAAAAAATATTTCTAAAGACTTTTAAAGCTTTCTGTGTGAACAAATACTAAACATGCACCACGGAAATAATACATTCCTGCCCCATTGCATTCTGACATACTTCTTTCCAAGAACTTAATTCAAAGACTTCCCCTTGTTCTGCACATGCTGTTTTTCTTCTAGTCGGCAACGTTTCAGCATATGTTGATTGGTTTTTATGACTGCCTTCTTCCTAGAAATAGTCCTGAACAATGTGTAGCGCTAGTGAGAAAAACAAATCACTTCCAATGAAAAGACACACTTAGCTTACCCCTCCTCCTTTTTTTCTGCCTTTCTGGACAAAAGCCAGTAGGGAACTGCTTTCAAAGTCTATTTATGAACGTGTGTTTACTTTTGCATACACTCAGTCTTTACTGCATGTGAACCCCGTGTACTGACCAAAGGAGCTTTGTGAACATTGAGAAATTCAGTTTCATAATGGTAGTCTGAAGTTGTTAATGTTTTCTCTATTTTAAATTGAAAAAAACAGAAGCAGAGTGAGGTTAGCTGGGCTGTGCAGCAGAGCACAGACAGTCTGTAATAGTGCCAGCTGCAGTGGAAGTTTCCAAATTTCCTGACCTATCTCTCACATGTGGGATTGTTTTTCCTCTCCTGTTGTTTTAACTCCAGAAATCAGACCTTGGGACAAAAGGTCTGTCCTCTCCATGTTACAAACATACCCACGTTCCACAAAATAACCTAAACTTAATCCCTAAAAGGCTGTGGCTGGTAAATCCTTCTAAAAACTATGAAAACTACACGAGACACTGGTACTTTTTTTTCTGCTGTCAGTAATGAACAAATCTTCGTTCACGAAGCCTAGCCATGTAGTAATGAACATGTGAGGCTTTAAGATTTGACTGCTTGAAAGGTTTGAAAGAATAGCATAACTATCTGTATTTTTATCCTAGATAGAGAAAAGTGGGGAAAAGGTGTGTTTTAATTCATTTGTATTTTAATGCAGGCTTGTTATGACTGTTCCAAACCTGTCATGAAGCCATATCTTAAAACCTGTTGTGACTATTACTGTTGGTGCCCTTGTTGACTCTGGACAGTGACTTATATATATAAGTACTTAGATATCAGCACTGATTTGACAGAACTTACCTCTGTGGCAAAATTTAATATTCTCTGAATAAATTGCGTTCTGATGGGAGGCTTACCACAAATCAATGGCCAGGAGGATGGAAAACATCACTGGCAGCCTAAAATAGCCAAGATACCCATAGGGAAGACCTCTGAGTAAAAGTCTGCAAGCAAACAAAGTGAGTGAACAGAAGGAATAAAAAGCCCAGCTGATTTTTAAAGGTCAGCCCCAGTTGCAGCCATTACCTCCCACTTGCCAGTATATTTATGCTGCACTATGGAGGCAGCTGCTGTAGGCAAATGGACAAAGGGCTTAATTCACAACATGAAAGGCTCACATGGCTTTTCAGTATACAGCACTCAGTTGTGCGCTGTCATCTTCCTAACGCTGTCCCCACTACTGAAACTCATGCCTGAATTTGCACAGAAAACAGATGAAAGCAGGGAAATGCTCCTTTCCAAAAGCCTTCTACAAGGTGTTTGTATGTGACCTGTGGCAAAGTTGACTAGCAAGCCAAAACACAATCTGTGCCCGATGTTATTTAAAGAGCAGGCACAGCACAGCAGCCATAGCAGTTTTACTCTGAGTACTGCTGGGTGCCGTGGAACCTGGGGATCCAGTGAGTGGCACATGCCCAGTTTCTCAAGCCTGTAAACAAGACTGCTGCCAGTTCAGCTCCACTGCTGTACCTGTTGGACTAGAATCCCTATGAACTAAGCCAAGAGCTTCTTAATAGTTCCTGCCTTTTTTGCCTTCTGAGGGTCCTCTGGGTACATGACTGAGTATGTATCTTGTGTCTCAAACTGAACATCAGTGGGGCAGTATCAGCTTTGTCTGCTCTGTGTCATGAAACCCCCAAATTTACAGATTCTTCATGTTGAGTATCCTATATTCTGCCAGAGTTCAGTGCTCTGAATTCCTCTGTCTTGTGCTTAACAACGAGGGTCTGGATGGCCTAAAGCTTCCCCCAGGGCCAAGCTGAATGTGCAAGGGCATGTGCAGTGCAGATACCCTGGTCATGCAGCTCCACTACCTGCCAGCTTTCTGCCCTTGGCTATGAGGAGAAACAACCATTCTAATCCTTCTCTGGTGAAGGGCATGTCTTCTTCAGCGGTCTGGGGTAAGCTGTGTCCAGCAGCCCCCATTTCCAGGGCTCATGGTGAAGTTGCCTGGGAAAGGAGTGAGCTAGGAGGCCTCTGAGTCTGGAAAGGTTGATGCCATGAGGGAGGTGTGGATATTGGTGGTGTGGAAACATCACCTCATGAAACACCTTTTGCTAGCCTGAGGTGGTTCCTAAGAGAAACATTCCCAGGTGCAGTGTTAACTGCAGCCATTAAAACATCCGCCAAAAGCAAGCTCAGGTGTGGTGGTGGGGCCACCACTTCTGCCAATAGTCATGGCAGCCAAACATGCTCCACCCCACTGAATGGTCTGCGGGAGATGACAAAACAGCCTTTATCAGCCTATGTTGCAAGATTTTAGATAAACAGCTGATAATTCTTTCTGTGAGTGACTAATGTGAGGTTAAGAAACGGGAGGAGCTAAGCAGGAAGAATCCAGACCTGGCATGAGGCTCTTTCAGGATGTACTTCAAAGACCAGAGCTGGAGTCCCCTGTGTTAACCCGCTGGTGGGATGTACTTACTGAGGTGTGGGACTAAATGAACGGCCATGTAGTGTCTTGCCTCCAGTCCTTATTTTTACCTTTACTAAAACTCACTTTCAAGTGTCGTTAGCAAATCACTATGCCTGAGCCCTGCTGCAGATTGCAGCACACTGACAGTTCCTCTTCTCCCACTGACACTGAGCAAGAAGATTGGAGCTCTGGGACAGAAATGCCATAGACATTATCCCCTTTTTTTTTTAGAGGCTGGATTATTACAAAGGAATCAGCATAAGTCTGGATTTTTAAATCACTTAGGAATTTGAGGTACTACAGACTGGGAAATTAACTTATTGAAAGCAGTCCTGCAGAAAAGGACTTGAGGGTCCTGGTGCATGAAAAGCTGGGCATAAGCCAGCAATCTGCACTCTCAACCCAGAGCTGAGATTCCTTGGGCTGCATCAAAAGGAGCTGTGGTGAGATCCCATCTGTAGCACTGACTCCAGCTCTGGGGTCCTCAGTAAAGCAAGATGTGGACCTGTTAGAGTGGGTCCAGAGGAGGGACACAAAAGCACTGGAACACTGCTCCTGTGAAGACAGGCTGAAAGAGTTGGGGTTGTTCAGCTTGTAGGAGACCTCAGAGCAGCCTTCCAGTACTTGAAGGGGGCTTATATAAAAGAGGGAGAGCGACTTTTCACAAGGGCATGTAGTGATAAGACAAGGGGGAACAGTTTTAAACTAAAAGAGGATTATATTAGATGTTAGGAAGAAATTCTTTACTGTGAGTGGTGAGGCACCGGCACAGGTTGCCTAGAGAAGTTGTGGATACTCCATCCTTGGACATGTATAAGGCCAGGTTGGATGGGAATTCCAGCAACCTGCTTTAGTGGGTGGCATCTCTCCCCATGGTGGTGGGGGGTTGAAACAAGATGATCTTTAGGGTCCCTTCCAACCCAAGCCAGTCCATGATTCTACGATTAAAATGCAGCTATCCATACTTTTAGCAGCGATGGGGCAGGGACAATACTGTGCTCGCGCTGTAAGAGCTACCCTGACTCCCATCCTGCCTCCAGAGCAATAGAAGCCATGAGGGCTGGGCAAGTATGGACACTCCAAGCTGCTTGTGATCTTTCCACCTGTTCCTCTGCCTCCATGTGATGTCTTGGGACCCTGGAGCTACCAGGCTCCTTGACTGTAATGGCTCCTTTGACTTGGAAGCAACTACATGGGCCAGGTTTCAGTGAGTTGATAAGGCAGAACTGTTTTTTTGTCACACCTCCTCTGCTTCATACAATAAAACTTGACTATGATTTCTGTGTTGCAAAGTACTTAAACTGTTCTGTGGGGATCCCTGTGGGCTGCAGCCCCATTTGGCCTCCTACAGACCAGTGGCTACATTTAGGTATCCTGCTTGTAGAAGCTAAATGTAGACAGGAATTTTTTGGCTTGATGGGTTAAGACATCAGGCCATTTAACTATGAAATCATTACTGCCGTTTTTGACAGAATTCTCTGTAGTTATGTTTTTTTAATCATTATTTACTGATGTCCCAGGCTTCATCTGACTCTAGTTACAACCTCTCCAGGAAAACTAAAGTTGTCACTCAAACCTGAATTATTCCAGATATGAGGAAATGGTTTTCTTACTCTAGGTGAGTTAGAAAGGTAATTTGATCATGTGCCTAAATTAGATTGTCATCTTATTTTGAAAGAAGATGGCCCTCCTTCCTCTTTGTTGCTTAAAATTTACTCTGTAGTGGAGATAGCATCCTCTCACAAAAGGTACCAGCTCTGGATCACTGTGATAGAACAGACCAGCTGCTCTGCACTAGGCACCCACACTACAGAGAAAACGTAACTCACCTCTGGGCATCAGGTGTGGCTCTTGTAATTGTTTTGTAAAATCAAATGCTCCTCAAGGGAAGCAATTGGATGTTTCAATCTGATATTAGCAGCAATGAAGCACACATACACTGTGTACTTAACCACATTTAGAGGCATGATTACTGATTTAAATTACCTGAGTAATTCACAAATGAGTAACTTTGTTTACAACATCTGCTGCATCAATGTGATGGGCTAAACACCAGTCAGGTGATATCATGAGACTGAGTCAGAAGTTTGAGACAGAAGAGCTGTTTAGGTCACCCTGCCCATCCCTTGGCTACTCTGCCACGCTTCCTTATAACTCGTTTCTGCATTGTTTCCTTAGTCAGATTCAAAACATTTCATATATCAGGGTTTTCACCACCAGTTTCTGAATTTTTTTCCACTGTGAGATTTCATTGTTAGGAAAGAACTCCTGAAAATGCACACTCATTCTGCTGTGTCACTTCGCCACAGAATAATAGAATACAAGGCTGGAAGAGACTCAGAGATCATCTGGTCCATTTCTATGCCTACAGGCAAATTCAGCTATAATTAAAACATTTCTGACAAATGCGTGTTCGGCCTGCTCTGAAAGATCTCAGCTTCTTCCGGCAAGCCATATCAGAGCTTGTGTGGTCCTGTTACCATGAAGTTTTCCTAATGCCCAAAAGTTTCCTGTTTTCTTTCATGCTCACTGCATCTCTATATCTCTCTCAAGGAGACATGGATTACAGTTACTACCTTTTCATCTTTTCCTTGAAATATTTTTACAGAGCATGTATTTTTCCCTCTAGTGAGCGTATGAAGTTCTCTTGCAGATATCAGGCCATACCTGTTATCTCTGAGTCTTCTGTTTTACTTCACCTCCTATCAGCTATAAGAAATATCTTAATTCTTAAATGTTTCATGTTTAGTTGGGAAAAATACAGCTTGGCTTAAAGCTGCCAGACTGGGCAATATAGGGTCATAAAGACCCTTTTTAGAGGTCAAAAGGCAAATTTTGCTTTGCACCAGAAGTTACAGTTGTCTTATAAATATTATTGAATTTACCCTGACAGTTTAGGAGGATAATATTAATTTTAGTCATCAGGAGAACTGAGAAATAGGGCTTGTAGCATGCCCACACTCCTGGAAGGAAGAAGGTTCAGGTAACTCCAGAGGTGATCTGGATCTCTTTGCCACACTGGTGCTAGTGAACTAAACAGTGACAGTGCCCATTGTCTGGCTTTGATGCCACTGTTGTGACCTAGACACCTCCATGCTACTAAGCTCCATCAGCACTCAAAACCAGTCGGCCCCCTTCAGATGCCTGTTGGAAATGCTCTGTGCTCATTCCCAAACTGGGAGCTGCCAGCTGGCCGCTGGCCTGTGCCAAGTGCTGTTCTTCCAGTGTCAGGGCACAGGCCACCGCGTCCCAGTGACTCCGCCTGTGCCTTGACTCTGATTGTCTTGTACAGGAATAGCACTTGTGTCCTATTTCACTAACTCAAGTGCAAGGTCATCTTTTCCCCACATTAGCTTGTTCTCTAAGGTCAGCAGGGTGCCTACAGAGGCTGGCACAGCTGAAGAAAAGATTTAATGCATTGTGTCTGCTTTAAAATAACTTGCTCCTGTCAGTTTGCATTTTTAAGCCTACTAAGCAGGAAAAGCAGACAGTCGATTTACAACAGTCACTCTGAAAATGGACAAAATATCATTCAATAAATACTAAATTTTTTCCATTAATTACAGGACTGAATGAAAGCTCCTTAGGGTTGTTTTTCAAAAGCGGGCAGGACACAGAGATTAGACAACTCTAAAGATCAAATACTAAACTGTAACATTAACTGTACTTTCAAACTGCTGGCAGGGATCCTGGAGAGTCGCGTGGTTGTTGCACCAGTACACAAAGAATGTTTTTACAGGACTGTCTCTGATCACTGTTTTTCAGAGGAACTGAATGCACAGGCACTTTTGTACAATTACCAACTCTGTTGCAACACACCGTTGACTTTTCTGCTGCTGAAACATACTGTTTTCCTGTGGCAGTTCCTCTTATTATGTTTCTGAGATTTATTTTTTGGATCTTGGAACTTTGGTTGTTTTTAAGAAATAAAGAAAAGGAAAGAATGTGCACTTAGCCCAGGAAGCCAACTGTATCTCGGACTGCAGCCAAAGAAGCGGGGCCAGCAGGTCGAGGGAAGTGTTTACGCCCTTCTACTCTGCCCTGGTGAGACCACACCTGGAGTGTGGCTTCCAGCTCTGGGGTCCTCAGGACAGGAAAGGTGTGGATCTGTTAGAGCAGGTCCAGAGGGGGGATACAAAAATGATCAGGAGGCTGGAATACCTGTCCTATAAAGACAGGCTGAGAGAGTTGGAATTGTTCAACCTGGAGAAGCTGAAACCCTAGGGAGACCTTAGGGCACCTTCCAGTAACTAAATGGGCAACAGGAGACCTGGAGAGGACTTGTTACAAGGGCATGTAGTGACAGGACAAGGTGGAATAGCTTTAAACTGAAAGAAGGCAGGTTCATATTAGATACTAGAAGGAAGTTTTTTACTGTGATGGTGATGAGGTACTGGAACAGGTTGCCCAGAGAAGCTGTGGATGCCCCATCCCTGGAAGTGTTCAAAGCCAGGCTGGATGGGGCTTTGAGCAAGCTGGTCTCATAAAGCTTATACTCCCCATAGCAGGAGACTTGGAACTAGAATATCTTTAAGGTTCTTTCCAACCCAAACCGTTCTATGACACCTCTTAGACACAAACAGGCACACACAACATGAAATTGTAATTATGTTGAATTCAACATTTTTATACAATATGCATGTGTATTTCAACTAATAATCTAGGCTGCAAGAGTGTTTCTGTTCATTTAATTATTGATGTAATAATGCCAGTATTTTTATTCTGCTTCTGAGAATAGAAAGCATAGACCACTTCTTAAAACAATGGGCCACATGTAAAGAGATTTATTTCTAATTCAGATGCTAGAATTCCTTTGTAATGCAGAATAAGTCATTTAATCAGGGTGTCTCTCAGTTTCTTATTTGAAAAATGGCATTTATAATACTTCTTGGTCCATAAGGTTGTTGAGAGACTCAGTAAATTCTGTTTGAATAGTGTCATGCAACCCCTAGTGTAATGTTCAAGGGCAAGATATTATGGTGAACAGAGAAGGGCTGTGTGCCAAAGCTCTATGTCTTCTGATGGTGCCACTCCAAACTTACTTGTCACATCCCCCACAGAAAATGTTATTTTAATTATACATATACCACAGTGTGCGAGTGTAATGAACAGGAAAGGAACCCTTAAGAACTGCACCCACCACAACTGGGTGAATTTATTTCTGTAATGCTTGTATTTAGGTTTCTGATTGCTCCTTATCTGTAATCACTTCATTATCTTAATTCAAATGAAAGAAAGTTCAGAAAAAAGATAATTTCATGCCTTTTCTATTTGCTCAGTAAAATTCCACAGAGTATTCTGGGTTTCATATAACTTGGGAATGATAGAAAGCAGAGTGGGTTGGGTTTTTTTTCTGGTGAGCATTTGTGTTTGAAAAATTTTGATATTTGAATATGAGTAAATATGAGAATTTTCAGAACACACCACCAGCAAACCTGGCCACATTTGGAGGTTAATTCTTCAAGGCAAGAAAGGGAAATATTTCAAATTAATTTTTTCATATCATTATCATATTTATTGATCCTGTAGAGTTAATTCTTTCAGTATGAAATTTCACTATCAAACAAAAAGTAGTATAAAATGCAGTACAGAATTTCTCTTTGATAACTTTTCCTTTTATTTTAAACATGTAACCGTTCATCTCCAACAATACTGGAAGCTTACCCTATTTAGTGGATATTAATTTATTTCAATGTCTCTTGCAACTGCGGCTTCTTTAAAAACGAAATCATTATTCACTTCTACTTCTGTGCATTCAAAAAGATGTTGTCATAATTAATTGTGAGCCACCTCAGCTGTGAGGCTCTGTCTGTGGAAGTACAGACACTCTGCTGAGGCTCTTGTGCTGCCTGTCAGGAGGGCACTGCTCATGGAATAAACTCATGGCTCTGCTATGCATCTCCTGAGCCCCACGTTGCTTCAAAGGGGGTGAAGTGTGTTCTTCTTGTCCTACAGAACTTCTTTTCCTGTCCTACTTGATATTAGAGGTCTTCCTGTGCCATGAATAAGTCTAAGGATGCTGCATTATGAAAAGATCTTTTTCCTAGGCAGTGGGGTGGAATTACAGCTCTACGTCTGCCCTTTGCCTTGGGCATCCCCATACTGCAAAAGGATAAACAGAGATTGTTGTGGTCCCTGCTACTTCAGAGCTTGCAGGGATCCCCTCCTTCCAAGCTCTCTCCAGCTGATGATGCAGATCCTACTAGCAGAGGACTATATCCTTCTGCAAACCCCCTGAAAACTGAGGCAGAAAGAGAGAACTGAGAACATGAGTGAGGATGACATAAGGGCAGTGTGGCTTACAAAAGAACCACAGGAGAGGTATTCATTAAGAGCAGATGTGTTTCAAGGACCATGGTTGAGGCTTGTATATGTTAATTTCTCGGTATAGTTAATTGAATACATTATCTCTCTTTTTTTTTTTTTCTTTCAGATTCCATTGATGAAAGATCCCGGTTGGATTAGAAACGTCTGGACTCGCAATCTCAATGTAGGAATTTAATTGTTCATTTGCTTGTTCAACTCAGTGCCATAGAGCAGGCCTAGCTTGAAGCCCGGTGGGTCTTTGGTAAAGCAGGATCAGGCAGTTGTTAACTCTTCCCACCTTCTGGCACCCAGCTTTTCCAAGTGTCACCCTTTGGACACTGTGTTACTGTATGTCCCCCATGGTATTATTACTTCTGTTCGGAAAGTTTGGGTGGCTCTGGTGGCCCTCACATGTGGCTGGTACCAGCAGGATAAGGATGGAAACAGCACAAAAGTTTGGAAATTTGCACCTGACCTGGGCAATAAGCAGAGAATGAGCAAACCTGTGGCAAATGTGAGATGCAAAACATGTCCCATGCCAGGGAAAACATGCCCAGACATCCCTGCTGCTGCTCTCCTGGAAGGCAGAGAGCATATCTGTGAGGTGGTGGTCTTGGGACACAGCCATGGATTGACAGAAGAACCACTCAGGAGAAGAAATGAGAGAGGGAGAACAGCACTTCCCACCCCAGTGATAGAACTGCCACTGCTGAATGATTGGTGGAGGAGGAAAAAGAGGCAGATCCGGGGATCAGCCTGATGATTTTCTAAGTGACTCTGGATTGTATTTCTCAGTGACCTACTCTTACAGCAATGGTGGAGCAGAGTATTTAGATGTTGGTGTGTTTGAAATCATATGTAAGACTATGGCATTTCTACCTAGCATCAAGTAGAGCAATGCAATCACATCCATTGAGCTGAGCTACTGGAGTTACCACACAGCTCAGTGTAGGTTTCACAGGAGATGTGTTAGTCTGGGTGGAGTATAATCTTTGTATAGCTATAATGCTATCTCATGTAAATCCCACTCTGGTGTTTCCAGACAACATACACATTGCAGTGTAGCACATATTCTATGATTTACAGAGGAACCTTCCTCATCTCCGAGCCTGTGGAGACTCGCACGTAGCTCCTCGGTGTGTGCTGGCTGCTTGGTAGAACCTGGCAGCTCCTCAGTTTGGGTGTGACAGATGTAGGAAGGTATGTCAGCTTCTACAAATTGAAGATCTAACCTTCATGAAGAGTTTGTTATTAGCAATGTCATGTAAACTGGACAGGTACAACAGCCAAATAGGCAGTCTGAAATGAGGATGAGGACGGTTGCTGTTGGCAGGGCTTGGGTTTGGACACCCAATAATGTAGCTGAGCTCTGCAGACAGAAAGGTACCTTGAAATTCAAAATGCCAATAAAATGAACAGGGAAGGGACTCCAAGTAACAAAGGACAGCATAAAATCTGAAAATTAAACATATGTAAGGCAATATTACAGATGTGATCTTTTAATTCAAAACTTTGGGAACATTCAGGTCTTCATTCAGGTGAGATTCTGAACTTTACAAGAACATCTCCCAGGTAACCAAAACATGCCATGTGAACTTGTACTGTAACTTTGAAAGAACTGAGGGTAATGCATTCTTCCAGTAAGACTATACTTGAAGAAGAATCATGTTATGTTTTATTTGGGAAAATTTTGTATTCTTCTTTATGTACCAGTACTATGTTGTTTGCCCTAAATGTCTCATGATCTAGCAAAGAAATACATGAAGAGGAGGAGGAAAAATTTTGTAATGTGGATGTGCTATACTTAAAATGTGCTGCACAGAAAGAAGACCATGGGAAATTAGCAAACCATTAACAATAAAAGAAATCTCATAGGTGTTGCAGACAAAAGATATGTTTGCACTAAGCTGGGCCTATGTCTGCTCAGAGAAGACAGCAGTATGAAACAGAAAGTGAGAAAACCACATCAGACTTCATCTGCCAGGGGAAGCAGAATTGCACAGAACAAATTACATCTGACCTGGACAAGGTAGATGAGCAATAAGTATGATCCCAACCCCATGCAAGCAGCATGAAAAACATGCAGGGTGAATGAACTGCGTTGTCACCTGGGGCTGCAGGGGAGGGACATCTGATATCACCGGGATGACTGCACAGGGAAGCCTTTCTGTTTGTGCACAAATTGCAGTGTGGGGGTGGGAATGGGGAAAACAATGTCTGAAGAGTTCAGATCAGAAGCAGACATGTACCTTGACATGACTCTGAACTACCTGTGGGTATGACTTTGTTTTTTATCCTATTAAATAGAATTATTTTCTGATCAGTCCTTTATCTCTTGTACTATGGCAGACCTTGATAAAAAACACTGCTTGCCTAGTTTGTTCCTAGTCTTGCTATTAAAAAAAAACAACAAACTTCACCTATTTGAAACGAGCAAGACCCTTCGGTTATGTAATACAGAGTTCACTGGCTTGAATGGGATTATGTTGTTTTGTGCGAACTGAATATCAGGCCTGATACTTTCAGACTCTAAACTCACCGGGATGGGAATTCTCTTTCGGCCTGATACACTGAACACAATGTCACTGACGTGCAAGTAATAGTAGAACAAGCTTATGTTGCTTTTGTGGGCAGAAGCTGCTAGTTTTGGGAGACTGTGCATGGTGTGTAGATTTGTCTGAAGTAGATAAACTGTACAGTCAACTGGAATGAGGGTAACAGGAGCGAAGTAAAGGCTCTGATGAATTCTCATATTTGCATAATGGAATATGGAAAGCATACAGGCTGCCAGGAAAAGGCTTTCTGTCCCAGGACATGCTGGACCTAATGAAATGGATTTCACTAATTTCACCAAAGTAAATGATTTCCATAGATTTACACAAAATGCTTGTTTTAAGACAAACCTCTGCCACATTTAAGGAACAAGGATGAATAATTTTCACCGTGTGCTAATTCTTGAATGCAGTTATTTTATTGAAATAACTCTGAAACATAATGTTTAAAAAGAATTCTTGTATGTATGTGCAAGTGCTTGTAAGCACTTTCCAAATGGTGAACAGGAATACATGGAAAAAGATCTGACCCTCACTGGCACTTTTGTAAGGGCACTATTTAGAGAGTTAAATGTAGAGCAGGTGGGGTTGGTAATATATTAATTTACAATATCTTAATATTGGACTAACTAAAATTGTTTCAACTTTCTCAGTTCAACGTTGAATTACATTTTCTTATAATGGATTTTTGCCTCCTGAGAGCCATTCAAATATATCATACTTTTCAACCACATTACATAGACATAATAAACCCATTTTAAGACAGGTGTTTCACTTGCAAAAGCTTTTGTGCATTTTAGACTTCAAGACTCTTTTCTACTGAAATTTTTAGTAGAGTAAAATTCTAAGTTTTGCACAGCTTTCATCACAACAGTAAAAATCAGAAAAAAAAAGAGAAATATTTCCTTTCAAATAACAGACTGTAGTTCCTCCATTGTCTGAATACCCTTTGTCACAGCAAACTTAAATTTAGTTTTCCAAATAATTATTTTTAGACTGATGAAATGCTGCTTAATTTCAGTTCTGAAATAACTTGCATTATTATGTTCAGGGATTGTAGCTCTATAACACTTCTGGAGAGACTACACTCATTTTGACACGGCGTTTTGAGGGAAGGATTTACTACTGAGTTACCAGGCACACTTCTCCCTCTCATAGAAATTTGAATATGAAACTGACATAAAGTACCATTTTCATGATTTTGCAAAGTCAATCACATGTATTAACTATATTAGTACTCCAGATGTAGAAATCATAACAAGCCGATTCCTCAGATAATATCACATAGATATGCATGTCCTTACAGAAGATGTAATGAATGATGGCAGGTACAAAACGGAAATCAATGACAATGTTCCTGCTTTAACACACCTGACCAGGAGATTGAATTGCTTCAATAAGAAAAAGACTGCACTACACAACCTTATTTACTGATTGATTGGCCAGGCTTGATGAAAATACTTAAAGACAATTTATTGTACTGTGACTGCATGTGCAGGATTTAATTGTGTGCCTTAGGATTTTCACACAATCTTGATTATTAACTTCATATATAATAATATATTTTTAAGAACAAAACAGCCCACAACAATAAGATTAAGTCAGCTTTGACAGCAAGACTGAAAAGATTATTTGCTTAAGCAAAATATACTCTAAAACATTGTCATTGTTCCATATAGCTCAAATTTTGCATGAAAAATATTATCACAAGCATTCAAAGGATGATTGTACTTTAAATTCAGAACAAGCACAGTCCTTGGCATAACCCGTAATCACTAAAATCCTCAATAATGGAATTACAAGGAAAGTGCTTCTAAGACAGATTATCCCAAAACAGTATCTCCCCTCTCCCCCTGAATCACCCAGTACTGAGTCTAGAGGTTAAAGATCAGAGAGATCTGAAATCCGTGCTGCCAGATTAAGGTGTCCTCACAACTTGACGCACAAGGAGTGAGCAGACAGTGTGGCTTAGGGCAGGAGTTCATGAACAGACCTGCACCCTTGTGCCTGCCTCTCTGTTACAGACAGACCTGTGGGGCGAAAGCAGGGGCCCTTCAAGCAGAGGCACAGGACACACACCTACTGCACAGGGTGAATTGGGAAAATTACCCTTTTAAATGTTACACACAGCCATTTAAAAAAAAATGCTGTAACCTGGTTACATTCTACCACTTCATATATTCAGGAAAATTGAGTATAAGTGAGAGAGGGGGTAAAAAAAAAAAAAAGTAGTAATGAGTTACATTATCTCACTTTATTTCAGCAACAGTCACAAGACAGGGCTGAAGAGGGGAACTTTTGGGCAATGCCTGCAGAGACCTTCCCCATCAGCTCCAGAGTCTGCCTCTCCTCCTGACAGCCTGCTCACAATCCTCCATCTGCCTCTTCCTTGAGGGGGGATTAAACTCTTTTCATCCAGTTTATATGACAGCCAGAACTAATGACAGCACCTGAGATAGCGCAGAATTATTTAACTTCAAAGCCAAGCCAACCTGCTTCTTGTAACCACAAGCCAGGGACAGAGTGCCCCTTCGTTCATCAGGAGCCACACAGCACAACCTTTTCTTATACCTTGGTCTGCACAGAAGTGAAGAATTTTTCTGTCACAGCGAGAAGCACCAAATATTGCTACTTTCATTGTAAAACTCATTTTAGATACTCCATTCCCTCAGTGGAGTTATAGAATGAACTTCAAGCTGAGCTATATTAGCACTTAATGCTTAGCCCATCAGAAGAAAAAGCTTTACATAAAACATCTATTTATCTTCTCATTATCATGGCTGTAGCATTACATCTTTGCCAGGTAACAACACAGTAAATGAATCAAGGTGTGCTCCTCTCCAATCCCCGAGCAATAACTTTCAGAAAATGTTTGCAAGGATAATTTCATATTGGTAGGCAGTCTGATGTAGAAATTGCAGACTTGAAGCTGAGAGAAAAGCAACAAACTTCTCAACAGAAGGACATGGTTTCCAAATATCCTATTCCTCTTCAGGGTTAAGATTGCCATTTGAGTTTGCAAGAGTTGCAGGAACAGTAAAGAAAAGATTATACCCTGAGAAGCTGACCAGCTTTGTTTGAAGTTCTCAAAGTATGTTTTGTACTATTTTGTTCTAAACAAATAATACTGGTGATTTTGATTTGCTGTGTTTTGAAAACAGTATTCTGGGCGAAAGCTTTGCTGGTCTTGTGTAGATATACTGGCCTGATGAGCTTTTGGCTGGAAAGCATTTCTGTCCACAATAGGATGGAGGGGATTTCCATGGAGTTGAGCATGATGTCTTGTTTCTTGTACGTGTGTGCACTTAGACATTAGAATGTATTTTGCCTGAGAAGACTACAGGTCTGTGTTTGAACATGCATATGCAGGAATCGTGGTCTTTGGCTGAAAAAAGAAGATGTTGATGATTTCACTGCTATATCCTTCATCTCACACACCATGATTGCTTTGCTTTAGCAGGTCTCAAGTTTTTCCAAGCTTTTTAAGATTATATTTAGAGAGCCTAACCATGGCTATTTATTGATTTGGAGCTAAATTACTTTCTGATGAGATTGGACTGGTACAAGTGTACATCCAGAAAGGTTGATAAATTTAGCATCTCTTGTTTCTAATTTAAATATTCCTACACTCTTTTGCTTTGCTTTTGTTTGTGTCATAGAAGTCAATAGAAGCCTCTGTTTCTCAGTAGCCAAGTATTTTGTAGCAGAGAAATGAGTTTTGACTGGGGAAAGAGCTGCTAGGATATAAAGGAAGCATTGAGGTTTTCATGGTTTTGCATGGCTGGATGTGGATCTCGAGGAAAAAGAAAGGCTCCTTTGAGAACTTTCATCATCATGACTTGTTATATTCTGAGAAGGAAAAAAAACCCCAAAACTTGTCTGGTGGTTCATCTGCTACAGATCCATTTTTGGGCTGTATTTTCAGTGAGGGGGAGGAAAGGGTGCCTCTGTCACAAAACCAAGTCCAAAAGTACTTGGTTCAAAATCAAGTTCAGTTATGCAATGCACAGCCTGATGGCATGAGAGCTGTTATCATTACAGATGAGGATTTTGGTACGTGATCAGTGCCTTCTGCCCTGCCTCTAATTCCACCTGCAACAGTTCCTGGAAAATTACAATCTCACATTTGATCATTTGACATAATAAGCCTCTCAGTTTTGCTTTTCACCGGTCACTCCCCTGCCTCATTGTTGGCTTACACTTTATACTACTTCTGGTGACATCACAGTCCCCCTGAAGATGATGTCGCCATCTCATCTCTTAACACAGAAGTCAAAGAAGAAAGACAAGAAATTATGTCAGAACGTGTATTTGCTGTGACTGTCAACAAATGATTACAATATTCAGGAACTGTGACGATATGGAAAGCAATATCCAAAAGCTAAAGCTGGCAAAGTGAAAGTTGCTCGGGGGGACAGACCTGATAGCTGGGGCAGGCCAGAAACATCTGCTTAAACGTGACAGACTGAACACACTGCCAAAAGGAAGATAATTTTATATGAATAAAGTCCTGTACAGATTCATGTTGGACAAGGATTGCATTATTTCTCTTTTCAAAGTAAGCTGTTTGCTTCTCAGATATTCAAGCACCTGATAATGAAACAGTTGGAACAGTCAATCCCAGGAATAGAGACAAAGCAAAACCAGCAGGACAGTCAAAACTGCCAGCAACTTAAATTCGGGGGGGGGGGGGGGGGGGGANCTGCAACTAAATAACATCCAACTATACTTTTTGAAAAAAGTTCTCAAATCAATCAAGTATTACGAGGTAGATAAAATGCCAGTATTTAATGAAGTACTAGATAATTGGACTTGAAGGGAAAAGAAGAGAAAAATGAAGGGGAAAAAAAAGTGAATCAGACAGAGAATTCAGTAAATTATCACAGGTAACTGTAGGTACTGTATAAAAATATCTACTTATGTTAGGGGAACAATTCCTTTGTTAGGATTGTGGGACATTTAATTAGATAATTACATAGTCAGAGTTAAACTGTTTTTTTATGTTTACACTGGAATAAAACTAGATCAACTTTTAATTTATATTGCCTGAGCTACTCTGAGTTTATTGTGAATGCAAAGAATGTCAGCACCAGACCCCTGAGCTGTCTTTGCTTATGAGTTCATTATACATTAAAAGCTAAAAGCTCAACTCTTTATTTACTGAATAATTTTTACCAGCATGGTGGGCATGTATTAAAAATTGCAGTCATTCATGACCCAGGTACTGTGTGCCTGAACATCAACTCCAGTTTTAGTGGGGGAAAAGCCAGACATTACTGCTAATGCACAATGGTTTGAGTGGTTATTTTGCTCTCTGGGAACATACTTGTTAGAAAAATCTAGTGTTCCAAGTAAGAATGGAAGGTCTTTTTTCCCTTGCATGAACTTATGCAATGTTCTCCAGGAATCTGTTCTTGAGTATTATTAAAATCTTCTGTGCTTGTAGACCTTTTATAAATTGAGTTTTATTAATTTCCAGAAGACTATACAGCTCGACTTTCTTCTTACTTGTAATTTTCATAGTAGCTATGTGCCCAGATCATAGGCTAGAACTCCACTGTGCCAGAACTGTACAAACACAGAGTGAATACATAAACTATAAGCTCTTTGAGACAGGAATCAAGAATTAGGTAATAATGGATGCACATAAGTTGACCACCAAAGGAATGGAAAGAAAAACTTATATGAGCGGGTCCTTCAAAATTTTGTGGACAGTTTTAGATCAAACCCTGTGAAACAAATATGCATTGACTAACACAATGCCTCCAGAAAGAAACCTGTCAAAGGGGAAGCATCACAGGAAGAAAACAGTAATAGTTCAGAACTTTATAATTCCTGAGTGTGTTTTGGAAACTATACCACCAGGGACTTGCCTCTTGCAAGGGCAGAGCATGCCTCCTGACCATATTCCCTCTGCCAACTAGTCTGTGGTAACCCCAGAATATTTTTTAGGAACCACCCCTGGACCATACTATCTTCCAAACTCTGCATTGGGCTGAGTCAAAATCGCAGCCATGACCATGCTCAGGCTTGGACAATATCGAAGATTATGTATTAGTGCTTGGTACTCCAGATAGATGTAACTGGGGAGAACAGTTACGAGCTAACCTGCAGCACAAGTAAAGACTTCAGAATCATTTGGCAGAGAGTGTTCCAGGGAAGTAATCTGAGGAACATTGCTCTGCACACTGGTCACACCATCAATAAGAACAGAGTAAAAAAGCATAGAAGGATGAAGATTGTTGTTAACTGAAGCTCACTGTTGCTCTGCAAGCATTTGGCACTTCCCACAGCTTCTTGTGTGTATCATGGCTGTATTTCCATGATTTTGCTCGCGGAACCATAAAAAATGTAGAGCATTGTTCTATTTTACATCAAGCAGTATACGGTTGGACATGATAGGTAACTACAAACACAATATAGAACTTCCACAACTGAGGCTGTAGCTTCTGGATTTCTGAAAGAAACACGGAAGGGTGGGTGTTGTTGAGACTGTGGAAAGACAGTGGTTTTGATTCAGAGTGTTATGACCACAGTTTAGTATAGTTTTAGTATAGTACTGTAATAGTAATAGTACTGTAATATATAATAATAAATAATACTGCAATTATAATAATAAAATGTAATAGTATAGTACTGAAAGACCATATTAGACCAATATATTAGAGCAGTCCTTCCACCTAACATGGATGGTGATGGCTTGAGGTTACCATCCTCTCAGAGGGAACACAATATGGGATCATAGTCCACACAAATGTGATGGGCACTGGTCAGTATCCACAGCCAACACAGGCAGAGCTCCTTGTATTAATATCAGGGATGGGATTATTTACCAGCATTTCTCATTGTCTACTGACTGCCCACTGACAAGGGATTCAACATGATATGCCTGGGAAATGAAACTGCAGGTATTTCTGGGCCCAGTTGTGCATTATTTCCTCTTTGGGGCTAAGTATACACCCTTGTTTGTTGTGCCCAGGCAGAAACTGTCTTCACTGACTTTTGTGTTCCAAAACTGAAGTAAACTCATTAGTGTAGCTGTGCAAGTGGGTATGGAGAAGAACAAGAGGCAGGGATTGGAGTCTGTGAGTGTGCACCAGGCCCCATCACCCAGCAACTCCATCGTAGATGTGAGCTGTACGAAGACTGGCCAATATAGACACAGAGCTGATAAAGCTACAGCAGGAAGATGTGTCACAGAAAATAAGTCTGAAGGATTATGACTGGGTGATATACACTGGGATTGTTTTACAGTGTACCTGTAAAGTTAACAGAAAATGGAAGGCTTAAGTGTTGATTACTCAACAGGGAACTGTTCCCAGGCTTCAGCTGCATGCGCATTTTGGGGACTAGACTATGTAGATGCACGAAATCCAGTTCTCAAAAACTTGTTTTCAGGCCTAAAATTAGCAGGGTGCTTTAACTAATGAACTTTGATCCTTATATATATATATATGTATATATATAAAATTTTATTTTTGTGTTACTAGTTGACTTCTCATTTGTTTTGCACCACCCTCCTGCCTTCTGTAAACAGACTTCAAAGAGCCTGGAAGAATCCTTCATCGGGTCATTTTTAACACGGACACCCACTTCCCTGTTTAGATGTGTAAGGCCGCTCTCAGTGTAGAAGGAGGTTACGATATGGTTTAAATGAAAGGGAACCACTGTCTGGCGGCAAAACTTTATTTAATCGCATTTATTACAGCGATAGAGCGCATGAGGCTTAAAGACGTGCTCCCGATGGCTGGGCTTTGGCAGCTCAAGCTCGCAGCGGCGCCTGTCACGGGTCAGGCTGGGCTGACCAACTCCCTCTTCCGCTGTCCGCGTTCCCCCTCACAAACCCGGG
>VZRE01001692.1:315979-494499 GCA_013396775.1 Cephalopterus ornatus
CGGGCTGCCCCGCCGGGTGTTGTTGCCGGTGGAGGCAGCGGGGACGGTGGGCCTGGGAATCCCCCCCGGCCGCAGCCCCTGCCTTCCCTGGCCGGGCAGCTCGGCTCTGGCAGTGAACAGCGAGCGCCGGGGTTGTTGGGCGCATCCTGGCTGGACAGTGCTTTGTGCACCGGGCGAGAGGGAAAATCCGATGCTTCCCAGGTTTACCCTCGGGGAAGGCGCCCAGCGCGGGGGTGTTGGTTTGGAGTGTGAGCTGCTGGAGGCCAGTGCCCCTCTGTGTGCTGCTGCTGCTGCTTCTTCCCCTTTGACGTTCGGGATTGTAATTTTTGCCTCCCTTTGGCTGGCAGCTGCTGATGCAAATCTCTGCATTAGTGCCACTGCTTCACTAATACTTTCCCTGAGCTGGAATAATGAAAGCGGTAACAGGACAGAGGGATTTAATGGCGTAGCAGAGCCTGGCTGGCAGCTATGCAATGGCCACATATGAAAATGAACTTTAGATATTTTGTATTTCTTTTATATGGCACCCCTTTCCCCTCTTCCTCCCCCCCTGCCCCAACACTTGTTACTTTTTGTATTGATTAGTATATCTCCTCTGTCTTCCAGAAACAAAACTAAACTCAAATGTATCTTGTGAAGGGAGGGGAAGGAGACAAAACTCTGCAATATTTTTGTTATCCCTGTCAAAACCAGGAGTTGTATAGAGGCAGTATCACAGCATTGATGTTCCAGACTATCTGGCAGATCATTTTTCTTTTCACATGTAAAGTCATCAGCCTTGATAGATCTATTGACCTCTAATGTGGTGCATAGTCTGGGGGGTGTTTGGGAGTGGTTTATTTTCTGGATAGTTTTACCCGTATCTCTGCTGTCCTAGCAAACAGATACTGGCAGATGCTTAGCGTGCATACATAACATTGTGCTGTCATCATTGCGCTGTCAGAAGTTAGATGAATGAACTGTTATAGTAAAATGAGCCTACTTCCATGAAGGGAGATGGAGAAAAAGTGGACAGTGAAGAAGACAGTGAAGAAGAGGGGAAACACTTTAAATAATTATGTTACAATTTTAAGCATAAAACCATGAAAATAGCTAAAATAGCTTCTAATGGTTTTAGATACTTTCTGCTTTTCTGATAGCCCCAAATTTGCATATCCCCTGATAATATTTGTTTACCCTATGTAGTAGGGCCTGTTTGTAAGGAGTTGGGCAAGTTTTAGTCTTTGGACCTTTTCCATACTTGAAGATGTGCAGGTGAACACATTTGTTTATCTGTGAACATACATACAGTTGAAATACAGCAAGAGGTTACTTTAAACTCTATAAATGTGGAAAATATAAAATTAGAGCCCAGCAAACAAGTTTGTTTTCCAATCCTGCTGAAAGGTTTGCCAAGTCACATGAGGTGTCAGTATAGAGTAGAGCTACTGCTGTTTTTCTGTTCTGATTTATGTTCCCTCTGACATCAGAACAGTAGCACAGGGCAGCACTGTACATGACCTACCATAAATCCTCCAGCTATTTCAAAAGTTCTTGGTTTCAGGCATCAGTTTGTACTTTTTAGTTGAATCTAAAGTTTGCACCTCTTTATGCAGGGTCAGTCCAAGGGGGTCTCAGCCCTTCTGTACGTTCCCTCAAAGTGTCTCCACGAGGAGGGAAGCACTGTACAGGTGAGAAGCTGAGGCACAGAGAGATCAAGGGAAATGTGGAAGTTCTCCCAGGAAACATCAGGGAAAGGAGGAGACAAATCTTGAGGTACGATTTCAGGACTGCCTGAAATGTCAATAGAGGTGTCCTTTTTACTACGCAACACTGACTCTTGGTTTCTCGCTTTAGTTGGTAGTAGCAATTGTATGGCTATGTGGTGAGTCAGATCATCCTGTTGATCCAGCTAGAAGTTCTTTTAAGATAATAAAATATGAACTTTAAAATTAAAATATTTATTTTGAAGCTCGTTTTAGTGACGTTAGCTTTCAGTGCTGAGACAAGGGCAAGATTTAGGAAAGTGGGGAATGTACATTTGGGAGGTTGGTGTGGGGACTGTGGTTGTACACTTCAACTGGCCCTGAAATAATTCTCCAGGACTCTTGGGTACCAGTCTGATACCCTGACTGTGGGGCTATGGGCCAGTCCTCCATTTGTTTGAAAATGAGGATTCATTACAGACAAATTTTGAGTCTTTGGTTTGAATTTTTGATTTCAGCTGCTCTCAAGAAAATACTCTGCCTTTTACAGGGACTTTGTGAAGTATTGCACCAAGTAAAGTTTCAACTATTTGAATATCAGAACCAAATGAGTAGTCATCTCAAAGTCAAAGTCCACATCTTCAAGTGAGTGCGAGTGGTGAGTTTTTGGAGGGACCAGCAGCTTGGAAGATAAGTTTCACATTTGATCCCTTTGATGGGATCAAATCTGGCTGCTGTAAGAAGTCACAATTTTTGGCACTGGCCATGGCTAACTTGTAGTAGAAGTCAAATAGTTGCTAAAAGCATACTCTCAATCCTAAAATATTTCTGGAGATTTAGCTGGCAGAGGAACCACAATGCTCTTACTTTGTTGTAGAGCCAGCCACATGATGAATTTTGCTTTCTGATGTGGGATGTACAAGTGAACTGCACCTGTCTCCTGACTGCCCAGTCTTATTGTCAGATCACCTGCAGGAATGTGGTCTGTCCCATGCAGCTGTGACTGTGGGGAAGTCTGGAGCAAATGTGCTTATAATCAGAGTTGGACAGAGTTTGCACTCCTATTTACAGAACAACCAGAGTCACGCTGCTCAGCAGAGTGCTCTGGAGTTCTCCTTCAGCTGCTTGTCCAAATCAGGGTCATGGCTGCTTATGGCTCCCTTTCAGGTCATGTGTCCAGGTTTCCTTTCCCAGGAAAAAGGAATATGCAAGGAGAGTGCTTGTCTGTGTCTCACTTGGATGAGCCTGGCATACTGCAGTTGAGATTGCAGTGGTAGACCCTGCTTAAAACCAGTGGGAGTTACACACCCTCTGAGATATAAGCCTTAATAACTTGCTAAAAACTATGTAGAATATTGTAGGAAAGTAGAGCCCTAAACTAAGGGCTCCCAAAGTTCTGTGCAGCATCTGCATGGCTCCTCTAGAGAGTAAATCCAGGCTCTGACTTCGCTCTGAGAAATGCACAACTTTGCTGTTCTGTCTGGGAATTTACTCAAAAAAATACGATTGCAATTCATGGCAGTGACCTTGGGTTTGATTGATGTGGGAACTAACAAATAGTAAAGAAAAAGGCTTTCAAAAGTTCTTAATGATTTTCAGTTTCCAACCTGAAATTATTTAAAATATAAAGAGATTTTAATGTGACAATCACACAGCTTTAGTGACTGTACAATGTGTTGATCGCTTACTAATAAACAAAAGTACCTCTTTTAAAAATAATAGAATGATAGTCATTATGAGCTTTTATATTTAAGTCACTGTTACTATGCTTGTGGTACAGACATGAAGAGCTAAGCTTAATTTTAAAAAAATCATCTAGGGAATCTTCATCTGAAATATTTCCTTCTCTCTCCTACATTTTTATCATAAATCTTTTTTAAAACATAACCTCTGACACTGTTTTCAATATGGTAAAGACTTAAGTCAGTAGTAAAATTCCATTAATTGCAGTAGAGGGAGTTGATGTTCAGTACTGAATTGCTTCAGAGTCAAGAAAATAAATGTTTGATATGCAGTAAAAGAGTGGCAATAAGCGCTGACTTTGAATAATGTCATTCACTTTTTTTTTTTTTCTTTTTTTTTGGTAAATGTGGAATAATTCTGTTGAAAGGACCACAGTCTGATTCCCAAATATAGTCTGGTCTCTCTCAAGCTTTACATCTTTAAAACAGAAGCCAAGGGCAGATCAGGTTTATAAAATTGTCATAGTTTTGGTGTTAGCAGCAGAGTTGCAATGATGTGTTTTAAGTGAACACTGGCTCATCACAGTTTGTCTTCCTTTCATAATCTCACAAGCTGTATGGAAGTTCTTAGGAGAATAGTTGATTTTTTTTTGTGCTTATGCGCACCACTTCAGTGGTGGACCAAGGTCTCATCATCACATCAGGTATTAAAAGTATAACTGTCTATATGTGTTGTTTTTCCTTGTGCTAAGCATTTGATTTGTGTTATGTTTACCCTTGCTGCAAATTTTTCTGTTCTGGCCTTCAGAGCCGATGCACAGTCATAATTGTAGAACCTGAGAAAAGGGACAGAAAGGGACCTAAATGTTACATCCCTCCTAGTGAATGAAACGGTGCCAAAGTCTGTTCTTGGTGGCCGGACCAGCTAGCACCATCTGCTCACATCTACTCTGTAAAGCTCTCTTAACCTCTAAAAGAGGGTGACTACTTTTAAACTGGCCATGGGAGTAGTCCCCAGTCCATCATCTCTCATTAGCTGTGCCTGGGAATTGTTGGGAGAGTGCTTATTGGCCTGTGCCTAAAAGGTACCAGAAGCAGATTTTGAAATTTAAATAGATTCAGTTGAGATGTCCCGGATTGTAATGGTCAGGTCTGTGAAGGGATATCGTTTGGTTCACTGCCTTGGTCACGGGAACAGCAACAGTGCCTTTCCCAAAAATTGCAGTTGCCTGTTCTTAAACCAGTCCCAGCAGATGTTTTTCCTTCTCAGAAGGAAATTGGAAATATTCTGCATTGGAAATTTCATATCTTCCAGAGGAAGTGTACTTCAGTTTTTAGTTACTCTTGCAGCATGCTACCTAAATTAACTGTCTGATGTTAGAGCGTGTTGAATAGCACTTGCATCCCTTAGTAATTTGGATGTGTGTGGATATCTAATCTATTCTTCATTACGTTGTGGCACCTGAGGAGACACTGCATATTGCAGAAGGAAAAAAGGCCTTTAGTTCCTATGACTTTAAGTATTTTATTTTGTGAAAAGAAAGTAAAGAAAGATGAAAAGGTATGGGCAAGAGCTGAGCTGTGGAAAAAACCCCCAAATAATCATAATTAGGCCACAAAGAGTACAAGTACTGGCTTTTCCAGTGGAATTAGGACAGTCTAGTGCACCTGTATGAAAGAAGTGGATTATCGAGATGACAGTGCATTTGATCTTACTGTGGCATGCAGTAGAGCAGGACTTTAAAGAATTAACTTTGCTAGGTCAATCTTTTCTAAGTGAATAAATCAGTTAAGTAATAAGGGAGATACTTTGCTATTTATTTTTGACTTATTTTTCCACATGATGATAAATTCTGAAATATGACTGCTGTTTTTAGCAATCAAAAGAGTTGGAAATTTTCTAAGCCTCCTGGCATATGATGCTAGTTAAATTTACATTAAAAATGATACTTTTAATTTTATAATAGATGCATTATTTAGAGCCGTGAAATGTCTTCTGGCAAAGAATAAAACTCAAGCCATTTGAAAATCCTGAGAGAAGCAGTACAGACTGTTCTCTCTTGCTGCAAGCTTGGATCAAAAGAATTCTGAATTTTCTCAGCACAAAAAAAATAATCCATGCTATGTCCACTAGCATGGTATGAGAACAAGAGTTTTACTAAGTTGAGTATAATTAAACAGACAGGCACAGGGGCTTTAGCCCATGACGTTAGCTCATGTTTATTGCTGAAATTGCTGCTGCCTGGTCAGTAAGTGAAAGACTTCTTGGAGTGGCCAGAGTGAAGTGTTGCTCCAAAACCACATGCAGTCTCTCTGGGGTTTGAGGAATGTTGCTTTCCTGGACTGCTGACATAGTATGAACTGACTTTAGGTTTGGAGTATAAACTTAAAAACCTCAGACTCCAAACAATCTCAGCTTTGGTTGTAATGTATAAAAGTTAGAATAGAGGGCCTACATCCATTAGAGTCTAATTTCTGAACTCTCCCCCACTTTAACTACAGCATCTTTTATTCCTTACATTTGAAATATAAACTGTTTTTTCAGGAAATGGGGTTTATGTGATTAGTCTCCTAGTCTGTCTCTTAGTTCCACAATGATTTTGTTGCACATCAGGTTCAGCTCAGCTTGAAAGGAGTGTCCCTCACCAGCAGTTGGAATGTGGCACCTTCTTTATTATAATGGATATGAAATTTCCACTGTATGGAAGCAAGCTGTACTGTGCCAGTTGGCCTGGCCAGAGCTTGAGAATGGTGCCTAACCTTTTTAATTTGTGAATGTAAAAATAATCTCTATGTCCTAAGATAGGGCATGCAGTGCAGCTAAGATTTGTTGTGAGCAAGAATAGTTGCAAAATTCTCTGTTTATGATTTTAGGAACCCTGCTGGTGTAACTTGTTAAGGGGATGCATCAGTCCTTATGTTTGGATTGTCTGACCATAACTCTCCGAAAAGTGGGGTGTATACACTGTCCCAGCAGCTCCTTCCCGGCCAAGGAAGTTGTGGCTGTTTTACACCTAGAAATTTTGTTACTTCAGCAAACCAAGCATTAATTGGGGTGAACTATGCAGTGTAATTTTGATCCTAATTGTAGCCATTGTTAAATTTAGTCTTAGCTCAATGAGAAATGTATTTCTTATTGTGCTTTGGACTGGAAAAATCCTCAGTAGAAACTGAAGTATTTTTCTGTAGCAAAGGGGTAATTTTAAAAGTTTCCTTACGTCTGTCACCCTGGAGGCTCACTTCTGAACTTAAGTCTGTGCCCGTGTGGTGCCGTCTTTTTAAAAAAGTTTAGATGGTGGCCACCTAGATAATTAGGGGGCTGAGAACTTTTGGCTTAAAAGGAGAGGCTGAGAAAGCCAGTTATGTTTAGTCTTCAGACTATTTAGTAACTTGTTGGGAGGTATAGAGGAAACAGCTGGAATGTTAAGAGGTGCACAGTTATGGGACAAGAGGCAATGGCACAAGTTGCAACAAGGGAAATTCAGATTAGGTATTGGGAAGAAAATTTTCTCTGTGAGGACAGGCAAACATAGGAACAGGAGTGCAGGAAGGCTGAAAAATCTTCATCCTTGAAGACATTGAGAACTCAGCTGCACCAAGGTTGAGGGCTGTGTGGTCCAAGTTGTCCCTGCTTTGGACAGACCTGTGGACCAGGTGACCTTTAGAAGTCTGTTACAACCTGTTGTTCTGTTACACAGCATAGGGTGTGGCCTGAGTTTCAAATACCGTTCCCTATGAAACAGTTTACCACTAGCTTTGCATTCAGGAAGGCATGTTTCTAATGTATAATAGGAGCCCAGAAGTGCTAATACCAGTTCAGTGCAGGCAAACAGAATATAATTGTTATGAAGTTTTTATCTGCTGACTTTTCAGTAGGTGGCAGTTTCTAGATGCCTGAATTGAGGGCTGTGCAGAAAGGCTTCTCCAAACAGTATTTAGGGATTATTCTTCCATTAGTTAACCTGTCCTGGTTTTGGCTGGGATGCAATTAATTTTCATCCTCCTAGATGGTTCAGTTTGGGATTTTGGGTGAGAATAATGTTGATAACACACTGATGGTTTAGGTGTTGCTGACCAGTGTTTACACTATGCCAAGGACTTTTCAGTGTCTCATGCCCTGCCAGTGAGAAGGCTGGAGGGGCATAAGAAGTTGTGAGGAGACATGGCCAGGACTGCTGATACCAACTGACCGGAGGGATATTCCATAGCATATATTGTCATGCTCAGAATATAAACTGGTAGGAAAACTGGTCATGGGCTGCTGCTCATGTAGTGGCTGAGCGTCAGTCTGTGGGTGATAAGCGATTGCATTGTCCATCACTTGTTTTATATATTGAAATTATTTTATTCTTCTTATTATTACCATTATTTATTACATTACCATTATTTATTATATTATTGCGTATTAATATTTAATTATTTATTACTATAGTGATTATTGTTTATTTTCTGTCCCATTAAACTGTCTTTATTTTAGCCATGAATTTTATAATTTTCACTATTCTGATTCTCCCCCCCATCCTGCTTGAGGTGGGAGGGTTGGTTGTGAGTGGCTTTTTGGTGGTTGGTTGCTGGCTGGAGTTAAACCACGAAAATATCTTGTATAGTAAATACTTAAAAAAAACCTGTGTGATTTTTGAAGTTGGTGCCTAGTTTTGATCTTAAGCTTTTTGTAATTCAGCTCCCCTGTTGTCAGGTGGGCAGACCATCATTGCTTTTCAGGAGCAATGTAGTGATGACTATCATAAATAATTCTTTCTTCAGAGCATGCATGGTTTGTGTCCTGATACCTATGTATTAAAATAGAAACAGAAAAGAAAGCAAAGCCTCAGTCCATCCTATGTGGAGGGACTTTTGGAAAAAAACATAGGTGAACATTAATTAATTAGAGCAACAGTGCATGAAGAGCCCTGCCTTAATTATAGCATTTCCCAACTTTCTGATTTTTTACTATAATGCTTTCACTGTATACTTTAAATAGTTTTTTGTTCATAACTGTAAATAACAGTTAAAATTTGGAACCATTTTTACATCTCATACATCTTTTTGCTGTTTATGAAAGAACACAGCTGAAAGAGTCTCTATTGTAGCAGATGCTGCTGCTTCACAGTGACTGTCTGAGCTCAGTTCTGTTCTTATCACCATCAGTGGGAGTTTTAGCGTTGCCCATGCTGCGAGTGTCTCTTTTATTGATGTCCAGGTGATGTAGTACAGCTTAGCAAAGAACTTGTATGTAAGTTTTGTGCTCTATATTGAGTGCACAAGGACTTTGCAGAAACCAATACCTTGGAATCTGCAAGAGGTGTTGGAAAAATAATAAAAACAATAGACACTGGAAATCCTTAAAATCTGTACTGTTCAGGACGGTATCTGCTTAAATTCGCTTATGTTTTGAGAGCCTTTAAAAGTCTTTTTTATCCTGTAAGTGTGTCTATGCATGCTGTCGTGTCTGAGGGGCTCAGTGTATTAAATAGGATGTGCGTTAGCAGAGTAGAAGCAGCAAACTAAATGCTAAATACTAAACAAAGCCAGGAGCAGGGGAAGTAAAGCCAGTGACTTCAGCCATCAACACAGGTCTGATTTTTAATAAAACTGCTGATACTAAAAGGCTGTTTGAAACAAGAAAAGTGAAGTTGCGTTAGGAAGCACTCCAGTGTTCAAACACTCTGGATTGAAGGTTGCTTGTCCAACCTTAATACATATCTATTGTCTGTATGCATTATAATAATCTAATGGGAGACAACCCTGTAAAGTGGGAAAATAGTCTTTGACTTCAGCACAGTGGAAAATTAGATCTGTTTCAAACCATTCACGTGTCCCGCCCTTAAAAGCCTGTGGAAATAATGAGAAAAGTATATTTGGTGTTGAGGGCACAATAAATGGTAGGAGGAGATATTATTCTGGAAGTAATGCATTTCTCTTCAAAGATAATTGGAGATATTTATGAGCTTCAGAGTCTAAAAGTCTGACAGTGGTTTCGTAGGCAGCTGATTTTAATGAACTTTTGAAAGTTGTTGCAATTTGCTGACTTACAAAGTCTCATTTGCTTTTTTCTTTTAAAAGCTCTTTACGAACATGCATCAGCTGTAAATAAATTAGGTGGGAAATCCTGATTCTATGTAAAATTGTTAATTTGTGAAAGAGGAGCATACCCTGCTGCTGGATTCTCTGTCTCTCAAGCATCTCTGAAATACAAATCAGGGATCAAAATCTAATTTGTTCTATCTTTTGCCTTTCAGGTCCAAACCATGAATTACGTTGGACAGTTAGCAGGGCAAGTATTTGTAACTGTGAAGGAGCTCTATAAGGGACTGAACCCAGCCACATTGTCGGGCTGTATAGATATAATTGTTGTACGTCAGCCAGATGGAAACCTTCAGTGTTCCCCTTTCCATGTTCGCTTTGGGAAAATGGGAGTTCTTCGTTCTAGGGAGAAAGTGGTAAGAAAATTGAGAATTTTTCTATGTTTTGTTTGTGAGTTTAATAGCTTGAAGATTACTGAATGTGCTGTGGTCTGCTAATCAAGGGTTTCTTTAGACACCTTTTATAAAGGGCTTGAATTAAGGCAGGGTTCAATTAAAATGGTTGTTACTAATTCTTGCATTTCAGAGCATAATTTGTGAGACATTGGCTGTAACAAAAAACAAAACAAGCCATGAAATCTCTAATTTTATTTCCAGAAAGCAAAATTTTGAATGTGCTAATTTGAGCCTATACTAGATTCTATTAATGACTGTGTATCAAAACCCACTTCTTTGACATGTTCAAGGATAATTACAAAAAAGGAGGTATTAGTAAAGTAGTATTTTCAGATAATAGAATGTTGAGGTTAATTGAAGCTAGAAAAAGCAGTGAGGACCTTGAAATAAATGTAACCAGGCTGAATGACATGGCAATATGATACCAGATATGAAGTTACCATTGAGTAATGCCTGGAAGATTATTTTAGGAAATAATTTGTAACTAGATGCAGTCTAGGTTCTAATGTAGCCATAATTGTTCAGCAGAAAGATCCTAAAGTCAACATGGATATTGTTCAGTTTTTACATGGATCAGAAAGAAATTCCAATATTTAGGATGGGTAAAAGTTGAAAATATAACTGTGCCAATACTGTGTCCTGAAATACAACATAAATGTAGACTTGTCCAAATTTCCAAAAAATTTACAATGAAAATAGAGCTGGTGGCAAGAACATTTATAGGCAAAGAGAGAGATTCTCCTGAGAAGAAATGGAAATAATGAGGGCTGTACAGTGATGTGATAAATGTGTGGAAGAAATAGACACATGAATTGAATGTAAAATTATTTTTCTTATTTTTGCTTCTCACAGTGTAAAGAGAAGTGTGTTTAATGAGTTTGAAAGACAGCATGTTAAAAATTTGCATTTGGAAGTACTTCTTGCACAGTTCAAAATTAGGCGATGAATTAAATGACCAAACATATTTGTGTGGCAAGTGAAGCATTCAGAATTATATTTAAAAATATTCAGAACTTTATATAATGGTTGTAAACCTTTCTGAGTAAAGGAACAAAACAGCAATGAGCTGAACGAGTTAGGAAAACATTTTTGTAATTGATTGCCTTGTGAAGGGGTAAGGAAAGAAACAGAAAGGTTCACTGTTTTATGTTTGTTATAAGGTTTCCTACACTTCCCTGGGAAGAGTTTGCTCAGTGACAGCAGAGGGACAGCTAAACAGGAAGTGTGAACCTAAAATAACTTTCTTTTCATATGAGAATATACTTATTTTCTTTCAGGTTGACATAGAAATTAATGGAGAGGCTGTAGATTTGCACATGAAACTAGGAGACAATGGGGAGGCCTTTTTTGTGCAGGAGACGGATAATGATCAGGTAAGAGTCAAAAGCACTTTTAATTCATTAAAAATTCAATGCCTGCTCTTCAGAGTCAGTTTTGATTTTAGAAATTTGGTTGAAAAAATATACTTTTACCCATTTCATAGTTTTGAGAGTTTCTGGACAATTTTATGCTATGGAGATTAAATGCTGTGCTCTTACTTTGGGATTTCTTTGAGTTGCTGAGATTTGAAAAAATCTGAAGTTAACACGTAACTTAAAAATAAATCATGTGCATGCCAGTGTGTGAACAGAAATGGCACGTACAGAGTTCACATGCTCCAAAGTTGTGTGCAATAGAGGTTGATGTCCAAGGACCTGTTTTTTTGTGGAAATCTTTAATTTGAACATATGTATCAGACAGGCTGCCAGTAAAAGTGCACATGCTCTGTAAACATCTGTTCACAGATTAATTCTGGTACTCATGGTAAACATGATCTCACAACTGTTATTAATGTGGAATTATATTTAAGTGAGAATGTCTGCCTTATCTATATAAATTATCGTCACATTAATTTTGAGTAGTCTACACCTAATGTAACATAAGAAAATTTTGCAGGCATTTCTCCTCAGATATCCCCAAAAATATTTGTTCATACCAAGAGCAGGATGAGTTTTCAAATTGTTATATTGAGTATGATATTGCTAGTTTCAGGTGAGAGCTGTGTGCATGTGCAGTATTCATTTCTATATCTTTATTTTAAAACTTTTATGTGGCAACAGCTATTTGGTGACTGAAAATTGCTGGAAATACTTCCATGAGTGTTTAGAGATGTGTATATATATGATTGAATAGGAGGATGTTTGTGTGACCTAGTTATAACCCACTGACCTGACTACTGTGTGTCATCTGAGTTGTGAAGGGGAATTGGATTTTACAAAATGCTCGGGTTATAAACTAAGATTTTTTTCTTCTCTCTATCTAGCATGAGGTGGATAGAGACTCATGCCACAACCTGGCCAATATTAGATGCTCAGAAGATGCTCTTTATTAAGAGTATTGTTCCTGGCTTGTCTAAGGAGATGCAGCTGTGGAACAATTTCCATATGCCATAGAAGCATGTTGAGCTGAGGAATAAATGGCTTATATTTTGGTGATAGTGAATAGATTTTAGAACCAGTTGTATGACTGGTGAAAGAACTAATATGTTTCATGGTTTGAATTTTTTCTTTTCCAGGAGATAATTCCTTATCATCTCTCCACATCTCCCATTCTGTCTGAGGGAACTGCTTTAATGGAATCTCAGCTCAAGAGGAATTCCATAGACAGGATAAGAAACCTGGACACCAGTGCATCCTCACAATTACCACCCCAAACCCATGGATCTCAACCTTCTACTGAAACACCTCCAGTCTGTAGCTCTGTGAAAAAAAGGAGGAAGAAGAGGAGGAAGTCTACCCATAAAATAGACAGCTTAAAAAGAGAAGACACACATGGAGACACATCAGAAGATGAAGACATGTTTCCTATAGAGATTAGCTCAGAGGAAGAAAAGGAACCATTGGACAATTCAAGGTATTGCATTGGAATTAAGATATGTAATGGAAACCTGGGTTAATGTTCTGTTTCATGCCTTTCAACAGTGATTTCTAGGTTAGAGCACATGGGCGATGAACATGTTACTTTAAGGAAAAAGCTTTAAGTTAGAGGGCTATTGGGAATGTTAGTAACAAAAGTAATGAAAATGACATTGAAAATGTAATAAGAATCCTCTGTGGTGTTGTGAACTAGAAGGTTTGAAACAGATAACATTTCTCTATCTCCTTTTAATTCTTCTCTGCAGTAGGGTTTTTTTGTTATCTGATGTATTTGACAATTCAGTATTCAGGTATGTTTTTTAAATGTCACGTCTTTCCCCGTACTTAGGATCCCTGTTCCAGATGTGTTTGTTGATGATGTATCTGACATAAAGGCTCCTGCAGTTTCTGTGCTTTCTCAGTCTGCACCTTACCCTCATTCAGATGGAGAATGGTCACCTCTTCAAAGGTAGTTTTTCTGATACTACAATCCTAGGTAGTACCTTCATCTTCTGTTTTCTGTTAATGTCTTCTATGCCAGTGCTATGTAAAGTTGTACTAAAAATTTTGATATTAAACATGGCCACTGACCTCTCTTAAATGAGTGCTTTCCATAGTTGCATTCAAATAGTGTACAAAAACTTCAGGTAAGCTTTGTCATTGATTCAGCAAATGTATGCATACAAATGCAGGTCTACAAATTCTGAAAAAATATTTTTATCTGTTAATGTCACTGTTTGTTTATAAATGCTGTAGAGAGAATGAATGTATTGTGAAATGTGAATATTTGCCTAGTTCACACACCTCTTAAAGACTTTAGTGGATGCAGGTCTATAACTCTTTAGTACTCTGAGTGTAATCCTTTAAAGAATTTGAAAGATTGGAATTGCTGTATAAAAATAAGATTTTTTTAACAAATAAGAATATGAGCTTTTCATGTCTCTTTTAATATAGACATGAAATATTTATTGTGTAAAAAGGACACATACAGTAATTTGCTTACTTTTTCCTGTACGTGTATTTGTGTGCATGTGTATACCTTTCATGTCAAATCAGAGCATCTTGGACTTCCTTTCTTGTCTGTGAAACCCTGACAAAAAGGGACAATTTTTGCTTAATGTACATTGCATTATAATTCCAATTAGGCCTGTGTGTGTGTGCCCCCATGCACGTGTGCTCCACATCCTCCATGCAGACTGTTGGAGTACAGCAATATTCACAAGACCTTATGCTAAGAAGTCTAATCTTAATATCCTGCCTCTATAGTTGAGGTGCTGAGGAAGGGACTGTGAGGAGATTATTTCAGAGCAAGGGCTCAATTTAAAGTGTTTTGAACTGCACTCTGGAAGAAACTTTCTCCACTGCCTGTAAAGCTTAATGTGATTAACCTCACCAGTCTGGTGATAGCATATGTCAGTACTCTATCCTTTCGAGGGCTTTTGGAACTGTGTGCTCCGTTTGTTTCTTGATTGCAGTATTCTGGATTTTAAAAACTGTAGATGTACATTCAGCGTTCATGTGGCTAATGCACAAAGAGTACATGTTAATCAGCACTTGTGAATAATGACACTCTGTTTTTCTTTCTCCCAACATGCTTTGCTGCCCAGTAAGCCTATAGATTGTGCAGGGCAAACCTCTCTCCTCGCTGTTCCAGCAGATGGAGGCCTATCTAACTCTTGTCCTCAGCAATCTTCCCACTTTTCTCTTCCAGACAGGTAGAACAGTTGTCCTGTTTTCTGGACTGCTTTTTACTCCTTTTGCCACATTAATACACTTTTAACACATTAATACTCAGTGAACTTTGTTGAATTTATAACTGTACTTACTGCTAACCTAGATGCTTTGAAAGTGACATTGAAAACCACTTCCTCTGCTTGCTTCTTTGTGGGCATTGACTGGAGGTAAGTTACCTTATTGAATCATCCATTGAATGAGGATGGCTTGGGTTAAAACTCAAGTTGATTAAGATGATAAAAACACCAAAAAGGAAGAACATAGCTAGTGAAAACTTACATTCCTCTGAAGACTGACATTTCCATGTAGCTTTTTACAGTCAGTGTATATTTTAATGACATTTTTATCCCATGGTTTTCCAGAGTTGTTTGCTTGTGCATAGGTTGCAGAAGTAAAAATGAAACAAAAGCCTCAGAGATCAAGTGATCAATAAGAAATGGAAAACTTGTTATGGGAGGAGCCCAGTGCCAAAAGAACTCGTCTTCCTTTGTTACCTGGTTTGGGAGAAGGGAAGACTTTCTGTGTGTTGGATTGCACTGGGGGAGAAGGTTGCCGAGTAAAGATGACACAATAGAGAAGGCATCCTGTTGGAGGTTTAGGAGACTTAGACTTAAACTTTCTCCATAGGTAGGATTCCTCTGAGGGTGGACTCTTTTCTACAAAGGTGAAATTGGATACAGACACTTTTTGTGTTATCTTAAATTTGTGAGGTCTCAAGATTTCTCTCCGTTAAGTCAGGGGAGAGAGGTCCCAGCAACTCAGTTAAAAAATTTAAAGTAGGTGTCTGAGTATGATCTCTACAAATCTCCATTAATGCTGGGAAGGCTTTGAGTAATAAATCAGGCTAAATTGCTCATTGATTAACTCAACATACTTGCCATACTAGGTGCCTGAGGCTGTATTGGAACTGATAATCTTGGGGTTTTCCCAGCTTCTAGGTCTGCCCCGACTGTGTTGCAGCACCAAGTCGAAGTGAGATCCTGGGATATTCCAAGCTCTTTGCCTTAGTGTTTTTCATTGCAAGGAAGCACAGGTGCACAGATTGGAATGGAGCAGTGGTGTGCTCTGGGTGGCTCCATAAACTTTCTTCTGGAGTTCACCTGTCTTACAGTCTAGGTAGCTAAAGTGCTGTAGTAACTTGTTTGAGTGAGGCCTTCCCTGTGTCTGAAACTGTTGAAATAAATTCCTGGTGCGTCTTTCATCAATTTTTTCCCTCCATGTGAAATAACGAACTCCAAACCTCTAAGAGGAGGTTTGGAGGCTCTCAGTTATTGCTGTGACATGTACATGGCATAGGCCTCTTTCCTTCTGACTATGTTTTTACAGGTTATTTGTCATCAGTCAAGACAGGACTTTTTCTCAGGTCACACTGCCGCTTTCTCAGAGATCTTTTTGCTTCCAGTGGAAAACGCTGCGGAGATCATCATGGTTTGCTATTGCAGAACTGCCAGCTACAGGCGAAGTTCCTTGTTCTTTGACATTGGATTAGATTAAGTGCAATCATTGCTTGTTAAGGAGTACATAGGATTGTGACACAAGTATTCATCATTTATGTGATGTGAATCAGAGATGCTGATCTAAATGGCTGAAGTCTCCCTTCCTGCTTGTGCAGTGTTGTCAGGATGGGTGGCTCTAGTTTGATCTGAAATATCTCTGCAATCTTTGCAAGGCTAGGGAATTTCATCTGGGCTGGATCAGTCCCTAACTTAAGGACAGAGGAATTGCAAGAGTTAGTTCAGTCCAAGACAAACCCAGATGTGTGCATGGATCATCAAAAAGCCTTTTCTGGCAAGAACCTTCACAGAGCAGAACTCTGCCTGCTTTAAGATACACACATGTGCCAGTGCTGTATTTCTGGTACTTGCATGTGCATGTCCGGGAATGTAAATCCTGGTGTGTACAAGGGAACTGTACTTTCTGGGAAAATTATGAGAAAGACCAGGTTCCTCTCCGCCTCAAATCAGTTTTCTCACTGCAAAATGCAGAGGTTCTACCTGAAATGGAAACAATACCTCTATTCTCTCAGGTTGGCTGAGTAATTGAACCTAGGCTAAACATACTGCAAAGGCCAGACTGGAGATTTTTCTAAGGTATTTTGAAGGTTAAAATGGCTGTAGTGCACAGATTAGGTAAGTCATGAAGTGATAAGACTGCTTTAAATCTAGGTGTTTTAGGCTTAAAGCATCAGTAGGAGCATTATTGCCTGCTGAGATTTTCTGAAGTGCCTAGGGTCCTGATTTCCAAAGTTTCAATGCACCCTAAGCATGGAAAATACTGCAAATCCTACAAAATTTTCAGTGGGAGATGTAGAAGTTGCTGAAAAACCCACTAGGCATTTCTTGAATTCTTACAGCTTTAAAATACTTTTAAAATTGCATTGCATTTATTCCTTCATCTGTCAAATTGTAGGTTATACCCTAAGAACTGATAAAAATTTGAAATTCTTAGGATGTAAAAAGATCTTGCACAGTGGCATGACTTCTAAATTTTATAATTTAATTAGCTAACGTAAATATCTGTAGCTAAAAAGTCATAGAATTTGTCCATATTCAAAGTGTATCTTACTGCAGTATAGATGAAAACAATGAATAAAGTAGATAATTAGGTTGCTGTTATTTCAGATGTGAGTGTGAAGTAATCACTTTGCTGTGACCAATGAATTCCCTACCAGATAGCTCTACAGAACTGCCTTTCATTGAAAGAGGGAGACCTTAGAGCAGTATCTAAAAGGGAGAGGGACTTCTCACAAGGGCATGTAGGGACAGGACAAGGGGCAATGGCTTTGAACTGAAAGGGGTAGGTTTAGGTTGGACTTTTGGCAAGAAATTATTCACTCTGAGGGTGTTGAGGCACTGAAACAGGATGCCATGAAAATTTGTGGACTTCCCACTCCTGGAGGTGTTCAAAGCCAGGCTGAATGGGCTCTGAGCAGCCTGGTCTCCTGGCATGTGCCCTACAGGGTGTTTGGACTCTAGATGATCTTTAAGTAAGGTCCCTTCCAACCTAAACCATTCTACGATTCTGTGGTTCTACCTTCATAAAGTTAGGAACTTCATGAGATAGGAAGCCTTTTGTTTTTGAGAGTGAAAGTAACTCAGTCTGGACCTTTGACTTAGGAATGCCGTGGATTCTTTTGTAACCTGAAGTTTTTAAATCAGGATTGGATGAGTATAACAAGACATGTTATGGCTTAGACAAAAAATAATGGGCTTTGTTTAGGGGGTTCTGAGTGAAATTCTATGACATGTTATGCAAAAAGGCAGAGTAGATAATCAGAATTTTTCCTTTTGCCCTTAAAATCAGTGAATTGTTGTTTATTAATGACTGACTTGACATCACATTATTGACCTTCACCACATTAAAAATATGCTACAAGCTGATAATTTACTAATTAATTATTAATAGTTTATATTGAGTAGTTCTCAAAACAAACAGTTAACTATGTTTGAACTGAAAGGGATTAAATTCTCTGTGTAGCTCTGCTGCTGTTCTCCATATAAACATGAACAAGTTAGTCAAGGAGGAGTCAACTGGATTCCTTAGAATAATTTATTACTTAGTCAGGATAAGGTGTCTTGTTGATGCAAATGAGTAATTTCTGCACTTCACATCCATTATAACAATACTAACAACTATTCATTTACTGCTGCTGGTACCATCCACATTTTTTTTCTATACAGAAAACCAAAACTCCTCCAGAAATGTTCAGGTTCAGTGTTCTTGTTCCATCTCTTTCAGCTTCTCAAATCCCGCTTCCTTAACAGAACTTACTATAAAATGGATGAGACCTCTGAATGCCAGTGTCAGAGGATCCTGAACTGTTTAACCATTTTACCATCCTTTTATACTTTCAGTTGGCTCATGATTATTTCAATCTTCAATGCTTTGGGTTGGTGGATATCAGTTTGGAAAGTGCTTAGTGCATTGTGGTTACTTCTGGTTTTGTAACATTTTTTGTTTTTCTTTAGCCAATCAGATTCACGCCCTCCCACTCCTCAAAGTGACTCAGAATTAGTCAGTAAACCTACGGACAGAAGTGGACTGAAGGATAATCCCCACATGCACTGGGCGTGGGGAGAGCTACCCCAGGCTGCAAAGGTATCCAACGTAATTTGTTTAATTCCTGCTAACATCTATTGTGCTTTAATGGGGCACATCTGCTTATTCTGCTGCAGACTCCTGAAGAGGGAATGGACTCTTGTTTTACATAAAATTATAGGTTTTTATGTAAGAGAATTGCATCTTACTCCTTAGGAGGTATTGGATCTTACACCATGCATGTTCTCAACACTGATAATATACAGTAGAAAATTAAGAAGTACCTGAGACCTAGTCTTGTAAAAGTTACAAGCTTAAAAAACAGATAAAATCAAACCCAATGTCCTTTGGTAAATCATTGAATTTCATAAGTGGTCTTAAGATGGAAATTAGGTGCTTGGTGTTTGCAGTATGCTTCACAAAAAATTAAAATGTTTTGCTTGAGTACGTAACCATCCAGAAACACTTGTATTTCTGCATGCCCAGACATGCTGTTCTCTTCTCTGAGAGGACTGGCTTGGTGCCATTTGACCCAGTTAGGGGGTGGGATCTGCAGTGTCCCAGCAGCATTGTCTCCTGCTGCAGTTCCATCAGGTACTGTCAGCTCCTTGTGATGGCTGTGGAGTGAGCATCCGTATGGGAAAGGGAAAGGGGGAGCTATTATGCCTGCCCTAGGGTGTGAGAAATAAAGGTCAAGTTTCAGTGGAATACTGCAACTGTGGGGGCCAGGATGGTGCAGCGTTTGGCCCCTCCTGCTGAAGGCTGGCTTCTCTGCAGACAGGAGTGCAGGAGAGATGGGGTCACACACACAGTATAAAGAAAATAGAAAATCCTGCTTTGCAGGCCGGGGCAGTGGGTATCCTGCTCAGAAAGAAGGCTTCTATGTTCTGGTGATGGCACCAGAGTTATAATGGCACTATTATAATTTATCTTTAATTCACTATTGGTAACTAGTGACAAAAGCAGGAATGGGAATCCGGAATTCTTAATTTCTTCAGAAGAGCTCTGGTCTCTTCTTTAACAGGCCAAGGATGAGCTGTCCCATCAGCTCTGCGTTATTCTCCTCCTCATGTGGATTAGAAAAAAATTCGGAGCTATTTTCTGCTCGTAGAGAACTGATTTAAGTGCACAGGTCCATGCAGGACTTTCAAGTTGGCATTTGCAGTCTAGAATTTAGGGTTTCTTGCCAGCAGATTTAGGCATATCTTTTTTATCCCAGTCACACAGCCTGGTGTGTGTTGCAAATCTTATTCCTGGAAGATTTGCCTCTGAAGTCCCTGTCTGTGTCCTTAGAAAAGCAATTCTGAGTTAATCTGGCCATACCTGAACTGGGAGTTATACTCTGGATGCTGTTGATCTTCATGTAAGAGTTGTTTGTTTTCTATGACGTGAACATTACAGCATCTATACAGCTGCTTGTGTAGTTCAGCTCCCCTCTGTAAGAACACTTCCTATCCCACACTCAGCGAAAATCTGAAATTGTTCCTATAAAGTGATTTAAAATCTAAATCTGGTGTATAGATGAATGACAGTGTCCTGGTGCCTGAGAGCATCCTGACTGTGCAAGGACTTCCGTCTGCACTACCTTCTCCTCTTTGTCAGGGTTACCTTCTGAAGGGAAGCCAAGATTTTCACAGGAAGGGAGGAAGGCAGGGTGGGAGGTGGGATGTGCAGGTGAGTGAAACATGAAGACTGTAGAGCAGATTGCAGAACAAATCTTTCCTGGCCCCAAGATGCAGATAAATTTTGTGCAAGCAAACACACTGCAGAAAGGTGTTTTGTACACTGTAGTCTCCATCTCAGTGATGCCTTTCTGCTGTAGTTGGTTATCTTGAGAATGTCATCTTACTGGAGTGAACCAAACAGGTTAAACTCTGGCTGTTGGATTTTTTTAAGAGCTTTTCTTTATAATAATCTGTTTAATTTTCCTCACAGGCCAGTTCTCTGCTCAAAGCAAAGGAACCCAGCGTGGTGGATGTAAATCCTTCTGAAAGCACTCACTTCCGGGTCATCCAGAGCTCTCCTATAGAGGAGTTTAATACAGTGTCTCCTTTGCCTGCCCTTGGACAAACCGATGCAGCAACTGCTGATGAAAGTGAGCCCTTACCAGTTGAGACAAATAAACCAGAGACAGAGTTGCCAGGAGCATCTGTACCACCGTTGCCTGCCAATGAAGAAATAAAACAAGCTGCAGCTTGCTCAACCCAACCGACTGGCAAGACAGATTCCCCTTCAAGAAAGAAAGGTAAAGCTGTTGATTCTGCACTTTTATATACATGATTTTGTGTTCAAATTTCATGGTGATAAAGCACCTCGTTGCCATGACGTTCAGGTCTGGAAAGGAGTAAGCTTTGGAAGGAGCCTTCAAAACCTGAGTTGTGCAGCAGGCTGTTCACAGGAGATATGCATTAGATAGAAGATTCTCCTTGGTCTGGAGTTTTTGGCTGCTCTGTGCATATGAGCAAGACTGTGAGCAAACCTTGCTCCAATTTCATTCATGTTTGATAGATTCAGGGGTTTCACTCTGTAGATAAGCAGTCTGTAGATCTGCTCGTTCACCTGAGTTATATGTTGCTGCTCTAGTAAAACATTGTAGTATCTCTTTTGCACAAACAGCAGATTTGCCTTAAAATGAGGTGCTTTTGTTTCACATGAGCCTTTTCAGTTCTGTGTGGTAAATGTCCTGTCCTGAATATGTGAAATATGACTCCATCTACTTTTCTACTTCCTAATTCCTGGGTTCCATATTAATGTTATTTTATAACAAGTGTTACAATCTTCACATGAAATATATTTGCTTACAGATTATCTGTTTTAGAGCGCTCATTCTATAATTATGTAAGCTCTATATAAGCCTAGTTTGTGCACCTGCTTTTTAATCAGTACACATACAAGTTTCTTAGGTTCTTCCCCGTGCTGTCTCTGAAAACAAAAAAGCTCACATGTTCCTCTGCTTACTATTCAGTATTTGCATAACTTTTTTCTGATGTTTGGTGTTGAAAATTGAGATAGTGAGAAGTTGTGCATTTGAGAATCAATTCCAGATTAGTTTGGGCCCCACAGAGGTTACTTGTCTAGATGTACTAGCAACAACAGGCTCTGTGTGTTGGTCCTTGTGACAGACTTAAGAGCGTTGTCTTGTCCTCTACAACAGTGGGTGTGTGCAGGAAAGTCATCAGTTGTGTGTTGTCTCCATAGCAAGCCAGCTATAGTGTGTTAGTGACTATAGTCTAATCTGTTACTTCCCTTTTGCAAGGAGGGATCTAAGATTAGGTTTAAGAGATTAAATGCTCTGACTGCCATACTGTGGCAGTCGGCCTATGCAAATACTTAAAAGGTTTTCCTCTTGCTGTTTTCCTACAGTGTCCACTGACTTCTGATTCCTAGTGATCTTGTCTGGCATAGGGAGTTGTCGGCATGTCTCAAAACTAATCCTCTGCTGTCCTGTTTTGTGTATTCATAGTTTGAACAACTTGTTTTGAAATTTTTGGCAGTTCATGAACTGTTACAACTTGTCTGGTTTCTCAATCTTAAAGTGAATAGTTAAACAGTAATAACAGCTCTGGATTGTTACTCAGAAAATATTAATTAATAGGCTGATTTGTGGTGTTCTTTACAGACAAACGAAGCCGGCATCTTGGTGCTGATGGTGTCTATTTAGATGACCTCACTGACATGGATCCAGAAGTTGCTGCACTTTATTTCCCGAAGAAGTATAAGTTCTTATATTTTTACTTTTTACAGAGCTCTTGTCACTTCCCATATTTAGATCAAACTCATTGCCAACCAGATAAGACCTCTTTTTCAGAGTCCAAGCAGAGATGAAGGTAGAAGGAAAATAAAACTCTGTAGAGAGGAATATTAGAGCTTTTGGAAGGTGCTGCATTTGAGCCTGAGAAGTGTGCTTGCAGCTTGTTTTCTGTTTTGGTCCGTTAAGCATCATATATTGATTGTAGGTCATTCTGTAATACACACTGATGTTTGTGAGTGTTACTCACATGTCCTTGGAGAGCAGTTGGCTTTGGGATATATTTATCCCCATGTCCTGACTTATTACCATGAAGAACATATCTTACTGTTAAGAGTATTAGCAGAAAATTATTTCTCTAGTGTTGCTCTACTGTGGGTGCTCACCTGTAAATATGAATGTGAGAAAATAATTTCTGGAAGATGCATGATGGAGTTATATGTGAAAATATTGCACCCTGAGCATATGATTTCCAACTGATTCTGATCTTTATTAGATCCTCTTGTAACATTTATAGCTCCTCTTTCCACATCACACTCTAGTCATTTGACTAAAGTCTTTGAGCAATAACTAAAGTAGCTTGTGTATTTTATTTTTCTTATTTGCTTGCCTAAAGTCAGCTGTTGTAATATTAGTATTTCAATAAAACTGAAAAAGATATATGGAGAAAATGTCGGATTGAAAATTTCTTAAACGCATTCTTATAAATCTGGAATGAAAAGCAGAGTTTGATGAGCTTGCATTGTGTAATAATTATTTCATCTATACAAAAATTTTAAGTGGGCATAATGATTTATTGTTTCTTAAAATTTTAATCCTAGTAGTTTATATGTAGAGTGTTTTATTTATAGATACATGACATATAAATACACAAACATACACATTTTTGTTTGATTTTAGCTATCGGTTTATATAATTAATAAAAAATAATAAACAAATGTGTTTATTCTTGATCCCATGTGGGAATAGTTCTAGTATAAACTCTGCTTATTTTGTCTACTAAGATTGTACAGTTTGTCTTATTTTTCCTATCTCTTGTAAATAAGTGAAGCTAGTTTATGCCTAGGTTAGGCAAGTAAGTAGAAGCAATATAATATTTGAGGGTACATGAGGCCTATATTGCTTTGTTCTGTTTTGCTGTAACATTTGAATGAATTTTTTTTCTTTTTTTTTCTTTTTTTTTAATCTTAGTATGCATCAGATGTATACGGTGCTTGTTGAAGGGAGTGAATTTGGGAAGGAATACATGAAGACTGAATTCCTGATTTTTCTTTTCCAGTGGGGATAATGTCCAAAGCAAGAGCACGAACGACACGGGGCCGCGGTCAGCCAGCCACTCTCCGCAGTCTGTTGGGAGCTCAGGTGTTGACAGTGGAGCCGAAAGCACCTCAGATGGAATTCGGGATTTGCCCTCCATTGCCATTTCTCTCTGTGGAGGCCTTACTGACAACAAAGAGATAACCAAAGGTACAGAATGACTTTTGGAATTGCAGGCGTTTGCTGGCAGCCAGGTTTGAGCATCGCAGCCTGAGGCTACAGAGCCCTCCTGTGGCTGTGCTCAAAAATGTGTTGAGAGGATAAATACTGGCCGTGTAATAATTAGTTTTCTAGAACTTTTCATGCTTAGAATAGTAGACTTATATAGAACTTAGTATTTTTAACACGTTTTAATAATCCACTACATACAAAAATGTTTGAAAGTATTTTATTGGTATTTTAATTTCCTGAGAGTGCTATGTTTTGTATCACAGTAGTGTTAGTGGTGCTTTTGCCACTTGGTATAGTATATAGCTAGGAAATTCACAGCTGTCGGTGCCAGCAATGGAAAAAGGTGGTCTGTAAATGGGGACACGAGGAGAGAGAGTTGGAAAGCTAAACCTGAGTTGCTGTCCTAACTCCAATTTCTTATGTAACTTTTAGATACATCACTTACAATACTCTGTTCCTTAAACTTCCAGTGGCACAAGGAGAAGGCAAATGTGTTAAGACTTACACTTCCTGCAGTATTGTGGCATCATAAAATTATATGAGCCTAATACTACGCTGATTGCTGCTCAGAAGCTTTGTATTGAAACATTTCAAATATACTCTAATTTATTGGAGTCATATTGTTATCTGAATCACTTGTAAATTACATAACTTTTATAAAAGGAGATTTTCCTCCCTCACAATTACATCCCTGAGCTTTCACTTAAATTGTATGTTGAACAGGAAGGACACCCAGCGGCAAACAAAGAAACCAAAAAAGCATCTTCTGAGAGAGTCTCTGAACAACTTGCTTCCATATTACAGTTAAATCTGAGCACCCTCATAGTGAGTGTGAAACCTATGTGCCTGAGAGGTGCTAAGAGATTTAGGTTGGCCATAGTGAGTGTGAAACCTATGTGCCTGAGAGGTGCTAAGAGCTTTAGGTTGGCCCATCCCAGGCGTCTATAAATGCATGCTTTACAAATGTAACTTTTTCCCCCACAGAAGAATTCTTAGAACATGCAGTGACATATCAGCAGTTTGTGGACAATCCTGCTATCATTGATGACCCTAACCTTGTGGTTAAGATTGGAAATAAGTAAGTATATTTCAGAAAAAAAATAAATTACTGTTGTAACAGAGACACTTCTGTGGCACTTCAGTGCATTTAGATCAGTTTAGCCATAGCTGAAAAACAGATTTTGAATGTCTGTAGCTTGGATTCATCCAGAAAGATTCAATTCCCTGGTGAATTCAGACCCTTCTAGCTACCTTTCCCTCCATTAAATTCAAAGTAAAGAGCAGTTTCAGATGACCTATTACAGCCAACTGACACAATTTGAATTTCAAGAAGCTGCTATTAAATTCTAATAGTATTCACACTCAATTGACAGAGTAAAAATTAAATATGATATGAACTTGCTAAGGCTTGCCCTGAGCCAGTTTGAATAATTAATATTTACAGGGATATGTCAGTCTGCTTGCAGTCACTCAGTACCCAGCACTTTTTTTGTATATACTGAATATTTTGCTAATATGCCTCTATGGAGGCATTGCTTTTCATGACTTATCAAACTTCGACCACAGAGTATGAGACTTACATTTCTGCAAGGCTAAGATTATTTCATGTTTATATTGCCAGCAGCAGGGCAGCACTGTAGTCTATGCTAGATGCAGATGCAGCTATTTGAAGGATTCTTTAACTTGCACCTGGCAGTGTTAAAAGATAGAGGAGACATCATGGCATTGTGCTGCACTTAGAGGTTTGGGTACACTTAGTCACTGACATTGCCTATGCAAATCCCATGTACTAGGTGATAGTTTGTATTGTGTATGTTGTGGCCTCGTACCTGATCCTCTCTGTGCTCTGAGGTGAGTCATGTCCTGCTTCCCTGACAGTCATTTGAATTTGATGTTAGTATTTACCTGCCTACCGAGTGCTTTGGGAATAAACGAGTACTTAGTGAGGATCTTACTCTCATAGTCTCTGAATGTTGTGTGAGCTTCAGCTTCCCTAGACAATGGATACTGTAATTGTCCTACTGTCTGTAACAAGAGTTGACCCCTGCTCAACATGTAATAGCAGAAGCTTGACATCCTACAGACCTTGACTTTTATGTAGTTCCTTGATGGAAAAACTGAAAAACTTGTAAAAAACGTGGCTCTTGCTGTGATAATGAGGTATAGTAAGGACATCAGCTGGATGGATGGTTGCCAGAGTTGTGCTCAATAGCTCTGTGTCCAGGTGGAGGGTGATAATGAGCAATGTTCCTCAGGGCTCTGTCTTGGGACTGGTGCTTTTCAATATCTTTATCAATGACATAGACTCTGAAATTGAGCACACCTTCAGCAAGTTTGCAGATGACACAAAACTGAATAGTGCAGTTGAATCCACAGAAGGAAGGGGGACCATCCGGAGGGACCTGGACAAACTTGAGAATTGGGCCCATGAGAACCTGGTGAAGTTCAACAAGTTCAAATGCAGGGTGCTGCCGCTGGGTCAGGGCAAATCCCAGACATGAGTACAGACTGGGAGATGAACTCATTGAGAGCAGCCCTGTGGGGAAGGACTTGGGGGTTCTGGTGAATGAAAAGCTAGATGTGAGCCAACAGTGTGTGTTTACAGCCCAGAAGGCCAACCATATCCTGGGCTGCATCCAAACCAGTGTAGCCAGCAGGTCAAGGGAGGTGATTCTGTCCCTCTACTCTGCTCTGGTGAGACCCCACCTGCAGTGCTGTGTCCAGGTCTGTGGTCCCCAGCACAGGAAGGACATGGACCTGTTTGAGTGAATCTGAAGGGGAACACAAAGGTGTGATCGGAGGGCTGGAGCACCTCTCCTGTGAAGACAGGATGACAGGGGTGGGGTTGCTCAGCCTGGAGAAGAGAAGGCTCTGGGGAGACTTCATTGCAGCTCTTTTGTGCTTCAAGGGAGCTGAGAAAAAAGGAGAGCAACTTTTACATGGGCTGATAGTGATAGGATAAGGGGGAACAGTTTTAAACTGAAAGAGGAAAGATTTAGATTAGATGTTAGGAGGAATTCTTTACTGTGAGTCACTGGAACAGGTTGCCCAGAGAAGTGGTGGATGCACCATTCCTTGAAGTGTTCAAGACAAGGGGCCCTGAGCAACTGATCTAGTGGAAGGTGTCCCTGCCCTTAGCAGATGAGTTGGAATGAGGTGATCTTTATGGTCCCTTCCAACCCAAGCTATTCTGTGATGACTTGAGGAATGTGTGACAAATACCCTTTCTAATCAAAGGTCTAGCTTCTCTTACATACCCTGAAAAGTATATGCCATAAATACCTGTGGGATAAGATGGGGTCTGTTATTACTAGTGCAGGCTAGAGTTTGACCTGTGTTTCATAGCTTTAACCTGCCAGGTGATAAATACGAAGAAGGTTGTGAATTGGGATTACAAAATGCAGTAAATTGTCTCTCTTGCGTGCCCAGGTACTATAACTGGACAACAGCTGGTCCCCTTCTGCTGGCAATGCAGGCATTCCAGAAACCTTTACCAAAGGTGAGATTGAACATGAAGATTGGTAAGAAGAGGAGTTGTGAAATTATGCCATTGATTAAAGGGAGGGAAGAGGGTTGTTGTACAAGAGAACACAGTACTATCTATCCCCACGTAACCATTCGTCTAGCCTATGCTAAGGGCTAAATAAGCTGGACTAAGTTTGGTTTGTGAAGTGTTTGCTTGCCAGTTGATTACAACTATTTTGAAGAAGGAAAACTTCCTTTTTTACTTCATTAGTATGGATTGTAAACATAAATTATATTGGCCCATGTTAGTGTTTGAGAAAAATCTTCTATGAGTGTGAAATTCAGTGTGTTGGGTTTTTTTTTAGTGGTTAATGTATATTCTGAAGGCTGATAACTTTCTAGACAGCGCAATTTTAATTTAGTGGAGAAACCGGTATTTATAGTTGGAACAATCTGTATGATTAGGAAGGTTTACTTGGTTGAACTGAAACTAAAATTACTCATTTATGCTACCAGTCATCCTACTGGGTTTTTTCATGACTTGTTAGAGTTTTGATTTGCTGTAGTTACGAAACTAAGGAATTGAAGTATTAAGATACTTTATTAAAACAGACACTGTGAAGTGATTGAATAGTGAACTTTTGGCAGAAAAAAATCACTCATGTTCTGCAAAATACACTTAAATGCACGTCTAACTTTAAGCATGTGAATTCTCTTGCTAAAAGTCAATAGGACGTCTGCTTGAAGTAGTCAATATGTCTGAGAACCTCCTTAAATTGCAGCTGTTGTTCCCAGTGGTGGCATTCCCTTCTCAGTAGTTCCATCTACTCACTGTTTTTGTTACTTTGTTTAAAAAGCTGTCATTTGCTCAACTTTATTCCTCTGTAATTTCTTTTTTGTCCTCATATACTTTAAATAATACAGTGAAGAGATCCTATGGAAAAACTGAGAAAAGGGGTGCATTGTCCCACACATTAGCTGAGTGCAGCCTCCTCTCTTAACTGCTAAGAGTTCTTAGAATTTTTTTTCAATTTTTAAAAAATCACTGGTGAGCATCACAACTTTCTTTTGGTGGCTTTGCTTACAGTGGAAGCTATCATCTCAGAAAGGCAGTGGCTAAGCTGTTCCATGGTGTACCAATCCTTGTGGCTACCTTTGCTATAATATTTTCCCTTTTCATCTTTTGCTTCTCTCTGAGTGCAAGAATCCACCTCTCCTTGTTACAACGCATAAGGCTCCAGTCATTATGGAGATTGAAGGAAATTTCTCTACTTGTGTCTAGTACATAGAACCAAAGAAAAGTAGCCTGGGTTTATAAATAAACCAATTCTAGCATTGTCAGTCAAATTCATAGCATCATACGAAATTCATAAAAGCTAGTAATGTCTTTGCTTTTTTTCTAAACTAGTGATTAATGATGAACTTTGCAGTTATTTTTAAATGAGAATAGCCATCTTGAATGTCAGTTTTGCATGACAGCTCCTTCAAGAAGTGATTTTTTTTTTTTTTAACATATAATTTGTACTAAATAACTTAAAACCAGTAGGTTCTCCATTCTAGACATTATACTAATATCTCTTTATGCTTTTTTTTCTTCTTTGATTTGGTTTCTTTTTCATTTTCCTTTTAAATATACCATAAGTATTCATGCTTAAGTTACTTCAGAGCAGCTCTGGATACCATTAGATTTTGCTTTAGTAGAATTTATGGTCCACAGACAGTATGTTTACTTTTATTCTATTTATTATCAGTTAAAATTGTGTGTTTGGCACCTTTTCATTTACATATATCAGGTTGTCCTTTATTTTGGGCCTTTTTTATGTTACCATCCATTTATCATAGGCAACTGTGGAATCTATAATGAGGGACAAGATGCCCAAAAAAGGTGGAAGGTGGTGGTTTTCATGGCGAGGGAGGAACAGCACTATTAAAGAGGTAAGTTTAAGAAGCAAGCAAGAGTTTCCTTCTGGTTGCAATGGGAAGGCTGGGTATCTCCATATTCATCCCTCAGAACTTTAAGTCGGAGAGTAACTCAGTATTCAATTTGGCTGAGGATATACACATTAAGAGATGTTTAAACATGGTCTAGAGTCTGATTTTTTTTGACTTCAGAAAGCTTTGGATCAGACCCTACGTGAAACATTTGACTGAAGAGTTTTGGTTCTGCCTTTATTTTTATAAACAAATCTGAGGCAGTATTATCTAATCTATTAAATCTTTTTGGGAACCTGGAATCAAAGAGTTGTGCCACTAATTTAATGTTTTCACGCAGACTACCTACCTTTCTGCAGCTTTCTTTTGGTAGTTGAGGAGCAGACATACTTATGATTAGTGTGAGCTGTAAAATTCAGCAAAACCTAAGATGGAAAACTGACTGTATATATTAGTTTGAAAGTCTTCTGGAGTTTCTTTTCAGAGCATTAAAAGATCTGTGGTAACAGTCTTAAAGCCATGGATGAACATTAAAGAACAGTGAAAAACCAAAGCTTTATATGAAATATTGATCTCCTGTCTAGACATATTTAATCTTTAAAGTTGTCTAATAAAACCTCTTCATATTAATTTATTCTACTGAAGTGTTAGTACTTGAGGGGAGAAAATGACTTTTAATACAATTTTATGGTTATGCCTCAGCCAGGAACTTCTTCAGCCTTGTGTGAAATAACCATTGTACTGATCTGTGGATATGGGCTTCAGAGCATGAGATTTTAGTTTTATAGTTTGAAGTTTTTAGAATTTACCTCTGGAAGTATTTGGTTATCTCTTGAGTTGTGGAACTATTCACTATTTAAAAATCTTGTGGAATGACAGTCATAGTGTTCAGTATCTACTCAAGGTAAAAGCAGTTTGGAAAGTTTTATTGGATTAAAAATTTTAATGATTGTATGAAAGGTAATTGCATTTTTTTACGTCTCCAGAGTCATACTTTGCTTTTTCAGGTGAAATCTAGCTATCTGAGGTGTATGAACTGAGTAGTTATGGAGTTGATCGCAGAACTTCAACAGTGCTAGATGAGAAATCTGATATTTCTCTACTTCTTCCATGCAAAACTAAATCTTAATTATCCTCTGTGTTTTATATTTGCATTTTTTAGGTCTTTGTACAGCCTGCATTCTTTAAGAAACCATGAGATTTTACTTTGCCTACAAGCAAAGGAAACAAACATGTTGTTGATTTTTACCAAGGTTGTACAAGACAGAATTTGATTTTCAAGTGTTTTTCTAAAAACATTTGCTTTCTGCTCAACAGGAGATGCCTAGCTGCTCATACTTGTGTTTTCACAGGAAACAAAGCCAGAGCAAGGTATGAGTGAGAGTGGGCTTACAGAAGACCCTTCACAGATGAGCAGGGCAAACAGGTATCCCCAAAATTATCTGTACCTCAAATAAGCAAGATTTACCTTTTAAAAGTGAAAGTACCTGATATATTTTGATCAAAGAAATACTGTCTCAGGGAAATAAGTTTAATTTGTTACTCACTGTACCACATAAGTGCGGATAGGAGGGCTCTGCCCATGGCAGGGTTGCAGACTTTGCGGATGCACCCTGGCACTTTGGTGGTTTGGCTGGCAGCTCTGTGGCACACATTCCCATTTCAAGGGAACATCATAGATGAACCCATGTTTTTGTCAGATCCCAGTTGCTAAAATTTTCAATTTACTCGGATTTATGGACTGACCACTGAAGTGCATATTTTGGGAAGTTCAGGGGCCTAAGACTTTCCAGAGTGTTTTTCACAGGTAATAGCCATGTTTTCTGTTACTTCTTTCAAGGATTGTGGGAGTCTCTCTTCCTTTGTGTGCTCCAAATGAAGCATGCTGTATAGCCAGAATCTCACCTTTAGGAGGGTTCCATGAGATGAGCTTTAACTTGCTTTGGAGGGATGAGTTATCCAGGAACAGCTCTCCTACCTTGCACCTTTTCTGTGCATACAGATCTTAATGTAAAGACAGCTCATTTATGTGCTGTCTGCACTTACAGTTGAAAAGGGCCAGATTCAGATATTCTCATTATGTTAAGTTTGGGAATCACCTTTCTGAAACAAAAAGTAATTAGCTGTTGTTCTTTCTGGTGGTCCGCAGCTGCAATCCAGGTGAATAGGCTGGAAGGAAGATTCCTCATTCTATGGGAGACTGGCTGTTGTCTCTGTTGCCTCTCTGAGATTGAGAGCCATGGAATAAATCAGGAAGGCTGATTTTACTTTTAGGGATGACACGTGACATTTAGGTCTGTTTCTTACATGGTTGTTTAAAGATAAGCTTTAAAGTGGGATTAAGACTTGAAGCAGACTAGATTCTGAAATTGGTGTTCTTTGTTTAAATTTTAACTGGCCTTGGAAGTCTGTCATTAAAAATTTACTGTTTGCAAGCAAAATGTGACAAGTGGGATGTTGAGAAAAGCTTTTGAGATGAGATATCACAAAAGATAAAATAAGCTTTTAAATGTTGCTAGTCATGACATACAGTATGTTGATACTGGGTCAAGACTTCTAACATCAAACAACATCCAGGTGTGATTGAAATAAGAGCCCAAATGGTGATTGTTTTAAAGACAAGATTTGTAGGATCTGAAAGAGTATTTTACCTTCTGCCTGCAGTGATAGATTTTTTTTTTTTTTTTACTGTAGGACAACCTTTTCTCTGAAGAAAAATACTCTTAACAAATCTCTAAAAAAATGGTTGTACCAGTAAAAAAATGACCCAACCTATATCAGTGCATATTTAAACAGAATAGTGTGAGGGAGCTCAGGTTTTATGACTTTTCATCATTGTATCCTGAATGGGATAATCCTGAAAATTCTGGAAAAGAATAATCCAATGAGCTGAACTTGGTCACTGAAAGAGAAAGATGAGTTACTTTCTATAATAAAATCTCCACCACCTGCATTTCTTTTTAATTAATTTTTAAATTCTTTGAGGGAGGAGAGAAGGGGGAAGAGAAAGCCAGAATAACAAATGCATCTCTCTTCTCCTGAGAACAGAGGATTTTTTGTTGTTATATTATTTGGTGGGTATTAATTTTTTTTTACCACTATGAGATTTTTGAGTCAATGCAGGACATTAATTTATATTTGTTAAATTTAAGTAGTGAAAGCAAGTGAATGGCTAGAGAAATCCAACTATGAATAATGAGGAACATGCCTGAATGAAAATTCAGTGTTTCACTGATATATTCAAAGTCATAATGTGAATGACCTCCTGTGAGACAGTACTTGGAAGCAGAGAATCAAGGACTTATTTGGTGACTCACTGTTAATGCATTTTTAATGGATACTGAGATGCATTTACTGACATGGTAACATCATTTTCTGTGTGTGCAATGTTCCAGAATAAAAGATGAATCTTCTTCAAGCGATGAAGACCCTAGAGCTGCCAAACAAAACCTTGGGTCGTTACAAACCAACTCCAGTCATCTCTCATTATTGTCTGGAGTCAGTTACAAAAAATCACTTCGACTCACTTCTGACCAGCTTGTGAGTTAATTTTACATCCTTGTCCTAAATGTCATTTCTAATACAACATGAGCCACACTGTTATTCAGGCTTGCAAAGCTTAATTACCTCTCATGTCTTCCATTTAATTTCCTCTCTTGTTACATTTTAAAAAAAAAAATCAACTTTCCCTTTCTCTTTTATATATTAAGCATGAATGTTGTTCCTTACAGCAACTGCTGCCATTCAGAGGTGGGATCCCATTTAGAAAAATGTCAAAATTAGGTTCCAAAGTATGTATTTTTCATCTGTGTAAAAGTGTACTAGAGCCACATAATTTTTTGTAGGTATGTATAATGTGTATAGGTTAGCCCACAGGCCTCTCTTTTTTCTTTTTTTCCTTTTCTCCTTAACTTTCCTTTCCTCTCATTCATAGGCAGACAGTCACATTTTGCATAAATACAGTTTTCTGTTAGTAACTTCTAAAAGAACTGCTTGTGAATTTACTATGGGGCAAGACTATTAATTGTTTTGAAGCCATTTCTTTTCCTCTGTGACAGGGTTTTGACTAATGGTGACAAAACTGTTTCAGTTTTGTGTTCTCTACGTTTCAATTTGATCTGAAAAAATGGGCTACTTTAGGGAAATACTTTTTGCCATCTTATCTACAGCCAATCAGTTTTCTGAAGGAAACCCTTAGGGTGTACAGCATTAAACAGCCCACAGGGTGTACAGCATTAAACAGCCCATCGCTCACTGCCTGGGTAATTTGTAAGAAATATAGAATTTTTCCCAAGAGACAGATGGGATGTGTTGGTAATTTTCTATAGCAAACAGAAAGCAAGGGTGGCATAAATATATTGTTACATTTCAGTTTCAGAAACCTTGCAGAAATTAGCTGAAGCTAAAACTGCTCTTAAATTGTTTTCTTGATGGAACAGTGGGTGAGACTGATCAGTTACCCATCAGTTATTCTTCATTCCCACCTCCTTTTCACTTTTTTACTAATTGGAAAATTGCCGTGAAAGATAACTAAGAAAAAGATACACTTAGAGTATTAAATTCCTACAGGTTTGGGGAAAATGAACAGGTAGGTCCACAAATAGAATCAAATCAGTAGTCTCTTGTCCAGCATGTCACTGAGTAACACAAAGTGGAAACAAAGTGGGAGAGTGAAGGATATTTAGTGGAGACTGAAGGGTGGTAGGTCGTATGGTGTGAGAGGTGGGTTATTGTATGAAAGAGATGAAATACCATAGAACACAAATCCCCATATAAACACTCTTAATTAGAGTTTATGGAATGTCTTGTTACTCACATGCCTCTGCGTGTGTATCTGTATCTCGGAATAGAAAACCCCCAGAGATGGTCCCTGTTCCACCGTTTGTCTGTTTATGTGAACATTTGGGGATTTTATTTTTTTTAAATATACCTTAATTGTGAAACAGATTTTTTTTTATTTGCTTTGTTCTGTTCTATATATCAATGCCTAATATACATGACAGAGGACAAACCCATGATGTCGTTATTTTGACCATAGCTCTGCTGAAAGCAGTAAGATTCAGTGTGACTGAGGCAGTGAGCATCTGTGGCTCTGTGTTTGCGCTGTGCCCATTTCACATGCTCAGTTTGTTGATCATCTTGCTGATAATGTCTTGCAGAAAAGCTTAAAGCTCAAGAATGGCCCCAATGATGTGACCTTTAGTGTTACAACACAGTATCAAGGCACTTGCCGCTGCGAAGGCACCATTTACCTATGGAATTGGGATGATAAAGTTGTTATTTCTGACATTGATGGAACAATCACACGGTGAGTTCATGAACAGGGAGAGACTTTAACTGCAAGGACAAGTTGCCCTTTAGACTAAAGGAAAAAATAATTAACAGGGAATTTTGAGTCAGAGAATCATTACATTCTAGTGTTTTCTGAGAGTGTTTATTTTTTTTTTTAAATTTGGCTATCAAACTATGCAAGAATCCTTAGCTGAATTCTTAATTTAATAAAGACACATGCCATATGTTCCCATTATTTGTTACCTATTGCGGTTTCATGATAGTATTTACAGCAGTATCGGAGGACTTTCTGCAAAATCCTAACCTTTTTGCTGCATGGCACTTAGGAAGTGCACTTGCTACATTAAAAAGAAGAAATACGTGAATTTTGTTTTAGAAGGCATTACTGGGGCATTCCAGTGAGAGGCATTATTATTATTTAGACGATAAGGCTCCAAAATCAATGTCAGAATTAGAATCTGATGGAAAGTTTCAGATTAGTACTTTGAGTAAAAACCCAGAATTTTGGAGTGACCAAAATGATTTACTGACTCCCTGATTTTTATTTAGTTAGTTATTTAACATTGGGAAAAACAGTTGTGTGTGGAACAGGGGAAACACAAAAACATTGTCTTTTTAAGTGAAATGCTTAGATTTTGTTTTTAAATTGATTTATTTCAAAATGAAACTTAGCTTTATCTAATCAGAAAAAAGAATGAGGAAAAAGAATTTCCAAGAGTAATCTGGGAGGAACTAAAATACTTGATTTAAACCGGAACTCTCTTTTTTTGTGATTTATCCACTGTATTGCAAACTTCTTTTTTGGTGCAAACTTCTTGCTTTGTTTTTTAAGCTTCAGTAAAGTTAGTAGGATCTGTTCTTCACTCTGTTGTTGAGCTGCCCGGAGTTACTTAATCACTTCACCTTACAATACTAGTGCAAATCCACCCTAAGCCACTGCCTAGTGTTTTTCTCTCTACGATGTGAGATATTCAGGGTGTGGATTTCCTGCTATGTGTCTGTACAATGCTTAGTCAAGCAAGGTGTCTATTTGCACCATTTGTTATTATACTGTAAATAATTTTCTCATATAAAGCAGGAAATATATTGAAACCAGAATAAATATTTCAAAATACTTCATATGTGAGCAACTCCTGGCTTTATGTGGAGAAGTGTGAAGTAAGCTAGCATGTAACTTATCTCACACTCTCAGTTTCCTGTAAACTTTCATTATGAGTATATTTGGTTTATTTAGAAAACATTTAATGTAAACCTCAAAAGGTATACTTAGTACTGGTGGCCTCCTGCATATCTGATGGCCTATGTGCTGTAACCTCCATTTTACCTTATGGGTCACAAGCTTATCTGTCTTGGGGCACAAGAGTAATTAAAACTATGTGGCCAAGGATGAGCACATCAGTCTGTCTCAAAAGAAAGGGGAATAAAATAATCCTCCTCTGATTACAATCAGTACCTTACAGAAAACCTTATTTTCATTTGCTGCTAGCCAAGTAAGCTAGTGGGGTTTGTATTATCCTCAACTGTTACTGTAAATGTTGGGTTTTTTCAGTTCAGTTACACTGTTTTTCCTTTATTCAGGTCAGATACTTTAGGCCATATTTTGCCAACTCTTGGCAAAGACTGGACACACCAAGGGATTGCAAAGTTGTACCATAAAGTGAGCCAGTGAGTATTCAGTAAATCTGTTCATGCATCTGTGGCTTGTCTGTGTTTGTTTATTTATTTGCACATAAGAATTAACGTTTCTGTAGGTTTCTCTTAACCTATAAGGGTAACAATTTCATCAATATCTTATCACTTCAGTGGTGCTTACACAGTGCAAACATCTGCTGCATGATATCCAGAGCAAAACCTGCTTTGTGATACCAAAAGCAAAAGCCCCCTATCTGTGAGTAGTGATTGCTCTTCCAACCATCCCAAAAAGATACCTGCAGTTAGTTCCAAGGACTGTAGTAATTTGAATGAGTTATGCGATTGCAGTGTGTAACTTCTTTACTACTGGTGATTATACAGTTTATTTTGTTATTTCTGTATACAAGTGTTTGTTACTATTCCATTGTTAAATTGAATTATTAAGAAGGACCAGTCAAAATATTTTTGTGTCATTGGTTAATTTTGAGAGTAGGTGATAAGTAAACATTGCTTCAAGTACAATTTAAAGTTATTGAAAGTCAGTAAGGCATATGCTGCGAACAGCCTAAGGGAAAGGCTTTAACCTGGCAACACCAGTGGGAGCTGCTGTATTATAGCCCAGTAATTGCCCTGCACTGATGCCTGTTGGTCCACAGTGATAAACCCTTTCCATGCCACTGGAGGGGGTAAAGGACTGGATATATCATGTTTAAGTGTGGCTTTTACATTCTCCGTAATCCATGGAAAAAGACGGGCATCTTCGAAAAGTAGCTCAGTACACCTGAGATCTGACCGTGTTTAGAAAAAAGTATTTTTTCCCATTAGTTATTGAAGAAATATTGGACAACGGTGTATTGGCTGTGCTTTAGGTCAGTTAATGTCATTAACAAGGAGAGTATCTGGGTATGACTTAGAGCAATATATTCCAAAAGAATAGGGTTGTTTCGTCTGATGAATATGAACATGAGAAAAACAATCAGACTGTACCAGCTCACATGGGTTGATGTGTGGGAATGCTCCTAGGTGAGCAAGGCTAGTGCAAAAGTACAGGTGTACTGTTGTTTCCCGTGATACTTTTTACAATGTAGTCAAGCCATTGTGTACACGGGAAGATCAAAGACAGAGTATGGTGAGTTTTGTAATTACCCATTGAGAGAAAAAAGGAAATGAGGAAAAATTAATTGATGTCTGAATGGGATCAGATAAAGTATCTGATTTTAATTTTTACAAGGAGGATTACTGATTGCTGTTTTCTTTTATTGCATTAAAGTCAACTTTTCTTATATATTCAAATTACCATAAATGTTTGAAAAGCCTCTGGTACACATCACAACTGTCCTCTTAGTTAATCTGATTTGTTCTGCGTAGTACAGTTTTGCTAAGGTTCATTTATTGCTTTTTGTTTTACATGGATGATGAATTGTAAATTATGGATGATGAAATCTAATTATGCCAGAGACACTTGTCTGTGTGTAAACATACGTGTACACAGAAAAGACAGGACAGCCTGGGAATTCACATCCTGAGTTCTGTGTATAACCTCTGCATTATATTTGGTGAAAATGTTAATTAATTTTTTTAATTGCAGTTGTTATTTCTGCGCCTGCCAGCACTGTCAGTTGTTAGGGTTTTGGTGATCATAAACATAGGGGAAAAAATAGATTTGAGTCGTGTTGGTTTTCAAATTACTGAGTTAATTATGTAGTGGCTGGATATTACAGCTGAACACCATATAAATGTTTAGTAGTTAGATCTAATGACCATGCGTGCACAGAATACAATATTTCTGTATTTTATGAACAGTAATTTCTTTATAGGAATTGGAAAGTAAACTGCTATTAAGTTGAACTAATATCAGATAAGACTCTATTCTGTCATGAACAGAACCAAAGGCAACCTGTGACTTCTGCCAAAACTTATTACAGTGTCAAGTTAAGGATTACTTCTCATACTATATTTTGAAGTTCAAATTTGTTTCAACTTTAAGTAATATGTTACTGCTGCACATAGACTAGCCTGTTTTTGCAGAGGCCCAAGAGGCAGGAATGCAACCCTCTTAGTACAACACCCTTATCTGTTTTATGCCAAGTGTTTTCCTCTTCACAGATGTAATTTCAGTTAATCTAAGGACAATGGTTCTACCATGGAGGGGGTGGATAGGAAACCATAAGGAGTCATAAGTCATGAGAAGAGCAGAGATAAATCACCCCTCTTTAGGTGCAATCACAAAATGAAGTGAAACTAGATAGGTTTTAATTATCTAGATTTCTGGCATAAATGGTTTTATTCCTTTTAAGTCAAGTTACATTAAACATGTCTGTTTAATAGCCATGACTTGATTCATGTAAAAGTAAGCCCCAAAATTATTAATACTTAAATACCTGCTTTATTTTTACAGTAGTTTCTTCTTTTATATCTGCTCACAGAAATGGATATAAGTTTTTGTACTGCTCAGCACGTGCTATTGGAATGGCAGGCATGACCAGAGGATACTTGCACTGGGTTAATGAACGAGGAACTGTGCTGCCTCAGGGGCCAGTGCTTCTGAGTCCAAGCAGCCTGTTCTCAGCTCTTCACAGGTAATGCAATTTCTCTTTTATGCAGAAAGAAACTGCAAGGTTGGTGGACACTGAATTCTCAGCTTTTTTTAAATGGGAGTGCTTGAAATGATATATAATGTTTTTTTTTCCTTACATATTGGTGCAAAATTTCACTAAGAAGAAATTTTGTTAGAGAAAGACCAAAATTCAATAGATAGTTAATAGATGGTTTGCTAAGTTTATGTCTTAGATGTATATTGAGGCATGTCTGTGTTCTCTGTTTACCGATAGGTACTGCTTGGTGACTTCATGTGTTTAATATGGTGTGTTAATATTTAGCTATAGGAGAAATGTGAATGTTTTAATAGCAATCCTCCTTGTCTTGATCTGTAAGGTGTTCCAATTGGCATAAGTATATTTTTGTGTGAGATTGTTTCTTAGTGGGTTTTGGAGAAATTCATGTGAAAATGAAATGAACTTTTTATGTGCCTGACTGCACTGTGGGATTCTGTGAGGACAGTGTTATCTTTTCTAGGTGTTAAACTGCAATATGTGAATAAGAATAGCACAGATTATGAATATCATACCTTCTTCCTAATTCATTGAAGCATGTCAAGTGATTACTGAAAATATTTTAAGCTAAGTTAAAAGCTGCTGTGACAAGATATATTTCATTAGAATTTTTAATGGAAGGTTGTTCTGATGTTCTCCTGATTGAGTGACATGCTACAGGCAGTCTTACCAGTCATGTTCTAAATATAAGAAACCGTGGAGGTATTACTATGCACTTCTCAGACTGATTAAATAATAAATGCAGAGAAAGGGTAGTTACTGTTAGCTTATGCTCCTCATATACAGAAATACATTTAAAGTGATACTATTTTTGGTATCTTGTTTAGACTGAAGAATGCCCATCTTTCAGTGTACACTGTTGTAACTTCTGTGGTGTGTGGCAATAAATTACTTCATTGTTATCCATAGATTTAATTATTCTAGGTCTGAGATCAGGTGTATGTGAGACTGAGGAAAGATGGGTTTATTTGTCTATTGCACATTCTCAAACTTTGATTTATACATGGGTCTGCTGTTCCAAAGGGCTGTTTTACTCCTATGAACCTTCTGTACTATTCACGTCTTCCTTGACATATGTGTTGGTCCTAGGATCTGGGATTCTGAGCTTCTTAAGCGCTTTTGTGTCATGCTGGCATCTTCCTATGTTATGGGAACTCCAGACTCTGCCACCTGCTCAGTCTTCTTGCCAAGAGAAGCTGTTTTGAAAGGGCTTTTGCCCAGGGATGACATAACTACTCTGTTCATTAATAAATTTTATACTCTCTAAGGAGCAACTGAAGAGAAATAGAAGATTCCTTTATTCCTTAACTTGTGTTAATTAGCACTGATGGAGGACCCTGATTGTAGAAGTATCTTAACAGGCTGAGTTGCTTCTAGCACATGTGGTGACTGCAGTCCTTTTAAAAATAAAATTTAAAAAAGGCGCTCTACACAATGAGGGCTAATATAATCTCTGAGTCATTCTGCAGTTCGCAGGAAGCAGTTTGCTTGATGACAGTTTATGCCTCAGAGGGCTTGATTTAGCAGCTACTCCTTGTAATCCACCATCCTTGCTCAGTGGCCATCTTTGCAATGTAGATTTCAATAGAAGTTCCCTTGAATTTATTTACTGTGCCCGTTATGTAAGCTTGGGAATGCTGTTTTGTCTTCATGGGCACTCTGACTTCCAAAAGAAGTAAGAGAAGAGTGGGTGCTCTGTATCAGTGTCCACCTAGGTAAAAATGTTGAATAAAGAAAATAAAATGTTTTGTTCTGTATTTCACGTGTACTTATTCAGCTTCCCTTTTTTATCATTTCAGGGAGGTCATAGAAAAGAAGCCAGAAAAATTTAAAGTTCAGTGTTTGACAGACATCAAAAATTTGTTTTATCCTAACACAGAACCCTTTTATGCTGCTTTTGGAAACAGACCTGCTGTAAGTAATAGCTGAACTCATTTCTATTGCAGAGAACAGAAAGGTTGCTGTTATTTCATGGTTCTGTTGCATTAGAACCTAGAAGCTGTAAATGGGAATTATGAATATTTTATTAGGCCCCGTACTAAGGAAAATATAAATGTTCTTCTTCAAAAATACCACAATGTAGGATGCAGAGATGGAAGAGCAGCAAAGTAAGGAAAGATCTAGCAAAGTAACTATGCTAGATCTGCCTAAGTTGGAAGTTAAGCTTGTGGTAAAGCACTGATCTCTTTTTAATCCACACAAATACTTGTGTCAGTGAGATACCTGTGGGCAGATAGAAAATATTTCAGATTAATATTGGCGGGACTTACACTTCAGACACTAGGTACACTCAAAAGACCTTGGATGTCTCATTGAAGTCAAAAGTTTCTACTTTGTATGGAAAGTGATAAGTTTGACAAGGAGAGAGGAAGATAGATCTCTGTCACTTATTTGGAGACTTTATCTTTGGGCCATAGATGGCACTTACTCCTGCCCTAGGCCAAAGAATAATTTTATGCATCTAGAAAAAGAAACAGTCTCAGGAGCGAGAGCAGAGGTGGGGACTGTGGCATGTCATTATCCCTTCTTTAAAGACATTATGTCTGAGGTGACAGAAGCTCCTCACTGTCCAATTGCTCTATTAAATTGTTATACACAGCTTAATTTCTGTTATCAAGGTACCTTTAAACATATGATTTTGAAATAAGTTTTTAAAAACTTTTGTGATTTTGTAGTATGAATGAATCTATTTTCAGTTCCATTTTTTTGAACCTCAGGGAAATAAAATAGAATCATTATTTTCATGAATATTTGAATAAAATTTCAAGTAAAACACTAAGTTAATGTTTCTAAAGTAATTGCTGATAAATCACTTCTCTGATTGCTGCCAGTGTGCAGGCTGCAGTTATATGATGTGCCACTGGCTTTGTGAAAATCAGGATCATCGCTTTCTCAATTTTCTGCTCTGCTTGTTTTGTTTTTGCTTTTTGTTTTGTTTTGTTTTTCCAAGAACAAACTCAGGGAAAGTGTCGTACTCATGGGTCTTACAGGTGTAGACAGCGCATGGACTGCCAGATTGGCGAATTCTTGAAGTGACTGCTATTCCCTTGTGTTCAGTTAATTTTTTCAGAACAGTCTTTACAATGTGGATATAAAAGTAATCTCTGTATCTTCGTTAACATTCCAGTATTTTTCACCACCTTGGTTTTTAAAACCATGATTTATATTAGCAAAATGGAAGATTATTTTTACTCTGATCTTCTGGGAGGTATTTTCATCTTTGGTTTTGTCAAACTTTTCTCCAGAACAGAACAAAACCTATTTTTTGCTTTCCTTAGCAATTTAAACTTCTTAGAAGACATTCTTAATTCTTACTTCTAATTGTACTTCCCAGAATTTCATCTCCACTTCCTGCTGGGGTTCACTGCTGCTATTTTGGCATATATTTCTTGCTTTCCCTTCTTTTCCTCTTGCTCTGACATGGAGCAGAGCACAAATCTGAACTCAGGAGCTAAGAGATGTTTCCAGGAATTTTTTTGTTATGACTTCCCTTTGTGACCTTGCCCTTAAAAAACAATTGCTGATCCATGTGTCAGTTACGTTTTAACCTCTGTACTTCAGATACTCAATACAATGCACTCAGGAAATTAAATACTCTCTGAAAAAAAAACCAAACAGAAGGTGCTAATGCTTTTACACCAAATATCACTAGTTTTTTATTGAATGTTATTGTTATGTCAAAGGAAAGTTACTGAAAAAATGAACATGATTTTGATTAATAGTTTGAACTGATCAATAGTTTAAACTGAAGTGGCAAACTCTTTACCTAGCAGCAAATTGTTAGTTTGATGAACATTTTGTTAGATTTACCTCATTTGTAACGTAATGGAGAATTTCAGGTACACAAGAACTAAGTAAATTTAGTACCAATACTGTGTGAATATGTTCTTCTGTGTGATATATTCCATCAAGAATGAACATTTATTGTGCAAAGGTAGAATCATGATTCCTCTTTTTTTCTTTTCTTTTTAGGATGTTTATTCATACAAACAGGTGGGGGTTTCTTTAAACAGGATATTTACAGTTAACCCCAAAGGAGAACTTATACAGGAGCATGCAAAGACAAACATCTCATCGTAAGTAATCTCTTATCCCTAACATCTTATGGACTAAATTAATTTGCTGTGCTAATTTGAGACTCAAGTTGCCCAAAGATCCATTCAATTTTAGTTATGAAAGATTCCTTAGAATACTTCAAAGAAAACATAAAAAATTTGGAATAAAATATAGACTTTCCACTTTCCTTCAGTTAAGCTGACAAAAGGAATTTTTTTCTGTCTTTAGTGTAGTATATCCCATCTACTTTAATCATGTAAAAGAATTATAAGTGTATGATTTAGTCTGCATCAAAATGAAACTCACTAGTTTGCTGAAGTCATCCGTCTTTTCATGGTCTTTTCAAAATTTCCTGGAGCTCCTATCTAGAGGAGCCAGAAAACAAAATCTGAAGAGAGGGCTGAGTGCTTCCAGCAAGATGCTTAGGTACTGGTAGCACCTACCACTGGAAATGGTGTTTAGTAATGTCAAGAGTGTCCTTAACTGAAGGGGAGCCATATATGTATAAAATCAGAATAATCAGCTTGAGCCAAGCTGTACAGAAATGGAGATGCAGAATGTGCTTGAGTATTTGATCTGAGTGTAAGATGGCATCTGTTTCTTACTAGGTAAGTATAATTTGTTAGAACTGATGGATTAGAATGAATTTCTTATCTGAGCTGTGAATCCTTTCTGGAAGCTGTTCACCAAAATCGATTTTAGTTTTATTCCTTTGAGGAGGGTGACTTGTCCACCTTGTCTGTTTGTAGTAGTCATGCCTTACTGGTTGGGGACTTAAAAATGTTCAAAATAAGATGATCTGAAATGGGTCAGCATTCTTTTCATTTGTTTGTTTTCCAGCTATGTCAGACTCTGTGAAGTGGTAGATCACATTTTCCCTTTGCTAAAAAGAAGCCATTCTTCAGACTTCCCTTGTTCTGACACCTACAGTCAGTTCACCTACTGGAGAGAACCTCTGCCACCATTTGAAACTCAGGATGTACATCCAGCCTCGTCTTAACTGCATCTCCAAGCTGTTGGCCTCTGCCACAAGAATGAGTTGGGTTGTATTGACAGGACAGCAGGTGGCTTTTGCTGTTGACAGTTCACCTGGAATTTGTGATGATGTGAGCATTGTATTCTTTTGCTGTGAGCAAACTTAGAAATGCTTTTTCATACTTAGTCACGTTTCCAGACAAGAGGAGTCTTGCTGGGAATAGGAGTTGCATTTCTAGGTCTTCACCCAGCTCCTCAGATTGTGCCATGCACTTTCATTATATAAGGTCAAATAAAAGTGATGCTGGAGTTGCAGTTAAACATGCTATAAGGTTTTAAGGTGGGTCCATGTCTGTTCTGCATCACTGAAGCCATCTTTCATCTCGTCAGAACCGCTTGCCAGTAAGGGAGCTGAAGGTGCTCACCATTCCTGACACTGTCTGGTGACACGGACAGGGATTGCAATGCATACATCAAAATTTTTCTCTCTGAAGGAGCAAATGATTCTTCCCATTTCCGCTTGCTTGACCAACAACTGTTTAAGAGTTAGTTACTGGTCTAGATCCTCACTGATATACATCAGCATAGGTATCAAAGCCAGTTGAGCTGTGTTGATTTATTCCAGCCTGTTTTGACATGGGACATTTCTGAGGAAATAAATTATGTGTAATCTAAATAGAAGGTAAATGAAATAGGATGGCCAGATTCTGCCAGTCTTTTTCAATTTGAGAAGTATCATGCTTCAGGAGTAGTTATTTGGATCAAGGTAAGTGGGCAAGTGGAAGATACAGGCTATACTGTGCATAGTGCCCACATTACTGAAGTGGGTGATTTTCAGTAAAGGTATTTTACCCATACAATGTGCTGAGGTTCAAGATTGTTACTGAGCCAAGAACACTGAGGATTTTGTCAAAATGGAATAGTTTTGTTTGAAACATTACTTTGGCTAAAATGTGAATTTAGGTGATGGTGAATGATGCATCTCAGGTTTTTACTGTATGGATTTTTTTGCTTTGTTTTGTCTTGTCAAGAATGGATACTTTTAGTGCAATTTACTCTCCTTTAAGGTAATGAACTCTCTTCTTTCATATTTTTTTTCCCTTATTTATCCAGACACAATCTATAGTTACTGTTTTTGCTACCTGCTTTTGACAGCCTTAAGACTTACTATGTGTGCTAAAAGCAATACTGCAGATCAGTTGATGATGTTTTCCAAATGGTCTGCCTTTACACAAAATGGTAGTTCAAATGTGGACTTCAAGTGCCCACATGCCAAATGATTCTCAAATGTGCTTGTAGTTAGCAAAGAAACTTTTTTTTTTCCCCTTTTAAAATATAGTGAAAAGTCTAATTGTTCTGAAACACTGAAAATGGCAGCATGGGATTCTGTGTATATTGTATTTCAGTATGGCTAAACCCGTGGTTCACAAACCCGTGGTCTCTGCCAGCTTGTGATATCTGAGGCTGTGGTACGTTTTGCAGCTGCTTTGTAGTGTTTTCAGTTAAGAGTTTAAATAACAGGAAGGCAGAGTGGTCCACGAGAAATTTTAAGATATGATTGTGGTTGTTATCATCCAGAAGTTTGGAATGGCTGCACCGTATCACATTTCTTCCATTACAACAAATTCTGATTTTGCATGTCAAGAGTGATGGCAACGTGGATGGGATGGTAACTCTGTACTAGGGGTTTTCTAACTTTTAGTACTGCAGACTTTATCTGGGGTGTCAGTGGGCCAATTTATGATTTTCTCTGTGCCTTCAATAGTAATAAATATAAGTGCAATCCTTTACGCAGCTGCAGTGTGCAGTGGTGAGCACTCCCTAAGTCTTCCTTTCACATGAATGCTGCTGCTTCAGCCAAGGCGCATGTCAGCTTTGGAGATACCAGGATTAGACACGATGAGGAACAAATGCAGATTGATTGTTCTCTCTTGAAAGTTTGAAGAAAATGCAGTCATTTTACTTAAAGATGGAAGAAATGTGGGGTGGATTTTCTGAAAGACAATCGGTGGGGATTGCAGGTTGCCAAACTGAGATAGTTGCATCTCTAAATATAGCCACACTTTAAGTATCTAATAATATTTGTAGTTAATGATTGAATAAATGGATGAATGTCCTAGCTGCATCCTATTTAAATATAGTTTCGGTAAAGGTCAATTTCATTCCATTTATTATGTAAAATAAACCTAACCAACCCTTCTCTTCAGTTAGAGGCTGTCAGTTTTGTAGTATTTATCCTTAACAATGGTAAAGATCTATTTTCCTAAGATATTACACACAGCAACTCCCAACAGAAAATATGCTCCCTGAAAATTCTCCACAATTAAAGGATGTGATATGTTTATTTATAAATTAATAAATAGGTAATCCAGGGTTGTTTGTTGCCATTTGTATTTCAAACCAAATGATATTGTGAATGAAGGTCTGTTTTAATTCTGTAAGACTGTAGCTGTGGTGAAGTGCTGGTGCAGGTAACCCTGAGATGCTGCAGAATCTGTTCCAGAGCTTTTCAAGACTTGGTTAAACAGGGTTATGGCTGACTTGATCTAGTGCTGGCACTCATCTGCTTCAAGGATGAAGTTGGACTGCATGACCTCCAGGGGTCCCTTCTGACCAACATTTCTGTGATTCTGTGACATTAAACGCCTTACCACTGACATGCTGTGTACCTCTTTGTATCTGGAAGTTGAAATGTAGCTGAACAGTGTCAGGAATGTGTGTTGGTAAAGTGTTTATCAAATTTGCTCACAAAAAAGACGCTAATGAAAATCAAGGGTTTGACCTGCTAGAAACATCACCATACTTTTCCAGAAAGTATAAGACATTTTGATTTGGTAGCTGATTAATTTTCACATAATATTTAAACTGCTTTGTTAATTCATGTAGAAGAAAAAGGGATTGTTTAATGAATTCCTACTCTTTCTGTGAAAGAAAAAATATCAACCTTGTTTGCAGTGTAATGCTGGGTTTTGTTACAGAAAGAATATGCTAACATAAGTATGCAGACACATTAAATCACAGTATGTTCAATTCAGGCAATACACAGAAACTAGAATATGCAGCAATGAGGAGTGACTAATGTTTATTTTCTTCAAGCTGATGGCCACACCACTCCAGCTGGGTCATGAGAGGGAAAGAATACTGTACTTGTGGCATTAGTTACGTTGAAGATAAAATGTTACTGCTTTATTTTGGGGAGGGAGGAAAAAGAGGGTATTGGGTATTTTTTATTTATAGATATAGATTATTATTATTTCAAAGCCTATTTATATACAGTATTTACTCTGTATATGTATGTGCTACTGCAATGATGAAAATAATTTTAACACTTCATTTTGATCTGCTGAATGCAACAAGGGTAGAAATACATATTGTAATAAAGGCAAATATAAATTTTTTCCTGACTTTTCTATTTTTCTATATTGTTTGATAATGGCAGAGTGCTTTTGCAGAACTGCTAAAACCTGTAAAGTGTGACTTTTGTAGCTCCAGTCTCCATTACCTGTTTCTTATTGGGGTTATCCAGTGTAGCTTGCACTATTTTTGCAGTTTGGCTACAGTGTTTAACCCAGAGCCTTTTCAAACCCAAAGAGTTTGCTGAGAGAGATGGGGCCGGGGTCTGGTCTGGCTGTTTTGGGATATGGGAGCAGCACTTTGAAGCCAAAAGCAACCAGACAGGAACTGCAGCAAATTGGAGCTGCTGGGAATCCAACCCACCCCAGAATTTTTTTGAATCTTTATTTTGTGTAATTCCTAGTGTGACCTAAGCAAAAACTAGCCATCTGTTTTGAATGGAGATGTTGTCACTCATGGCAGTGAGACCAGATAGTCTATTTTTTTGTGTCTTCTTTTCTTTCTCCTCTTCTTTGACATTGGCCGTTCTGCTGTGGAGGAGCCAATACCCTTTTTTTTCCTCCTGTCCCTGAGAACACAGAGCTGCCTTTTGCTCCCCCTGCCAGGTTTGCTGAGCAAACTGACTGCAGTGTAGTGATACTGCCAGGCTTGTGTGTGCTGGTATAAAAACAAAGATGTTTGGGGTTGATAAGGCTCTGCAGCATTTCAAGTTCTCTGTTAAAAATACAAGAGCAGCCGTATTTGGGCAGCTTGCAGTCACTGCTTCTTCAGTCTTCTCTATTTTCTGTCTGTCTCTTGCTTGTATAAACATTTACTCTGGAGCTCTGGAGACGGGCTTTGAAATGAAGGTGCCCTTTTAATTTGAAGTCAGAGAAATGGTGGTTTTACATCAGCAAACCAAACTTTATAAGGACATACTCATTGCTCCTGGAATATCCCATTAACACTAGAGATACAACAGTCTGAGGGAGGAAGCCTCCTGAGGAGCAAAAAGCATAGAGTTGTTTGGGGTTTCTTTCACGCCATGAGTAATGTAGGGAATATTTCCAGAATTCTGTGTTTTTGTCCTTACAAATAAATAGTCTGAATTCAATATGCATTGCATATGCCATCAAGTACCTCAGGATAGTTCATTGCAAGAGGCAGGCAGAAGATGGTGCTGAGCTAGTGCCTAAAATTATAACTTTCAGCTCTTCCACAAATGCATGAAACGTGAAGTAAAGTTGTTCTTAGTATGTTTTTCTTTGTTTTCTTTTGTGGGTTTTTTCTTTTCATAGAAGTTCAGCAAAGAATGGTAGTGAATGGAATATACTCACAGTGCCACAACCTGAGATAGTCCCCACTCTTTTGCTTGCAGTAAAATACAGCCCCTCATTCTCTTCTGTAGCATGTTAGAGGTATGCAATGAAAGGGATGGTTGTAAATGAGAAACAAAAGACTGGCTCTAAGGAGCACCTAGCAGTGGTGCTGAGGAATTACAGCTGCTGGATGCTTTGGGAAGAGATCTTCATCGAGACCTTTCCAGCCATTGGGATGTGAGGGAGAAAAATAAAGGTAAAATGAGAAATTAGTTTAGGAGGAACTTGAGAAAGGGAACAAAAACAGAACAAGTGGCTAAAAAGCACCTTCTTGTTCCTACCCTTGTGCTGACCCTGGGTGGTACTGGGTCAGGTGCTGAGCTCTGCCTTTTGCCCCTTAAGCAGCACTGCCTGAAATCCCATGTGTCTGTGCTGCACGGAAAAGGTGAGAAGGCCATTTTGGCTTCATTTCCCAAACAGAAGGGAATAACATTGAACAAAAGGAAATCTATGCTCAAGTGTCCAAGGGGCACTGCTAATAGCAAAACAAAGTTGCAGTTACAGCTAACTTTTAAGCTTATGTAAGGTCTAGGGCTTTTTTATTATTTCATGAACTTGGGAAACAAAGCTTTCACCTGCAGTATATACACCTCCGTAGTACCATGTGTGCATCCTTTTAATATGGCTTGCTTCAGTGAATAAATACAGACATCATCATTTTTCACCCTACTTAAGCAAGTGTTTAACTCATCCCTCCCTGAGCTGAAACTTAGGCATATTCTTAAGCACTTTGCTGGATTAAGCCAATTTATTCCAAGAAAACTGTGTGCTGGGGAGATACAGTTTCTGAGCTGAAGAATTGATCTGGCTTTACTGATGGTTACCCTTGGACCGGTTTTTAGCCTTCAGCACTGTCAGGTGTTCTGCCTGCTGCCAGCAATCTATTTATTGATACAGGAAATCCATTTTGCCTTGCCTTGCTTTTAATGAGTTTTGCAAGCAAGTGGCCCCTTCCTGTGACTCATTCTGTGTTTTCTGAGCGGGAGATTGTGGTTTTAAGTTTCACATTGGAAAGTAACCGCTGTGTCTGCTTTCCTTGTCTGCTGGAATTTCAACAAGAGGAATACATTTTGGAACAAAGAAATGTAAATGGTGTAGAACAGTTCATGTTTCTTTGCAAAATTGTATAAACATCCTTCTTTTCAGGACAGTTAAAAACACTAGTGCAAAGTGAAAATAAGTCATGTTTTAAAATAGCAGCTTTATCTTAGAACGTTGCTATTAACATAGGCAAAAAAAGACATTTTTCCTGGTATCTCAATATGTGTTGGCCCTTTGATTTATAGCCAATAAATATCCAAAAGTTAAACAGTGGAGACCTTTCTGTGATCTTACTGACACAGGAGCAGCTCCATTAGCATCTGAATGAGTGCTCAGGTATGGACAGTTACAATTGCAATCTGAAGTGTGAATAGCAAGTGCTACAGCTTTCCATTCAATTCATGATCCCTGTCATCCCTTTAGAATACTGGAGCCAAAGAGATAGGACATGTGGATGTATTTGTTTCTGACTTTTACCAAAAATATGGTGGCAGAAGGGCAGAATCCTCAGCAGGCTCGGACCGTTAGCACTGAAAACTTAGATTTACGTTAAAAACTGCCATAAATACATCAAAACCAATGACCAGGACAGTTTCCATTCCCCATTGCTAGATACAACTATTTATATTTTGGGTTCAGTGGCTATGTCTGTGCAGATAAATCACTGCCGATTAAAGGGCAGGGATTGTTTTTAGGCACCCTCACCAACGGGCTCACTTGGCGAGTATCCAGCTGCCTGCCTGCCACATAGGGGAATTGCTGGCCTCTGCTGACCCCCAGGCTGGGCCAAGCCCTTGCTTGGATGAACACTGGCTGCCCTGGCTCAGGTCATGCTGGGAACCTTGCTGTCAGGATACTGGATAGGCAACAGTGTGCCAGAGCTGGGGCTTGTGCCCTGACACTTGGCTGACGTGTCTGCGCTGTACCTGGGAAGAGCCAGGGCTGGGGTTTGGGTCTGAGCTGTAGCTCCTTTGCTCATGCATGTCCCAGCTGGCAGGGTAATGAGATATTGGGACCTCTCCTTCTGGAGGTTTTGGTATGAGCTGGGCTCTTCCTATGCCTTAAGGAGGTGCTTCAGTTCATCTGTAGTTCAGTTGGATCTCAAGAGGAGGCACTCTCTGGTCCTGAACTGCTTTCACCTCTGTCTGGGCAAGGCTGTGCAATATTAACCTATGTTAAGGAAGCTGTAGTTCTGCAAAAGGTCAGAAAAATCTAAAAGGTCCGCTAGCACAGGCTTCTTAGAGTTGAAGTGTCAATGGGGATATACAGAAAAATCATACCTGAGAGCAAATAAGCACATTGGAAAAGCAGAAATTCAACAGATCATGCTTCAAATGTGACCTTCCTGTTACCCTTCTCCACTGTCAAGTTTGAGGTGGCAGAGACAATAATTAGAAGGAAAAATTGTGAGGCTCAGAAATTGAAGCAGTTTTATTGGGAATGTACTGAGAGGAAACAAAGAGGAAGACCCGCTATTATCATACTCCTTTCCTGTAGGGATCCAGATATATAAAAATGCAGTGGCCTGTATTGTGGGCTTTGTTTCTTACTGATGTATTGTATGAATGACAACAACATGAGAAATGTCTTTATTTCTCAAAGTATGATGGAGTGGGGTGGTTTTCAGGGGAGTTGTTTGTTTTGTGTCTGTAACAGATGGTATGGAATTACAGTGACTTAGGGAGCAGTTCAGCTGTTCACACCTGCGTTGCTTTCTGATGCATTCTCTGCACAACCTGAGAGCCTGCACAGGTATTGCACCTCTCTGCAAAACTCATTTCTTTTCTTGCTCTGAATTGCTCTTCTGCACATCATTGGTATGGAAACACTTCCATTTCTTTTGACCTAGTAAATTCTTGTAAACCAACGCTATGGATTCTTGGGTGGCTGATCTGATCTGCCAGTTTTGCTACTGCCTAAAGGAAAAAGTCGCTTTCTCTGTTTCCTCCTTTGTTGCTCCTGATTTTCCACCCCACTGTACTTCTGGGATAGTTTTGTTCTGTCTTGGTGAATTAAATGGGCTCAGAGGGAAGCAGGACCTTATGCTTCTGTCTGTGTCCCATGAAACTGTAATCTCAATTTTACTGTGTCCATCCCAATTCTATACCTGACCTCTTTATTCTTATAGTAATCATTGTATAATTCTGGGCAGACCTTATAAAGTGGCATGCCTGGTGTCTATCAGTGAACTTAAGAGCATAGACATAACCACATTCAGATGAGACCATGAATGGTAACACACCACATGTAAAGAAACTGCAGGATCAAAACCATCTGCTCAAAATAGAGGGACAGATAAGGTCCAAAGTAAGGAACTGGATCCAGTCCATGCCCTGACACAGAAATCTTGTGTTGACTGAGGTGAATCCTTCACCATGCTTCGAGCAGAAGGTGGGCATGACAGTAGTTCCTCTGTCCCAGGCATGCCCTGCTAACAAGGCATTAATGCCTAGGAGATGCTGTGATGTGAAACTGAGGGGTCATGCAAAAAACGTATTTGAACAACCACCAGTGGTTCAGCTTCCGAACACCTGACAGTCAAGTCCTTCTTGGCCCATGAGAGGGAAGAATACTGCCTCCATATAGCATCAGGAGACAAAACGTCTTGGTAGCCTCAGGAACTTCAGCTTCCATTTCCTCAGTCTGTTGTCAGAGTCCCAGGTACTGTGCCAGCCTTCAGTCTGTTCAGAGCAAGGATTGAGAGGAGACAAGGAGCTTGGGGCAGCTAATTCGTCAAGTAAAAGCTTCTGGCCTATAAACTCATGAAGGCTACTGTGGTGGTCTTTAGGATGTCTCATGATCTCTGCAGTAAGAGACCACCCACAAATAGAGCCCACCTAGAACAAGAGAGCCATCTACCAGAAGAACCCAGAAAAAATGGCTATTGCAAGTATAAGGCTATTTGGACTTGCTGGAAATGGGCAGTGAGTTAGGCTGGTGCAGAGAGGCACCAAATTAGCATTAGTCATTGTAACAGAGAACAGTATATATATCAGGGCATCCTGGCTTTTGTGGGCTAACATCTGCTCTTGGGGTCACTGCATGATGTCTGTTTGCTTGCTGGTTATGTCCCAGCTAATTTTGCAATGTGAGTCTAAATCTTTCAACCGCACATCCAGTTTGTAATTTAAGCCTGCATAATTTTATCTCTGCATGCTTACACCCACTGTCTCCTGGTTTACACAGGCCATTGCTGGCTTCTGTAAGAATTGCTGCATTGATTGATACATGAAACAGGAAGGTAGGATGTTTTAATGTGGAATGGTATTTAGAGAGATGCAGCATCTGTGTCTAAAGTGAGAGATAGTTACAGGGTTAGACAAGTAGGCCATCAATTACCGGAGACTGAGGTTAGGACCATCTGGCTGTTTCAAACAACACCAGGTGTTAGCAGAAGCAAATTTCCTGTGTTGCAACATAGGAGGAGAGCAGGAGGGAAGAAACAGCCCTCCAGAGCGAATCTCAGCCACGAAAGAGGCTGCTTCTCATTTCCTTTTTTAGTGCTGTCTTGTGGGGAAAAAAATCTCTCCAAGAGCCTGACACACCTGTGTCTCCTGCTCGATGCCTCCCAGGGCCACTCAAGGGGCAGTTCTCAACCGGGCATGGGAACCTCCTCCTCTGAGGAGGAGGGCTGAGCAGGACTGGTACCCTCACAGCTGGCTTAGCCAGCTCCTGGCTTTCAGTGCCATCCTGACCCTTGCTGATGGACCTGAGCACCAGTGTCCTGGTTTGTATACCCAGCATCCACGGTCCCCTCAAGGCCCTCCTTGTTGCAAAACCCCCAGTACAAGATATCTCCAGCCATATACATCCCTGCCTCAGTTTCCCTTCTCAGCCTGAACTGTCTCTGTCAGCCAAGGGAGAAGCACCCAAGGGTGGGCTGGTTGCTGGTAGAGAGTGCCAAGAGGTGCAGAGAGATGATGGTCACCCACAGTATGCTCAGCAGATGAGCATGCACTTACAGCTATTTTCAGCCATTGAAGGCTACTGGGCTGTATTTTTTAATAGTTGCTGGCTTGATATATGCAAAAAGTGTTGCTGCATTGTCAATATTGTTAAATCTGAAGGAGTTTCTCACGTGGTTATACTGCTTCAAATTTTCTCATGTACGCTTGACAATACTTTATTGTTATTATTATTATTTACATTAAAAAAGGGAATAAACCATAAATCTGAAATTCATCCAACCTAAAAGTTACACTTATATGAATAAATCAGGAAACAATCACATTTCCCACTAAAGTTATTCTTACAACTAAGCTTTAAATGTAGCAAAAACTTGATGGAGGTTCTGGCAAGGGGCAATGTCCAAGGCAGTTGTTCCTGGTAAGCACCCCAACTCAGCAATGTCCTTTTACAACAGGGAGGCAAAAGGTTAAAAACTAGGTAAATGCAATTGCTGTAGCTGGCAACAGAACTTTAGATCAGTATTTCCTTGTTTCTATTTCTATCAGAGAGAAAAAGCCCTCACAGGTTTATTTTAAACTTTAAATACCCTCCTTTAATTATTTTGTGAGAGAGGGAAAATCCTTTGATTTGGTTATAAATGCCAAACTTCCATGAATTCCTCAATAAAACACTTTATTTAGGGCCATGGCAAAGGTTGCAAAATGACAGTAATGTAGTTCTGTATCAGAGCACTTCCAGACCCCTATTGCTGAGGAGAAAGTCAAATAGCTGATGACACGGGCATGTGGGCAGGATGGGAGGCTAAAGGGCTCTGGCTTATAAGCAAACCCATACCTATGTATTTTTAGCTACCTACTAAATGCAGCCTGGTTTTCAGAAGCTCTGAGCAGTTATGACATCGTCTGAATAATGACCACAGTGAGGTGTCCAGGTCACTGCTACCCAGGTCCTCTTGTGAAAGGGGATAATATGGTGTTAGCTCCAGCAGGATTTGAAACCGTGAGCTATTATGCAAATCAGAAAGGCTCACACTGTCCATTAAAATGCAACAAGATGAGTGTTGACCTGGGGATAACATTTCCAAAACGTCCCCGTGACAGAGACAGAATTTGGGCTAATAAAAATTTCTAAACACTGGCTTTGAAGAGAGAGTGTTTGGTGGGGGATGTTGCAGACAACAGCAATAACCATTCCTGAAAATAATGCTTTGATTGCAATTCATACTTACAAAAATATGGAAAATTTCAAATGTCTGGCCAAATTAGCTTCCTACTGATTTACCTGTGAAACTGATTTGTATCTATGAGTAATAATCACATGCATGACCTTCCACAGTGGTAAGCAAACACTTATTAAATTCAAGAAATGTAAGCACGTAAGTCAAATAAAACCACTGCTTATTTTCAAGAGTGGAATAATAATTTTTATGTTCCTTTTTTTGTGAAATATTTTGTTGTATGCGACTATTTTATATTTTGCACTTAGAGATGAAAAAGTAATATTTTAATGATGGGCACTACAAATATATTGCAATCTTTAACTCTTTAAAATGCTTTTTAAGCTTTTTATGTGACAATTTGTCAGATGTTGACTTGGCTTTTTTATCTGGAACCTTTTTACTTAAAAAGGAAATCTCATTTGCAAACCAAACAAAATTCTAACTTCTAAAACTAGATAAAAATGAGACAGAGGGATGGTTTGACTGTTAAATGAATGCATAAAATTAACACATAACCACAGGTTTCTAAGATACGGCTAGAAAGACAAATATCCAGAAAAACACAGATGACTGCATCTAGGCAGGACATTTTCTTTTGTGTTTTGGGTGTCTAAGTGCCTATTATGTACTTCTCTCTTCTTCTGCATCCAGCTCTTCTGCATTTCAAATTACACTCTTCCTAGGTGTTTAGTCCTTACCTCCCTCACAAGCTCTCTGTGATGTGTGCAAGTGTCAGGACCTGTTCCTATTTCAGATGGGCATGAGACAGAGCTGTGTCGGACCTGATCCCGCCTGTACGCCCATCTGCTTCTCTGTTGTTGGGAGGCTGTGCTGCGGGGCTGTGGCAGGAACCAAACAACAGCTGCTCGTGGCCCCAAGGCTGACTGCAAAGATTTCACAAGGACTCATTTTATTTACTAACCTCTTGAAGACTGCCAGAGACGCCCCCCCTATATCAACCCTCATCCTGCCCTCTCCAGCAACCAGTTTTAGTTAGGAGTAATGATGCACTGGATTCGTGCAGAAACATGGCATATCATCACTTTACAAAAATACTTATAAAGTGATCTTTATAAGGCCTTCATACAGGAGCCTGGTGACTGGATGCATTTGCAGCTCCATCCTGGTTTCTCACATATTTTCAACCCTGTGCAAGAGTGTTCAGGAAACTTGGCCCCAGACAGCAAAAGTATTGTGGTGAGAGAAGTAGAGCTCAGTCCAGCTTAGACTCAGTGTGGAGCTTATCTAAGCTGCAGGGTGATGTGTCTGGCACAGACCTTGTGCTGGATGAAACATGGGTGTTGAGCAACCACCGCTACTTTGGCTTCTCTGGTCACTGCCCAGCACTGTCACTTGCTGACTGAGCAAGGCTCAAATTTTGAGTTTGAAAGAGCAAGACCCATCTGCCAAGCAGCTCCTCTGCTTGGTGAGGTCCATGCAGGTGGGTGATAGCTCGGCTGGCAGTATATTCCTCCGTGGTAAAATAAGTCTGGCTGGCAGGAACAAAGTGCTGTCACATCTTGAATGAGTCTGCTCCTGCAATCAAACTGCTGGTACCCCTCTAAGTACCCTGGGATATTTAAATCCCTCAGGCTGAGGGTGGTGCTGAGGATAACTTTGGCTCCTTGATTGCTGAGTCAGCTGCTGGGGCTTATGGGCCAGGAGATTGTTTTGAGTACAGTCTTGGGGTAATGCCTAAACAACTGCTCTGCAAGTGGTCCTGGGAGGCTCTGTGCAACCATGGTCAACCTCCTACCTCTGTGATCTGGAGGCCAGGATAGAAAACCTCATGCTGGTATCTGCGATACAGTCCCTTCCCTTTGGCTTGGTAGAAGGAATCAAAAGGAACCAGAGAAAGAAATATTAACACAACTGTCTTTGATCTGACTGAGAAATGTATTCTCAAGAATAATATGTGAGAAAGGCACCAGAATTTTTGCCTGTTTAAAATTTCCCATTGTCTTCTAAAGAGCAAATACTTTGGTGTATATTTTGTTTAGCTGGATTCTTTTGCTATGATGGTCTGTCTACACTGACTAAATTCTTGTGCTAATGGCTCCACGATGCTGCATTTAAAGATTATAATACTTTTATAGCCCACTGATAAAAAAAGGCAGCTTTATAAAAGCCAGGTATTAGCTATTATTAAATAAAAATAATTTACAGCTTACTACAGTCACAATGAATGAGATTGACTCACTCATGGGCTTTAGGACATTTTTTCTAGTTTTTGTTTTACGAGACTTTACATGAAGGATGTTAGCTCAGTTGGAGATTTTCTCTTTTACTCTATGCCAAGGTTTTCAGAAGTGACTAATGACTTTGGGTGCTTAACTGGAAACATTGTAATAATGCCTGAATTTCAGAATGGCTGAGCACCCATCATCTGAAATTTAAGTCCTTTTATGGTCGTTTAAGTTCAGCTCTCAGGACCGAGATCCTCTAATACATCAGGAACTCTTGAAAAGCTTAGAAGTTACGGAAATATATTAAAAAATTTAAGATGCAATTTCCTCCTTAAAAGCCTCCCCATACCAAATTTTCCATGTCCCAATATGTGTGGAATTAGAAGAAAGAAATTGGCAATTATTGAATGCAATATGCTTTGAATTTATGATAAAGAAAACATTGTGTTCATTTGATTACCACAGTGTGGTAGCCCTGCTTTTCTGTTAAATTGTGATAGCCATAACCTTGCTTTTAAAGAGCATTGTGTCATTTCTCCACAGATCTTCAGCATAAATCAGTGAAGTGGTGAGGGAATTCAGCCTTTGCTTTGTAAAGGTGGACACAAATCTGTTGTCTTTATATGGAGAGGAATGGTTCACGGGACACTGCAAGCACAAGAGGCTTGGGATACCTGGGAATGAATGCCTCACACAAGATGACAATACACTTTACTTCGTAGACTTTCTGGTGCTGTGCTGCCAGAAAGGCATATAACCCACCATTGCGTAGTGGACACCCTGCCTTTCACTAACATTGCAGATACCAAGTCAGATCTGTCTTTGATAGCCACTGGTGCAAACTATCACCAATTAAATTACACCATCAGACACCAGGTGGGTTTAGCATATCATGGCTCACTGGGAGGTGAAGCCTTCCCTCAGATAACTGGAGAACTCTGGCTCATTATCTCATAAAAATCAGCTCTTGCATGAGGCGTGAAATAGGAGGAAGTGAGTCTCTTAAAGGAATTGCATCTGTAAGCTTTTACTTTGTCTAGCCAGGCAGTTACCCACAGCTTAGATCAGATCTGATCTTTTTATGCTTTCCTACAGGTTTGCTTTGATTGTCTCCCCATTTTCCAATAAACACTCTAAGAGACCACTGGGCAATTAGTGAGGAAATCCCTGGGAACTTTTCCCGCAAGTTTAGACATGGCATGCAGGGTATAAGGGACTTGCCCAGGATCACATGCTCCCAGATACACAGGGCATGTGGATGGCTGTTCCCAGAAGTGGATGCCAAGAAGCAAGCTAGTGAGGGGCATGGGAACAGCCTTGTGACCGCAGCCCACAGCAGCAGTGGGAGACAGAGGGCTACAGCTGGACTGTGAGAACTGAAGCAGTGTGTTTGAAGTGAGAAATCCACATGCCTGTCTAAAGCATACAGGACATCTCTGAGCACCCAGATTTACAGCAACCGTGCTACACAGAGGTGCCGTGAACCCTTTATCTCTGCCTGACTGATCATTTCATCACCTGGATGGTCCTGAAAATGTAGCTCTAGGCAAGAACAGAAGAGTAAGTTTATCTTGGCTTCTTCTACTCTCTTTTTATTAGCGGGTTGTAGCAACTATTATTTCCTCCAAATGTTTTCCACATCCTACTTCTCTGATCTTGGACTGTAATCCTACACTCACTCCTGTACTGGCTCCTTACCTTTCCAGTCTCTGTCTTCATATCATCTGAACAAGTTCTCTCTCTGTCTTCAGCCAGCTGACCCACTGCCTTTGTAGAGGACACTGTGGAGGAAGTGGTTTCTTGTACCTTTTTTTGTAACTGTTTATTTTATTTCTTCTTGTCCAGATAAGCCTACTACAGTCTGCTTTATTGAAATGCAGCAAGACACATGGGCATATCCTAGCGTGCAACTCCAGTCGTGGCCAGGATCTCCAGGACCTTGCTACCCAACATCAGTTCCTCCTGTAGGGCAGGCTCCACTTCTCTCCTCCTGTGACAGATACTCTCAGGCACAAGGTGTGTCCAACAGCATCCAGGCCTGCTGTGCAGCTGCATCATCTCTAGTGGCAGCATAAAAATCACAGAATCACAGAGTATCTTGAGTTGGAATGGACCTACAGTGAAGTCCAACTCCTGGCCTTGCACAGGACAGTCCCAAGAGTTATACCATGTATAGGTTTGGGTTTTTTTCCTTCTGTCCCAAGAATCACACCAAAAGTGATTTTTTTTTCCTGCTGTCCTGCATCCTCTGAATTACCAGCCTGGCAGTTGAAGTCCTCAGCAAGGCAGACACCACAATGCCAAAGGCAGTCTAATGCCACATGCCTTTGTATCACTTCTCCTTCCTTCTCATGATGTTATGTGCTGGAATAGTTGCAGGAAACATAATAGAAAAGGAGGATTTGTGAAACATTCTAGCTGCTCAGCCACCCTTCAGCTCAGGGTGAACAGCTTGTGCTCTTAGACATACCCAGATAGCCAGACACTTCTGTTCATGGCATTGTCCTTCAGCTAAAATATGTATGTCTGTTTTAGCAAGAGCAGAATAGCAAGATATGTATGTCAAACATCAAAAGTCTTGGGACTTAAGAGTTTTGCAGATGAGTCTAAGAGTTTGGACAGTAGCATCACACAGGGGAGAACACAAGTGACTGTACTCGTACTCAAGCAAAGGTACATTATGAGTTAGTGGCTGCACTGGGTAGAAAAGGTAGGACAATGGAGTCTACGAAGTGAGTCTGAGAGATAACACTGGAGGCATAATCAAACCAGCAATCTCTTCCCTGGCTCATCACCAGGGAATAAGGTTTGCCACACCAAGGAAATGAACAGGGCCCTGGAGGTATTTCTGAAGAATGAGACACTGCCATCTGCACTAAGCATGGCTTGATATGACCTCTAAACCTCCCAGGCCTCATCTTCTGCTGGTAAAGAAGCAGAGCTGAACTGGCAACACGGTGTCTGCAAACACCATGGTGCTACAGCCCCACTGACGGCACCCAGGGCAGCAAGGTCCCCAGCACAGTCACAGATGCAGGAGAAATGCCTGCCACCCTAACCACGTCCCATCTTGTTCCACTTCTGCTGCCAGAATGATTTTGGTAGCTAACTAGATGATCTTTAAGGTCCATTCCAATTCTATGATTTAGGTCCAACCATTCTATGATTCTATGATAACACCATTTTTTTTTCTTTTCTGTCTGTCCACTGGTGGCTGCGCTGTGCCGATGAACAGCACAACAGTGTCTGATGGCCAGCTCAGACAGTACGACATTCTGAGGAGGCCTCCCCCAGCTCCATCCCCTCCCAGCATAGCACACGCAACCCTTCCAACACCCCTCTCAGGCACTCAGGCGCCTGTGCCTAATTGAGGCAGTGGCTGGTTTTAATACGAGTTCTGAACACTGTTTCGGGTTTTTTTTAGATCCTGCTTTGCTTTCAAAGCAATGGTGCATCATCCCCCTGCTGCCCGGCCCGTGCTGCCCCGGGAGTAGCGGGACAGCCTGTGCAGCCTCCAGAAGATGGTGCCCTGCTGTTAGGAACAATGCTGCGAGTGCAGTCATTCCAGTTCACTGGCACAGTGTCATACAAAACGCTTTGTGTCTGTCAGCACATTCCTGGAAGGTCACAGTGAATGATGAATGCTCCTGTGTAGGAGCTGAGGAGGTTTGAGTATTTTTTTTCTTCTTTTTTTTTTTTTCCTTTCCCTTTTCCCCATGAATTGCATCACTTGGCAGCCTCTTGGCTTCATTCATTTGACTCCTGTGGTTACAAACCTTTCCCAATTGTTGTGAGCCTGCTTCCTCCACAGCCCCTCTGTGGCCAAAGCAGGATATTCATGACTGACTGCCCTGGAGAAGCTGGATGACTTCCAGCTACTTTCCACAGCAGAGTTGCTCACTTCCCTCCCCCCGAGGGCTGAAATATCCTGTGGTTCTGGTTAGCTTTCTCTCCGGATGCACATCAGCTAAAGCATATGCATCATCATGTGATACCCAAGGTTGTTTCAGCACAGCTAATTGTGACAGAGACTTTATTTAGATGCCATGTATAAAAAGATGAGTAAAGCACTCCAGTATGAAGTCAGAAGGATATTTGACTTGATCCTGAATGAAAAGCTAATTTTAACTGGCATGTAGCATTGGAGTTCTCCATTGAGCTTTGCACATATGTCTAAGATGTTTAAATAATTCCAATAAACTATGATGTCATCTTTGTAGCTCCATTGCCATTTCCTATGATTTGGTTCATGATTTCTTTCCACTCTGAGTTACTAATTGCTCGTGAAGCTTGTGCAATTGAATGGGGCTCTTCTGCTTTTTCATAGTCCCTTCCCCCATACAGAAAGGACACAGGCTTTCTAGTTTTAATTGGGGGAAAAACACCTACAGCTAAATTCAGCATTACCTCTCAATGGGAATTGACCAGAGTAGCAGTAGCTACTCAGCACAGTACAGCCAACCACACTGATGGGGACTTCGTTGGTGTGGGGAGTGTCTGGATGGGGAGGAGGGTTAGGAAGAACTCATGCAGAATGAAACTGAAAGATGAACACCTGCAAACAGCATTCATGGGCCTCTTCATGGGCTCATGTGGGCACACATTCTTCTGAAAGATGGAGATGCATTAAATGGTCAGGACTGTTAACAGCCTCCAATACACCTGCTGTTGTTTGAACAAATGTAGCAGATTCTGAGAAGGCACCACTGGGACCCCAAGAGTACATCTGTTGAGGACTCTGAAGCCATCTGGCAATGCCTGTACTGTTAAACTCTCTTTGCCTTCAAAACGGGGTGGCTGCATCTAACTTCGCTAGTGAAGAGTTCCTGGTCTAGCTGTGCCCAGGAACTGGTTGTAGGATGCTAGCAGGCCCAGTTCAGAAGTGGTCCTGGCAGTGCTGTAACCACTCTCCAGTTCAGATGATGGTGATCTGTTCTTGTGTCCTGGTTCTGCTTAACTGTCATATATGGATGTGGTGGGACAGACTCCTGTGGGCTGTACAGGTTCACCTATAGGACTAGGAATCTTCACTTTGGAAATAAGAAAAACATCCTAGAGCAGGAAGAACTGCGTAGCGGGAGAGAATCAAGATAGAAAGTCAATTCTGGGTGAGGAAAAGTTCAGGACTTCAGTAAGAGACTAAATAGAGCCAGAGAGAAAAAAATCAAGGGCCAAGTGAGTCCTTGGGAGTCAAAGTTTGTGAATTAAAGTAGGATATTACATTTTCCAGAAAGCTGCAAGAAAGCACATGTTGCTGCCAGTTCATTGGTGTGTAGGGAGAAACTAATAGAAAGATCAAGGGGGTTTTTCAGTGGCAACAAACAAGGACATTTTGCAAAAGCTTTGGTGAAGACAAGCAAATTACAAAATGCTATCCAGTAATGACTACATGCTGCAAAATGTGGCATGAAAGGAAAAAAGGCTTGAGGACATTTCATACTTTATACATTTCCAGAGAATTCAACTTTCAAATTGTTGAAGAAATTTCAGGAAGTAGAAAAGCAGAGGTTTTGCTCAACCTATGAGTAACTTAAAAAAAAAAAAGTACTCCAGTCAGAGAAAGAAATTAAAACTTGTTTGGGTTTATTTTTGTTTCATGAAATCCCTTGGTGTTTTTATTTCCCAGGTCTGCATTTACAGGCTCAGGTTTCTTTGTTACTTCTCTTTGTACAGACCAAGAGCTGTTCCATACACAGGCACACAAATAGCATCAGAAACCTTCTTCAGGTAAAGGTCACTTCAGATCAAGTGAGCTCTTTGTCAGCATCTCTAAAACCTGATAACAATATGTGGAAGCCGGTTGGCCAAGAGACGTAACAAGATTGAAGCCACCTTTTTCCATTCTCTTCAGCATTTCATGATGTCACTAAGGGGAGTTGCTAGCAGGACCCTTATTGCTCTATCAAGCCATGGTGGGTTGCCCTGTGTGTCACTTGTGAAAAACAAGGAATTACTGATGTCTGCAGGCACTGTGTTTGGAGGCATTGTGTGGCATGAAGCCAGGTCTGTGGCACAGTCCAGAGATGTGACAGAGGTCCATGCAGATATGACATAACCAGTTAGAACAGCTCAGCTGTGGCCATTCAGGCTTCACCAGAGCCTGTACATGCTCACACAGGATGCTGGCTGTGCAGCTGAGGGCTGTAAGACCGCTGTGCCTGCTTTTCACGGGTTGCCTATAGCTCTCCGCACTGTGACTACCTGAGAACGGAAGATCCTCAGATCTTCTTGCCACCCAGTACCTCTGAGGAGGAGATCATGGAGGAGGAGGAAGGACAATGGTGCTGTCTGCGCCTGTCTTCCAGGGCTGTCACAGAGATATTTGTATAATTACTCAGTGCTAAGGACTGCAGCTCATCTGACTCCACATGAGAAGAAAGCCTGCCAAATCTGCCTTTTCCATCTGTCCAAGAGCAAACCTCAGTGTGCCCTGATGCAGCCAGAAGAGCCTGTAACAGAGAAGATAAGGAAAAGCAGCCTGTTATCATTTTCAGTGTAACACAGCTTGAGTATTCATGAGTCACAGTTTGCTCTCACCCCTGACTGAAGGAAAATGCCTGGGGATGTGTCAGGAACTTGAGAAAAGGAAGGATTCTACAGGTCTTCTCAAGGTATTCTGACATGCACAGGACACCATTTGAACCTGAATAACAACAAAACTGTTACCCACATCTCTAGAGTGACACCAATAAACACTTGTCGTTGGGATGGAGGGGTGGACGGAGTTGGTACCTGCACACACACGTGTGAAGAAAAATCTGAAGTTCTTCAAAGAAGGTGGTTTGCTGCACACTCTCATGTTTGACCCATGCAAATAAAAACTTCCTGTATATTTTTGCCTCTGCAAATGGCACTTATATACGAGCTTCTGAGCACTTAGAATTATTTGAGAGTGAGACCTCCTCTACTGCAGACAGAGCAACTGGAGTTTTCCCAGTTGTCTTGATCCACAGTGGCAGCAGAGCTACCTTGGAAAAACAACATGACTTTCTCTGCCATGGCCCATAATCAGCACTGGCAGAGGAAGGCAGCACCACAGTTGTTTCCTCGGCTTCTCTCCCTGCTGTCCTGGTGAGTATGAAGGTGGGTGGGGACAAACATTTTCCACATGTGAAGTGTCCTGCTTCTGGGTGGTGCAGGACTCCCATGTCCTGGCTCCTTCATGTGTTTGTCTCAGACAAAACCCATGCTCAGTTTCAATTTTGTTCCTCTGAGGCCCCTGAGAGGGAAAGGCCAGGACATGGTGGGATGGATGTGTTAGCTATCAAATGGGATTTTCAATTACCAGTGCAGTAAGTCTAGCGAAATTCACTGTTGAAATCAACAGGGGTCTTTTTAATGGGTTCAGCTGGGCTCAGATTCTTACTCTAATTACGTGCCTAGGCAGGGTTTGAAGACTGGGAGTTCTTCCACCTAAATGTAGGTATTTGATGAAGGTGTCTAAGGTAGAACAGTACAAAGAGACAGATGTAGTTAAGCAGTGGGTCAGACTCTCTGATTGAACCCATCCCATGCTGTTAGCTGTGAAGAGTCATTAGAGAGCTTAATCTTGTAATTTGGTGCCTTGAATAGTGCCCAAACTTAGTGGGAAGAACAGGTTGAACCACCTCAGTACCCAACTGAAACTGTGCCACACTTACTAAGATTAGGGTGGAAATGTGCACATGTTGCTGAGTCTGACTGAGGGATGAAGAAGAAATATAATAAATTAAAAAAAATAAAATGAAAATAAACTTTTATTTTTATGCTTTATCTTAATATAGCCAGAATGTTAAGAATTTATCACCTGAGATAAAAGACTTAATCATTACTAAACCCTTTGGCAATTGTTTTAATAACATTAATCAAGATGAGCTCATTTAGTGCTAATGGGGGTGTTTTAAGTACTTTTATAGGATTTTCACTGAAATTCAGAATTAAATAATTGGGCCATTATTCTAAAGTGTTTTCGTCATCCCTCAGGGAAGTCCCAATTTCTTGGATTTCATCTGCTTGGTTTTATTTCCTCTCAAACATTAATTCTGATTGCCCTTGACAATTTTGGAGCACTTCCTCTCAGTTATTAATTTGACCCTCTTCTGGCCAGTCTGAGGTTGGTTGCCCCTGATAATCTATTTTGTCAATGCAGTCATGGACAGGAAAGATTTAAAATACCACTAAATGAGGGTGGTGATGGATGATGAGACAGCAAGGGTGCTGATTGCCATCAGCTAAAGGGTCTAGTAAGTTGAATTTTTCCCAACACCCAGACTGGATGAGCAATTGGCTAACTAATTGCCCAATTCTACCCAGTGTTACCTTAAGCATGCTTAGTCTTTATTAGGGGCTGCAGTCCTTGCAGTCTGGAACACATTGGCATTATGGAAGGAAGGCAAAGAGTTAATCGACTTAGGTCAGCTGCCTGAATTTATGTTTTTAGTGCCAGCTGATATGCCAAAATGTGTCTGAAGCATCCTCATAACGATGGTAGATGTAATGTAGGATGCACGGTAGATCTTTGCCTTCCTTGAAAAGCAGTTAGATGCCATGAGTGATCTGAAACAACATTAAATATTTTGGGCAGCTGGGCATTGTGGTTGGGAATCCATTAGAGATTAGGACTCCACATGTCTACGTACACCCATTTATACATAAACTAGCTGTCTAGACTCCTGTTATAGTCAGTGGAGATCTAGTTAATGCAGTCACTGAAAACCAGCTTGTCACTTGGCTGCTTAGGCACTGTCTGTCTACACTTGGATAAGCTGAGTCACCCTCCAGACTCTGCTGACTGTATCCAGTAGATCTCTGTTAATATGGTGCAAACTGGGATGCCTCAGGCTCAGTTCAGTTGACTGAAGTTTGATGACTAGTGCCATGGTAGATGCTCTAGAGTATCCTGGCTGGCCTCCAGCTCTATCTTCAAAAGCAGCACGTTGTCTCTGTGGGCGTCTCAGACACTTTATGACACCTAAAAAAATTGCAAGGCGGCTACACGTGGGCACTAAAGTGCTGCCTTTTGTCATGGAGGGCAGGATGCAAAATACAAAGTCATTACAATAGAGGTGCTAAAACCCTCTGAATCATTCGTACAGTGATATGTTAATTTATATGATAGTTGTATTAGAAGGTTTTATTTAATCTGGTAGGAAAGCCTGTATCAGCCATTCCCAGTTTTAATAATCATAGGAGATGTTGCCATTTCAAACTCACCCCATCAAATTGTCAGGTCATGTTTTACCAGCATGTTTGGTAATTCACATGCCTAAGCCTGAAGAATGACAGTAAAGGTTAACTGTAATACATTTAAACAAGAAATGGTGCATATTTTTTTCATATTCAACCAATCTCATAATTGCTGTTTTCTCCTATTTCTCAGAATAATTTAAAGTTTCTTTCTCTTCCTCCATATCTCTTACTCCACTATGGTGATTTAAATAGTACGGATAGTACTATTATAGTACTAATAAATAGTAGTAGTATAGGCTGGTAGGTATATGAGGGGAAAAAGGAGGAAGCATGTAGTTTCACTTTATATCTTGTCTGGAAAACAAGCTCTGAAAATGTCTTCGAAAAGATTATCCTCAGTGCAAAGATCTTTATTCCAATCATTGTATCGAGCACAATAAACAACCTACATAATATACAGCAGAAGAAAACTTCAGCTATATAAATCCCATTTTCCAAGGTTTTATGTGGTAACTAAGGTCAAATTTTGTAACCAAAGTGTGTATATCTTGTAGCGCATATGTTCTGTTTGGTGTCAACTGTTGGCAAACGACTCAACATTTCAGATTTAATAATTTCTAATTTTTTATTCACAGAAGGCATTTCAACTATTACACTGAACAACTAATATGACTGAGAATAATTATTTTCAGTATTATTTCAGCATTATTATTTTGGATAACTTAACAATAGGGTAGTATTGTTAAGATGTTGTATTTTTACCGTGAAAAGAATCTTTTTTTTGTGTGCTTTGCAATTCCACAGATAGGTCTCAGGTTCTGCAGCACACGCTGTACATGTCTTATGACCATGCCACATATGTTAGGAGGTCAGGGTCCAGGTAAAAATATCTGATGTATCTGGTTTACACTTAATTATAATAATTCAATCCTTTACACAAAACTGATGCTGCAGCTGACATTTATGTGTCTCCACTACAGCCTCAGTCTAACAACACCTACTGCATTCAGTCCTTGAAATTACTTAATCAGGCCTTCCAAAGGCATATCTCGGTTTGAGCTTTAGCTAAGTAAGAACTCAGTAGGGATTTCAGGATTTCAGTTGCAGCAGGTATATGATGCAAAAATGAAGCTGAAAAATTGACTCCTCTTGTGCCTTTAATACTTGCCAGTGTTGCGCCAAACAACAGTCGAAGTAGCTGTGTCTGGAGAGGCCAGTTTGTCATGACTAACCTGGTGGGTTGGAGCAGAGGAAAAGCAGCTTGATTAATGGTAACATTTGTTTTCATTTAATAGCTTCATAGATTCCAAGGCCAAAAGGGAGAACTCTGATTATCTAGTCTGATCTCATGCAGAACAGAGGCTGTGGAGCTTCACCAGGTGATCCCTGCACAGACTGAACCTTTCTTCCCTGGGCCATAGAGAAACTCTCCAGCCAGCTATATGGGTGAGCATTACCTCATGCAATACATTGGGCTGTATCCTGAGCTTATTTTACCATCCTGTAAATCCTGAGAAGTTTCACTTGGCAACACAGGGCTTACGTGAATAAAAGAGAAATCAGAATTTGGCTCACTCTTCCTCACAATATGGTACCCAGTGAAAATTTTTCTTTACTCTCCTGTATAAAAATTGTAAGATACATATTTATGTGCTTGTGGTACATTGCTTTATCCTGCAGCATAATGTTTCGACTGAATCAATGAAGTTGAGTGGCCCCTTGGTCCAACAATAGAATTTGATTTTAAGATGACAAGGAAGAATCTTCGTTACTTTTATTACAGTTTATAGATGTGTCTGATCTTCTGCCTTGTACACATCAGATTTCATTCCTAATACCAGCGACGAATCCAGCATTTCTCATGTAATCAGAGAAAAACCTCTAAAAGACTTAATTTAAGAATCCACCATATCATTAAGCAGTTCTTTTTGAGTACTTTCAGAAGCTATGTGCCTACCTCTGGAGAGGAAAAAAGGGAACAGAAAGACATTACAGACTGAAAATCCCTGAGTGTAGTCAAATTACATATTTATCCTTCCTGTTAAAAGCAAACCCAACATATTTTAAATACAGCACGATCTAATGTGACAAGAAATGAAACAATTCAAGAATAGTCACAAGGTAATATTCTGCTGCTCGGAAAGGTAATATTCCTCAAGGTAATATTCTGCTGCTTGGAAATATTCTGAATCTGTGAATCTAATTATAGCTAAATAGCAGACAAATGCTCTTGTATCATAGTCAGAAGGGAAAAGAAGGGTTAGGACAGCTATGAGTGTCAATCAGGTTACTAGGTAGCTAAATCTAGGTTTCTGCCAGCCAGAATTATCAAGGCCTATATTTGGCTGAGATCACCAGGTTTCTTTGATGTTTCCAGTTATTTGCATATCTGTATCTTGTGCATTATGTTGCAGTTGTTTTCAAAAGAAAAGGATGTGGTTCCTTTAAGTCCTGAGTCCAAACTGAATGTATGAAAATGATCCATGATGTTATTATCCCAACCACACTTCCCAAGTGATACTTTCTAATATCAGAAAAATTTGTTGCCATGGTGACTGGCCTGACCTGAAACAGTTCAGTTGATGCTGAGCTTCCTTTCCCTTTCCCAAAAAAAGGAGCTAAATATAATCCTTTGGAAAGGCAATTTTTCTTTTGATTAGTTAATGGCAATCTCTCATGACCTGTTGTTCGTGCCCTATTGGTTTATTAACACTCTCAGTTAGAAGAAATAGAGGATTAAAAGAAAAGTGAGCTTGAAAGTAGGCTACAGTTTTAAATGAAAATTATCCTTGTAAAAGGATGTTGTGCCCACTTGTCTCAGGACACCGTCTAATTTAACTTCTTTTGAATGGAAATTAGAAGTTCAAATGTGACATTAAAATCCAAGAATTCCAGTAATGGGTGAATTCAGCATTACCTGCCCACAGATAAAGTAGACAGTGGCATGCTAAAAGTTGCTTTGATCTATTTTGTTGAAAATTTTCTTTTCTTTGAAAGGGATACTAAGAAGGAGGAAAAGTCAGGAATGAAATCCCTCTGCAGCTCCAGCAGGATCTGCGACATGTTGCACTAATGGTGAAAAAAGGGCTGAAACACACAAAAGGCCACAAGTGCTAAGGAAGGAGAGGGCTTATCAATGTTTAAAGGCTAAGACTGCAAATCACAGGGTCCATACTCAGCACTAACTATGACTTCTCAGTTTTCCAGGCATCTAGGGAAAGGCTCCAGATTGCCTAAGGGGTTCCTAATGGCAGTAAATTGAAGAAGTTTATGTATATAACCTGGAGGTGAGGCCAGTTTGTCTTTAGAATGCAGAACAGACTTCTCCCCAGGTACCTCAGTCTTCCTGTGTTTCTCAGGTTTTTTTTTTTTTTAATTAACCTCAGTTCAGGCATGTCAGCTGTAGTCCAGGAGTAGAGTTTAGGGGAAGGATCTTGGGCCCCTTCTTGCCAACTCCTTCAGAATGAAGCGGCATAGCCCACTGTAAATCAGCAAGGGTATTGGCCCCTTTCCCATTATCTCTCTAGTAATAAGTCATCCTTCCCACACCAGCATCCTCCTCTTTCTGGTTGAGTGCTTTAACCACCATGCTCCAGACTTAGACTTCCTCTTGCTTCTCTTTCTTTTTATCTCAGAGCTTTTGCAGGTTTGGTGCACTTGTGGTTCAAATGATGTTCTTACTTCCTGATGGGACTTCAAGCTGTGAATTTTAGCCTGTGCTTTGGAAACGGACATACTGACATTTACTGGCTTGCCTTTTAGGCAACAGTTCCTCCAGTATGTGGGCCTCCAGGTCTGAACAGGGAAATGAGAGTCTGAATGCAGCATAGTGAGCTCAAAGAGCCATGGGAAGTGTCCCCGTGTCTGTTTGTGGGATATGGTGTATACTAACATCAGGAGAAGCAACTTAGTTACTCTGTGTTCTCTCATCATTTCACCTTTCCAAGGTCTCTTTCACAAACAACAAGAGGGGAGTCACTAAGAGCTGCTCAGAATATGTCCACTGAAACAATGTCTGAAGGGAAGATTAGCTTCTTAGCTAGCTGACCCATGACATTGATGAAGAACTTCTGCATTGCTCTAAATTTTACCCATTTTGGTTGGAAAAATTATAAAGCAGAATTGTTTGGCTTTCAGCCATGTTTAGCTTACAAGATTTTTGCTTTGCTAGAACTTTTTTCAGGAAGAGATCATTCTGTGCACCAATATTTATATAAGACATTTCAGAAACTAGCAATGAAAAATGATCTTGAAATGCAAGAAGCAGCAGTGTTATAACTGGGGACACCAGCAAGGCAGGATTTGTAGGGACAGTAAAGTTTTTCAGTATATCATCTTATGTAATTGGGGAGAAAAAATGGGCATGCAAGCCCTTCCTCAGACCTCACTTACTTGCAAAAGGCCCTGGCTAGTAATAAAGGGCAAAGAAGTATGCCTTCAACTTCTCCAGAATTGCTCTCCAGAGTCTGTAATTGCTCTCTTTCACACTCACAAACATACACAAACAAGTTTTAAAACCACTTATCTTGAGCAGGTCTGCAATCTGCCAAATACCATGTTCTCTGAAAGGTTACAAAGAAACATGGGGTTTCTCTTACCCCAACAAACTAACCAACTTTGACAGCTAAATTTCACTTTAAATATGTTTAGAACTTCCTTTATATAGAAGTGTGAGTCATTCTGACAGGCTTAATTTGTACTGAAAAATGAATGTGTTAAACTTATTAGCCATTCAGGTTAGAAAGACTGTAAACTGTAGATTGATGACATTTGCACTCGGTGTAGTACACCCTTTGTGCCTAAAAGTGAAATTGTAAGAGTCAGTGAAAGACATGCTGAAAATTTGCTAGAAATTATATCTTAGTGCTTTTCTGCTCTTGACTTAGCGTTTCCTTGATATTTCATTTTTTGTGATGAGGAGTGTGTGCATGAAATGACGGCCCTTTTTTAACAGCATCATATTTATGGCAATTTATTCATATTTCCAGAAGAACTAAACAACTAATATCAAATACAGACGTTTATTGGAGTTAATAAAACACTGCATGATAGACCAAGTGATCTGTTTGAGTTTGAGGACCCATCAATTGATACTTAAGGAGATGTTGGAGTTCCAAGCTTTGTTTAGAGACCTTGACAATATCTGAATCTGAACTTCTCTGGTTTGTTTCTGTGCTAAAAGCTTGCCTGACTTGTAAATAAGAGTGAGGGGAAGGAACATGGCATTCACAAAGTCAAGTGTGAATTGCTTAGGAAATCTCTCAAACTCTTTTTCTTCACAGTTGTAAGAAAAGGTCTCCAGAAGGAGAGACAGATTCAGAGGCAAAGCCTGCTCAGACAAGCATAAGAGACCCTTAGGTAAGCTTGTCAGGTAAGCTCAGGGTGCTAGATGACATCTCACTACAGTCTGCACATACCTCTGTGTTGAGTTGTTTGGGGAGAGCTGTCAGGTTCTCCAGACAGGGAGATTCAGGCAGGAATCTTCATGAGCTTTCTCCAAGCTCTGAGCCTACTGGTCATACAGTTGGATCTTGGGTCTCAAGCATTGCTATGAAAGAGGATACAGATCTCATCTCAGAGTAAGTCGGCTTTTGGCTTTGAATGGTCTTCTAGATTACTACTAAGGACACAAAAACCTGGCAAATTAGGATTAATAATGGTAGAAATAACTCCTCTGTGCCGTTCATAATCAAAGAGTGGACAAGATCACACAGTTTGAAAAGACTTGCTTATTGTGCTATAATCTTGTCCCTCTTTGGGAAGTGGTTGATAGAACTTTGGATCCAAATCAGCCCCTGCATCAGTAGGTCAGGCACCGAGTGGGAGCCACTAGCTAAAGTTGAGGCTGATCTTGTCAGTATAGTCCTTTCCCTTTTTCTATTTCTTCCGCAACTAATAGTTCAAGAAGCTTTAAAAAGCCTAGCCATATCATGTAGGGCATAATATTTCAATGTCCTTCATATTTATTTTATGGAGAATTTTCTATCGCCGAGTACCTGAAGAATTAATGGTAAGAGGGGGAAATATCTCTAAATTAGAGACATTTTAAGGGTTTACTTAGAAATTGTACCCTTATAACTGATACTTGAAAAATCTTAATAGCTCAACATCAAATCCAGGAAGTATATATCTGTTGTCAGGAAGGAAATGTCTGCTGAGGTGCTTTCTAGAACTTGCTAGTGCTATCCAGACCCTCTGCATTTCTCTGGAGTGTATCCGGAGTGTGAAAGAGAAGATAATGAGAATGCAGAATCCCTGTCAAATAATAGCTCATGAGAACAAAAGAGGATTAGGGGTGTATTAAAATGAACATTCATCTGATCTGAATGTGCCAGTTCTGTGAACCCTTGCACAGCCGACAGCTTTGGTGTGATATACTCTGCAGAGGACTTTGTTTTTCTTCCTTTGCCAACAACTTTTCTGCTGGGAATTGAATGCATTATTATATTCCATGGCAAATGTTTGCAGCCCATGGAATGGATAATGAAACGTGTGACTCATTTGGAGCATTTTAACCTGTGTTTGTGAGTGTGTGTATTTTCAGAACTGTTCTGTGTGTTGTGCAACACATTTAACCACCAGGCCAGACTGCAGCTCTCCTAAGGCCTCAAGGATTAGGACTCCTGTAAAAGCACATATCAGGAAAAGATGCATCTGTATACACAGAAACAGTAGAAGGAAACCAAGTACATGTAGAAGTACAAATGAGTCTAAGTATTTTTGATATCCTTTTGTTTGGATATGACTATCTTTTTGGATTGAACTATAATAAGTTAGTAGTTTCAGATTTTTTACTACAGTGAGTCAGAAAAGGTAAATTGAAGTGAATCTCTGTGCTCTTGTTGCCCTGGGATTCTAATACTGATTTCATGTGGTGCAGTCCAAGCTAGGTAGTACCAGAAAACAAAATGAAAGAAAAAAATCCCACCCAGTATCCAACTGTTAAAAGAACAGTTCTAGTGTTGCAGATGCAGAGATTTAAAAATTAGCAAAATACCAGAATTAATGTTGTCTGTGGTTTTCCATTCACTTTCTTAGGTTACAGTATTGAACTAAATAGTTACATATGATTTTTCCCACTCTGCCAGGGGGATGAATCAGACTTGTGAAGGCATCTGTTGTCTGTTAAGTCCCCTGACTCATTTGTTGCACAAGTTGGAAGATGTGAGATGAATGAAGGGGGACAGAGGGAGAAAGCGGGTTGTCTGGTGGCTGAGGTAGATGGATGTCACTCAGGAGAACTGGATTTCACCCCTTCCTTTGAGATAAAGATCATATGAGGGACTCTGCAAATCATTTAAACCAGGGTTGTTATATTCAGCCATGAACAAGAAGAAATTATGCTATGAGCTTCCCATTGCACAGATACAGATTTCAGTTCCTTCATGGATCTTCCTGTTACAACCAAGCTTTTTCTGGCCCTTCTTTGTCCTTGCTCTTGAGACCATACTAGAAAGTTGAGTCCCCTCATCCAGTAGGGAGCGTGCCAGGACTTTGGCCATTACCTTACAGTGTCTGTGACACTTCCAAAGCTCATGATGGGACAAAAGTGGATCGCAACCAACGAAGGACCATCTAGGTCAGCAATATCATGATCTTTCCCTCAAGTTTTGAGAACTAAATAATATCAGATTTTGTCCACATTCAAAAGGTTTGAGCTGATCTCCTCTTCCCAGCAATTCCTTTGTACTGTCCCATGCAGGTAGCTGAATGCTTATCAGCAGTACTGCATCTGGCAGAACTTGGCTGCTGGATGTAACAGGGATGCTGCAAATTTCACACATGTACACTAGCAAGGGATGGGACAGGTAGTCAGGCAAAGGACTGAACTGAAAGATTTTGGGCTTAGTAGCTCTGAGAATTGTTGAGTTCAGCTTTTTTACCCCTTAAGCAGAACTGTTGGGCTGCCTGCTCTTGTTTCAATCCCATTCCAGTCCTGTTCCAGTCCCATGCCTAGCTCTTCACTTAACACCGTGGAAATCTCAGAAAATTCAGATATGCCCCATTTGGGAATTCTTATCCCATTCTCACTCTTTTCCTTTCCCAAAACTTTTCCCTCACCAAATATTCAGTCAGTTTTGGTCAGCCCTCAAAGGCTTGGTCAGCCTTCTTTCCATGACGTTTATTCCTCTTCACTGGCACCCAGTCTCTGCAATGGGGTCCTCACCCCATCCCTGAGCACAGTTTCTGTGCACACAAGTATTCCCATCTCTTCCCTTGGCCGTGACTATGGCCACTGCTTGGACCTGTGCCACACCTTACAGTTTCAGAGCTCTAGCTGCTATGCCCCTTCCAGGCTTCCCCCTGTGCTGGATCCTTCCCAGGCAGACTTGAAGATGGAATTTTTAGCAAGGGTTGTAGCAGTAGGACAAGGGGTAATGATTTTAAACTAAAAGAAGGCAGATTCAGACTAGATGTATGGAAGTGATTTTTTATGAGAAAGATGCCCATAGAAGTGGTAGTTGCCCCATCCCTGGAAACATTCAAGGTCAGATTGGATGGGACTCTAAGCAACAGGATCTAGTTGAAGATATCCCGGCTCATTGCAGGGGGTATGGACTATATGACCTGTAAAGGTCCTTTCCAAACCAAACTATTCAGTGATTCTATGTTTCCATGGATTAGTCCCAGTCTCTATTCCTTTACAATATCTAGACATAGTGTTCTCCTTTACAAAAATCCAGTTTTCTACATACTTCTTTTTTTTGATAGCTTTTGTTCTGCTACTTATGCTTGTTCAACAGGAGGTAGATATCACCCTTCTCTGTGATGCTGTTTCAGCAGTGGGTTGAGTGAGAGTGCAAGAGACACCAGCCACATCCCTGGGGCCACATTCTGTGCTCAGGACTGTCTCAGAACACGTGGGAACAACCTTTACAGAGAAAAACTTTTTTCATTCTTATAACCTGTGTTGTAAAATACTATTTTTTCAAAAAATTTCTTTTTCCAGTGACTGTGAAGCCCATACAGTTCAGCATATGCAGAACTTGTAAGGAGCTGGGACATGCTCAGTGAAGACAGACTGCCTGGGGATTTTAGCTGTTAAACTCTGGCAAGTCTTTATGAAGTATATGTAAACTACTACTTGTCAAAGACTTGTACATTTTTAGGGTGTGTATATATTTCACAGGGAATAAAAATGAATTAATGAGGTTTATCCTTAACAAAAGCCACACTGTTTCCGCCACACAGGGTTCCTGAAAAACACAGAATCCCAAAGCTTTGCAAGTACATTTAAAAATGCTTTCTTGGCAGTTGTTTTTTCTTTTTTTTTTTTTTTTAAAGGTGTTAGCAATTTTTTAAAAATCAGGTAGCATGAAAAATGGCAAGTGTGAAATCTCAGAAAGTTTCTCCAAGCTTCAAATGAAAACATGGTTATACAAAAAGAAATGCCAGGCAGCCTTGGCTGCTTTGAAAGGATAAACACGCAGCTGAAGTACAAATGGACCTGCTATGTATGTTCACATCCACTGTTGAGCCAAAACTTTTCTTGAAAGTCAATTAGACTATCTCTAGTCCTTGTATTCAAGTACTCTAAGAGTATGTAGGTGTGTAGATACAAAGCAAATGCCTTTCCCCATCCTTTGGTGTCTCTTTTAGTAGCCAGATCCAGATTCTTTTGTTCACTGAGGAGGAAAACACCTTAAAAGGAATGGAAAAAGTGAATATATGGTATCCTGCTGCATTCACCACACTGCAGTAGTGGTTCAGAGCTCTCAGTGGCAGCACCTGGCCATGTGCAGCCTCATGGAGGAGTGGTGCTGCCTCTTCAGCATGTGCAGCTGAGTTCTGGGAAGCTACAAATGGGGCCGTTTGCATCTGTCTGGCTGAGAAGCTCATCTGAGCGGAAAAGGAGAGGGAGATCTCATAGCTCTACATCTAAGCGATTTTTGTTATGGAAACTTACTTTTAATTTGTTCCATATGAATCTGGGGAAAATGAACCATTTGAGAAGTTTATCATAATTATAGTCTAGATAAACAGCTCAATAAAGAATGGAAAATATGTATTTTGTCAGAAGGCACCACTAAAAAATATTCACATATGGCAATGATTTCCTTAGGATTCAACAAAAGATTGGCTCAGGAGCCTTCTCCTGTAGATACAGATCAGATTTATCACTGTGGTAATGTCACCTGACTTGTACCATGTTTAAGCTGTGAGTCAGCAGAGCAGAAAGACATAGTTCTCCAGTATGTACAGTATTTATCCTCTCCTATTCCACTCACTGGCACTGATTTTGTTTTTAAAATTATTAGGGAGTGATTCTTCATGGCTAAGGTTACAAATGAGTTTGTCTTGAAAGTTTGTTTTGGCTTCTCCCTATGACTTACCCTGCCACTCTACTGCTACAGGACCTCGGAGATGGTAATCCCAGCCGAGAACAAGATAATCTATCTTTTCAAAATGTGAATTTAGTGGAAGGTTTGCTGGATTCCAGCTCTCAGAAAATGAAAATGCTCCCACATCAGAAGAAGTCCTCTTTGTTTTGTTCCTTTGTCCGTCTTCAAGAAATTAGCATAGAATCTTTATTTCTCTGTGGGATTTTCTGGATATTTCCCCATCATCCTGAAAAGAGACCTGTTTTACTCATCACAGTTTAAAGACAGACATTGGTTAGAATAAGGAAAAAAAACCTATAAAGAATACATATCAGTGTTAGCTTTTGTAATGAGCTGAACAGACTGTGGATTTGAGTGCTCAAAGCCTGCAGGGTAGTGATGCAGATATAGATCCATGATTTTTAAGAAGTGAAGAAAATGTGATCCAACTCAAAAAAAAAAAACCTGTCAACCTGAGGCTACTGAAGTTGCAGAGCCCTCTGTTCAGCCAGTGTGGCATTGCACGTGTAGAGCAGCTCTGTGCCCAGTATGGTCCCTGCTGGGAGCTGGAGGGGAGAACAGGGCAGAGCAGCAGCCAGGTCCCACAGGATCCAGTGAGGAACCCCAAAAGCCCTGTCAGCACCTGCCTTCTCCTGAACATACACATGGCAGTGTCCTTTTGCTTTCTCCACTAAAATAGGCTGTCAAGTGTGTAGATAACACCCTACCTTCCTCCACCCCATCCTTCTTCCACACACAGTGGAAAAGCTGTTCACGTCCGAGACTCTGAGGTGCCTTGGTGCTGAGGAAGGTCTGGAATTTAAAAGGCTTTAACTCTCTCACTTTTTTTTTTTAATTTTCTTTCATCTACCTCTAACAGGCAGTTTAAGACAACAAATAATTTATGATGCACCAGTTTTTATACAAAAACTTGGGAGGAATTGTGGGAGCTTATTACAGGGACATAAATTCCATCCTGTGTGCCATGTACATAAAAATTGAGTGTTGTAGTACATGACACATGGGTAGTTTTTACTGGATTTCTTTCCCTGAACAACAATGCAGAACATCCAAATTCAATTTAATTGTTAAATTCTTTTGGTTTAGTTTAGTATATTATTGTTACTAGCTGCAGAAATCTCAGTCTAGGCTTGCAAATCTCAGTCTAGGGTTTTCATATCTGAGGGGTGCTCTATTAGCACAACCCTCACATGCAACCCTAACATTTCCTCTGTTAGACCAACGTAGCTGGGACATGTCTCATTTATTGGGTGCAGTTCACAGACAACCTGTGCAGAAAGTCGAAGAGAAGTAGGTCTGAAAGGATCACAGGAAATTAAATATTCCAGCCTCCCAGTCCTAGATCACTGACACATTTTACCCTTGTGAGTTATTAAGGTAACCTGCTTCTAAAGATGCCTCATAGCATTCCCAGGAAGTCTATTATACTAAGCTCATCATTTCTTTCTTGCTTCTTCTTTGCACTGTCATTTAAGCTCATTATGCTTTTTTTTCCCCTGCCCCTAGACATAGAGAAAAGAATACTTCTTTCCTCTTAGCAGCTGCTTTTCTATGTTTGAACACAGTTGTTCTGAGGCTACTCACTCTCCTTTCCAGTCTGTGCAATTACTTTTCTTTTGTTCTTTCCTGGTAAGCCATGCAGGCTAGGTCTGACACATACACTCTTGCTGAGGGTAGTAGATCTTGAAGTAGGTCTGATGGAAAACTTTGGACATTAGTTAAAAAAATATCATGGCATCACCATTGTGACAGGATCAGCTGGACACTGCTCAAACAGAAACCAACTTCTTGTCACTACTGCAGATTAAACAGATGAATTGATGTCAAATGAGGCAGCACTACAGCAAGGGCTATCCCACAATAGGAGAGTTCCCTTTGCAGATGTGGGAAGTGAACTAACATCAACATCAGAGCTGAAACCAGCGTAGCTGAACTATATCACAAGATAGACCATCTGAAGGCATGTGACTGGCTTCAAATTGTGAACTTTAGAAATGAGGAAGCGTTATTAACTACTCTTATTTGCTTTTGGTTTATGAGCCTGCAGGGGTAGCATAACATTTCAAAGCTTTCTCCTGGAAGCCTCTGTGAAAGAGACTGAAAACTGAGATACTTGGCTAATCATTTGGCTCTAGAAATAGAGGCTTTGGGAGAACACCAAATGTTGTAATTACATTTCTAGAATAGGTGTCATAACATTTTGTTTCTTTTTGTGTGGAAAATGAGAGAGCTGTACTTGTTGATGAGTTGGATAGGAAAAAAGTGATTCACACAGTAACCCATACAGCCCTTTCTCAAACATCAAGGTTGATTCATCCCTACTCATTGCTGTGATGGATTTCAGATTGTTGTGACAATTGTTTGACATGAAGAGAATTCACATCGCAACTCCCTGTACTACAGATAATCAGCCCAGGGACACCTTAAAGATTTGCCTGGGCATGGGATCCGAAAAGTTTGAGCTTAGCTGACACACCAGATAGGAATGAATTGTCTGAAGTATGTTCTGGTTTATCATTAACTTTTACCAAGTTCTCTGTGAGGTGTGGGAACCATCAGTAGTTAATATGTGAAATATCAGATAACCATTAGTGAGAATTTGTGGGCATTTACACTAATATATCAGATTGCTGCAGCACTAACTTGAAAAGATGTTTAGCTTCCTATTGATTAGAATTTGGAGAAGGGAGAAATATTTAAACTCAAGACAGAGCTACAATTATGTGTGATGGATCTCAAAGTAGTTAAAATATTTACTTAATACATGATAATTTAAATGAATTAGACATTAGTTTACAATTGCAATCAAAATGTGTTTTCCCTAAGACTTGTGCTGTTCTAATGATTCTTTAAGTGTAAAGAAAAGCCTGCTGCTTGATTGAAACATGTCCAAAAGGCATCACAGCTGACAGGAACTTGAATTGGTCCTCTGCATTCATTTCTGATAGCAGAGGCAACATAATCTGACAGCAGATGTTAAGCAGGCAACATTTCTCTTTTTCTCCTAGAGCAGCTGACAAGAATCTGTAGCCTAACTTAAAACAAACAAACAAACACAACCACCATCACCAAAGTTGTCCAATTAAAATTGGCTTCCTTCTTTGTAGAGAAATACCATTTAAAAAATGCAGAGGCAATTAACTCATCCTGATTTGTAGAAGTCAGTACTTAAAATGTTTTGCATTGCATGCCAAATTTTAATACCTCTGTTCTTTCTGTTCTAATTGTCTTGCTTGACCATTCTGTTTAACTGTGGCAGACTGATCTACATTTCCTGAAGGTAAGGAACCCTGTAAATGTTGTGTCCTCTTAGGCAGGAATATATGATCCTTATTTACCTCAAGAGCCCCCTGAACTGCTTGTTGAACTTGAGTACAAATCTATTCATTTGTCTCTCAGTTGTACAGTGATTTCTTATTTATCCTCTGTAATATGAGTCTGCTTCTAAAGGGGGGATTAAAACCTCTTGCCCCAATACTGGTTTACCCCAATAATCAGAGCAGCCTATGGTCCAATGGTTAGAGTTTTCAATAGAACATTTTTTCCTTATCTTAAGATATCTAAGTGTCTACACCGAGCTGAACTTGTGCTGGAAGAATCTAAACTTCAATGATAGTCAATGGAAAGACAGTGCTGTCAGAGAAGCCTAAAGAGCAATTTAAATGCCCAGTTACTACCTGTCTGCTATAGGGAGCATTGAGTAACTGTGCTGGGTGTACTAACTAGCTCTCCAGTGAACTACAAAAGGGAACTTAGACACTTCCAGCAGACATCTACCTTTATTTAGATGTCCTATGCTTGAGTAGAATTCTACCTGGAAGGTTCCATTCTGTATTTCAGACAAGACACCCAATAGCATTGGAGATCCTCTACAATATGCCCAACATCTGTATAGACTTAGGAGATATGATGCACCACCTAGGAAAGAACTCCAACTTTTTGGAGTAACAGCAGCAGAGGCAGGAGACCAGGTAGATAGCATTATATGTCTGTGCTTGGTCAAATGAACTGAGCAGGGAGGATGGGATTTCATTGCCAGGGTGTAACTGCAGGTATTCAAAAATCTTGAAATAATTTACGTTCCTCCTCCAGGTCCTAAGGAAAAAAATCCAGCTTTGTCCTGGCTCTCCCTTCATGTTTTCAAGATGTCTGCACTTCCTCTTCCTTTCAGTTGCGGTAAAAGATTGCTTGAGCCTCCGAGCAGTGTTGAAACAGGGCCAGGGTCCTTAATGATACTGCCCTTGCTAGAAATCCCCTTCTTTTGTGCATTAGATAATGTAAGAGCACAGAGTAGCTGAGGGGAATACACACTGCAGTTTGCAAAATCCTTGTTACAGGTTTGTGCTTCTGTCCTGGGTGATGCCTTTAGGCACATTTCCTTTATGAGCTCCTGCAGGAACACTGGACTGTTACTTTTTCTCTTGTGGCCTTAGAGCCTCAATTTACAGTCCATAATGCCTGCACTTTAGTAATGGAATGACCCAGACATTAAAATATTAGAATAATTATTATATTATATTATTATATTATAATTATATATCTTGTTATCATTACTGTAGAGCATGACCATGTGAATGAACTCAGAAAACACCCTCTTCATTCTACAATGCCAGAGCATGCATTTTGGTTGATTTCTGCATCCCCAAATCATTGTCTATATAAAAACATTGATGGCCATTATGACCAATAGCCATATAGAGAGCTATTCATTAAAACGCCTTGGTTCATTATTCCACTACATACCTTCATGTAATTCTACTTGAAAAAACCTCAGACAAAACCCTAAACAAGGGTTGCACCCGAACCAGCAAAGCTTATTTAAAATCTATGGCTCACAGTAAATCCTCAGAGCAATTTCTGGATGGTATTCATGTTTCATTTAGTTTTACATTTTGTTCTCCAAGAGCTTCTAATGAACATACTCAGGATTTAACAGTTTCCTTTCCAAAAAGGACTGATTTCAAGATAAGAAAACATTAATATTCACAAAAACAACAACCAGACAATGCCCAGGGTGGCCTTTTCAGGCAAGCCTCAGGCTGCTTTCATGACGATATTGCTGATCTTGATGTAAAGGGATTAATCTACAGTATTTAGACTTTCACTGTAAGTTGGATAAAAATTTCTTTGTTTCCTGAATTTGTTTGGCTTTAGGATATCACCATTGTAAGTTGTCATTATGAAATTTTAATTAGGAGGCTGCTTTGAAAAAGCAGGGGTTTTGCATTGTTCTACATTCCTTTCTTTGTCTGTAGAGACTGTACTGAGCAGTGATTTACTCCATTAAGACCATCTGAGGCATTATTGTTTAGAAATGTTGAAGTTGCATACATTTCAGTCTAGCACACTTGTATACACAAAAATTAGAATATTTTCCACTACCTGTAGTACTCAGCAATGCTCACCAGATGAGCAGTGAGTGTTCTCAGTCCTCACTCAGAATAAAATAAAACCCCACCTATTTTAAGAGTAGCCATGTAAAGAAAGTGTTTAGGTTTATTATCAATAACAAAAAATGTTTCTGCTCCTTTAACTATCCTCATGGATTTTTTATGGAGAAGCCTAATTCGGTGTGCTTTTAGGAAAGCATATTTGTGTCTAAAAATAAATAAGCGCTCCTTACCTCCTTTTCTTCTTCAAATGTCCACCTAGAAATTTCTGTGGCCAAATCTTCTTATGAATTTTGAGTAAGAATTCAGCCAAAATCTCTGATGAAAGATACAAATAGGTCTTCAATGTCTTTATTTAAACTAATTTAGTGGAAATCTGGTTTAGGGCATATTAGATCACTGTAAGGATATATGAGAGTCATGAGGGAAAAAAAAATCCCAGTAATTAAGAGCCTGATTTAAGAAACATTCTTAATTTAAATGTCAATAGTAAGATTTCTGAGCCCAAGGTTACACATATGTTCATGTGTCTGGTTGAATCATGAGTTTGGGTTTATATTTATAGAAACAAAGTTTGTGTTTTTTTCCTTTTTTTTTTTTTTTTTGTACAGTAATATATAGCCACTCAAACTGGTATTCTCTGCAGTCTCCTTAAAAATGCCAAAATATGTTTCTTGCAGATTACAGAAAGCTCAAGGATTTCATAAGTTACCCAACCCCTAAATGATACACAAACCAAATATGAGTGAAACTACCAGCGGTCAGGCACCTAATTGATATTTTTGTTATGGTCCATACAGTCTGCCTTTGTGGCGTATCACTTACATGGATGGTTTTCTAAGAACTAACCTGTGTGTATCCAAAATGAGAATGACCATCTGATACTAATTACTCAGTTTAGGTAATGTGATCTCACATACTCTGGTTCCATCACTGTGTAAGTACAGATGATAATACTCAAAACCAGTGCAGACAGTGACAGAGAAGTATTTTCAACATGTTCTCCTTTGCAAGGCAGACACATTTTTGGTTTTATTTTTTATTCTGTTCACATCTATCATTTCAGTAATGATGATGCAGCAAAACAAATATTCCTACTAATTTGATTTCTGTGCTCTAGTGTTCAGTCATGACTCCTCGGCTAATTCCTACAGCAAGAGATTTCCAGTCAGTCTCTCAGTGAAGCACAAAACTGTTTAGTTTTGGGGGGATCAGGCTGGGTACTTCAGCCTGACATAGCCATAGGTAAAATAATATGGAGGTCAAGAGAATATTAGCAAAGATTTGGAAAATGAAAAGTCACATGAACACTTGGACAGTCAAAATATTCAGGATTCTAAAATTCAGTACATTTTAAATTATGCTCAAGCCTTCAAACTACTGCTTTACTTTTCACTTTACATTTCTGACCAGAGTTGGCATCAGATAGTCTATTGGATTAAATATGCTTCTGGTTTTCTTAGTGGTTCAGTCATTTGAACTTTTTAATCTCTGGGAGATTAAACCTGTAGAAAATCACCAACTTCAGCTTGAATTTCCCACCTCCATTTCTCCAGGAGATGGAATTTTTAAGAACTGAAATTTTGTAATGGTTTGAAAGATTCTCCTGATTTCCAGTTTAGGTGTACTTCTTGCTAGTATCTTCATGCTGTTAACCTGTTGTTTGAAAGGAGTCACTCCTAGCAGTTACGCAACACAAAACCAAAACATCAAAGGCATGTTAGGACGCTAGAAGTTGGGACCTATGCTACTTTACAGTGCTGTAATATATGTATAGTACATATAAGCTAGCATATGACCTGCACCAAGTTCAGTAGTACCATCCAGTATACCCAGGAAAACCAAAATGGGCTTATTACCTGATTCAAGTCCAGATTGCTTGTGATCAAGCATCATAAAATGGCATGGCTCACTGAGATCTCAGAAAAATGTATTCACATCACAATTACTATGGCAGTGAAAGTGCCACTCTTCTTAGCAGACAGGCAAAGGACTGGATGAATTTACTGAATGTACACTTGAATTTTTCTTTGCTAATACTGGACAACCAATTAATAAGGCTCTCTTATACTAGAGTACCAGCAGTCAAAAGACACTAAGATTTTCAGGGCATGCCCATCTCTTCCTCTGATAAATTAAATTTTTTAATAAAACTGTATGTTGAAGAAAAACAGCTACTGATTCAAAATGTCACTCTGCAAACATTAAAGAAATGTTCCTTTTGGGTGGAATAGCTTAATTTGGTGTCTGACTGCAGGAATCCTCTTCAAAATCCCCTCTGGGAGAGCCCTTTCATCTCGCAGCCTGCCATGGCACCTATAGCCTGCAGCCTCAGGGCACAGCCGGTTTGATTCACACAGCTCTTCTCCCCAAGGCTTTTCTGCAGTGGCTCGCTCATTGAGTAGAGACTAGAACGACCACAAATGCACCCAATTCAGAACATAATTTTATCTCTACTTATTTGATCTAACTTCCTGTCCATAATTTGACAAAACCAAATTTTTAAAGACCAAGACTCCAACAGCAGTGAACTTGTAAAAACGGATCTTTGCTTTCTAATTATTTTCTAAAGTGCCAATAAACCTGTAAATCAATAGGCATCATTTAATACTTTAAAAATAGGGAATAAACCATGTAGGCATTTTAGCGGAACAGAATAATGGTAGGAAGGAGAGATGGCAGGGAGAAATGTACTGATCATGATGCATCTTTCTTGTTGATAGAAGCTGGCTAGTGATACTACGTAGACATATGTCTGGATAAATGGTTAACATCAACATATTTCACTAGTATTAAATTGACATATCGTTATCTAGATTTATTTTTATATTCCTGTCTTTGCTGTTAGGGATAAGTCCTCTCGGAGAGAATCTCCATTTTTCTAAGTGTTACATTTTAAAGTGGGAGAAAGACGAGTCATTTGGTACCTTAGCCTTTTCCAAATACATGAACAGCTCAGCCTTCCTGTTCAGCTAGGGAGTGAGAGAAGGGGCAGGAGAAGGGAAAGTTATGAGGCAGAAAGGAGAAAGTTGGTAAGGGGTGGAAAAAATGACTTAGCTTAATTGATGTGGTAAGAAAGAGAAAGGAAAGAATTTCTCTACAAAAGGAGAGAAATCAAAAGGTTTAAAATAATGTTAGAGATTTCTATTATAATTTTGGGAAGCTATTCAGATACCATGGTGATGAGCACAGCTGAAATATCTAAGCACTCTGGGAAAGAATATATTCAAACAAAAAGGATAATTAAAATAGTGCTTATTTAGATGAGGGATAATGTCTCAGTTCCTATGCAAATGAGCATAGTTAAAGGATCACTTGCCTTTTTATGAAAATGAATATTGAAAGTTTGATGAGAAACTTGGGAGAGAAACATTCTGGAAGTCAAAGCAAATGCAATCTCTATATGCAAATGAAATCAATTAATTTTAGCAGCCATGTATGAGTGTAAATGAGAAAATCAATGATTTTCAAAATCTAGTAATTTGATAGCCATTAGTCTCATTAGACTTCCTTTTTAAAGCTTAATTATTCAAAAATACAACTCGATTGAATGTGGTTTAGAAAGGACACATTCTTAAATTAATTACAGTAGTGATTTTCCCTGCAGCATGAGTATGCAGTGCCAGTACATGGCTTCGTAGGTAGAAATACGTTTTTTTTTCCTGGACTTGGGACTTTATGACGAGTCCACCAAGTCTCTGTAGACCACCTAAATACCTCTGTAGAAGCACGTGAGTAGATGCTGAAGCCCTTGGAAGATGTACTGTTTGTACCTTATGTGGATCCAGCTCTTGATTTTTAGGGACATGCATAGACTGAGGAGCCTTGATGAAGAGTGCGAGCTGAGCAGAGAGGTGACCCTGTATGGAGAGCTGGCCAAATTGCACACCCCCCTAAGGGCTGTGACTCCAAGCACTGGCTTGCAGAGGGCTCATGTTCCCTTAACTGTCTTTGGGGCAGGAATTTCTGCCCATCATCTTCAAAATAGCCTCCGGGCTGCAGCACTTACCCAGGGAATGGTGCCAAGAGATTTGTGATATTTGTCAGTCTGGAGGAGATTTAAACAGATTATGACTGTAAATTTGGTCTTTTTGAGAATTGTCTGTGAACTTGATGAGCTACAAAGACATCTTTAGTCCTAAAGACATCTTTAGTCCTAAATAGCACAGTATCCATTTCCTCCCATTTTTTATCCTTTCAGATGGGATTTAATGTTTGCACACTTATATCTATAAAGAGGAAGCCTCTTTTCTGAGCGTGAAGTCCTGGTCTAGTTTAGCTGAGTTCATCACATTGAACTCATTCACGGGCTAAAACAGGTGGCTGCATCCAGGCTGCCTTGCGGGGATGGGCCTTGGCCTCTGCCAATTCCAGAACTGTGTCAGTTCTCAAATGGGAATTGTTTGGATGAATTCTGCCTGGCTCAGGACAAAATTATGCTAAGAACTGTTTAAAAAATTTATCAGCATAGACAATGATGTTCATATCCTCAGGATGTACCATGGCACTGCTTTGTTTACTAGTTTTGATGAACTTTATTAAATAAATTATTCCAAGATTTTTAAATCCATTTCTCATAGGAAGAAGTGCAATTATGCAGACTCCTAGCTACATTTCTTCATCCTGTCTGAGGATCTGCCCTATCGCATTTCTGAGGACCATGTTGCGATAACTCAATCCATTGCTGCAAAGCTTGCCTATTGCCCCTCCTGTGTCTTTCTCTTTCACTCCTTGCAGTTTTCTCCCTCACTTTCCTCCTCCCCTCTCAACTGCTATTCAAAATGATCAAGATATAAGAAAGATGTACTTTCAGAGGCCAATTAAACACAGTAGGGCACCAGCTAAGATGAGGAGCTTCAGTGAGTGAATTTAAATCAAGCTGCAGTTTCTGAGAGATGATTTTTGTACCACCACTGGAATATTTGTTAACAGTGGCAAGGGCTTCAGGCAGATCTGCACATCACCAGGGAGGCTAAGCCTTACTCAGATCATTGTGTGAGCCAGAAGTGTGAGTAAAAGAAAAAAAAGAAAACTGGTTAAATTATGGCTTGTGAATCACAAACATGTCTGCAAAATTTTATACTGAGATCGTCTTTGTGACAAGCAAATGAGGAGCAAAAGAGAAAGAGGCACAGTTGGGTAAATCACAATATTAACATACATTTATATAACGTGATTGTACCATGCTCAGGATTGCAGAGGATTTAAAAAATAATTCTCTTTTATGTACGGCAGCTACTTTTCGGTAGTGGCATTATTATGTCTGTACTCTCTGCTTGGCAGAGGCAGTTTTTAGACACTACTCCAATGAAGCAGAGATGCTTTAAAAAGGAAAGAATCAGCACGGCCCCATGGATTTTAGGCTGGCCACAATTCTGAAGATAACCCAAAATTTCAGCCCTTGCCATAGAACATCTCCCCCAGCTTCACTTCCTCATTCTTCCACTGCAGAGTCCTTTATCTCCCGTGGTGCGAGCCAGCCTCGGCCCCTTGGCAGATGGTGAGGGCTGTGTGACCCTGCGTGCTGCCTCTGCCGGCTGCACTGCCCCTGACCCCGGCCTGATTCCCGCTGCCGCCTGGCTGCTGGCCAAGAGTCCAGCTCTCATCTGCCCGTGGTCGTCGGGGCCAAAGCTGCATCTGTGTGGTGGTGCACAGCAGAGCATTAGGGTGGCTGAGGATAGGAAGTAAATAATTCATCTGGCTGTCTCTGCAGCAGGGAGCTAGAAAACGAAATGTCTTCTTTTAGGGAATAGCGTCAGGTCAGTCAGCCAGGTGAACGCCCTTCAGGGTTGTTCATGATGCCTTCTGGCACTGAAAGCAGTGGGAATATTACTTTTGTCTTCTGTGCCAGCAAGCTGAGAGACAGGACAGACATGGGATTCTCAGTTTGCAGTTTGCTTGACTCTGTCTCATGGTGAATGATGTTTCATGTCCTGGATTGCTCATATAGTGACACATTTGCTAGGTGTTGTAGCCGAGACAATGTCTTTCTCAGGCAAACAAAAATGAAATTGTAGCGACATCTCTTTTCCTGTCTCCTGTGATGCTTGCAGAGGCCATGGCAATGGAATATATTTCCAGGGCATGGACTGTCCCAGAGCTTCATGTACAGGTGCCCACCAGGAGGCTCTGCCAGTGCAGGAGAGGAGTCTGAGCAGGACTTTAATCAGTCACAGCAGAGCAACACAGCACTTTGCAAAATGTCCTAAAGATTGAGAATGTGTACCTGTAAGTGCCCTACATAGCACGTAATAGCAGCAGAAGGATTTCAAGGTTCTGCCTTTTTCCACAATTCTGCCCTTAATAAATGATTAAACTCTGCACTTAATAACAAGTGCTGGTGGAATTTAAATGGGTTGCAGTGCCCAAGCTTGGCTTCTCCTCCCTTTTGGAAGCAGGGCTTAAGACAGGCTTATAAAACCTGAAGAAATGCAGCTGTGACTAATTCTTGGCTGCTGTTGGGAGGAATAGAGAGGGGAGGCATAAAGGGCAAAAAGGGTTTTCTTGAGCATTCACACTGGGCTGGCCTCTGTCTGCTTATCCTGTTGAGACTAGACAAAGTGACTGCATGGCCTATTCCAACCAGGTCTAAGGAGAACTCCAGGTACATGGCATGATAGTTGTATGAACTAATAATATAAATCATAAAATTAAATAGTATGATTTCATTCTATAAATTATTTAGAGACACGGTTTATGGGAAAGACAGAACACAAAGAAAAATTGTTTTGCATGGTATATTTCTTTATGAGCTTTTTGTAGTTTAATGTGATATAAAATTCATATTAATAGGTGTCATTTTTATGAAGAAATTTATATCCAAAATATGGCAACTTCTTTGCTGTAAGAAAGTTAAATTTGATGATTGCACTTTTTTTCTTTATTTGTATGGATGTTTTGATGTGAAGTATTGAATTGTTTAAGCTTGAGAGCTTTTATAATATATATTCTTTTATTAGCCACTTTGTTCATGATCGGCTTTTCTGTGGCATCAGTAAAAAAATATGGTATCTGTCCATGGGCCAAAATGACATCTGTACTTTTTCACTTGCATCAGCTGAAGAATGTGTAGCCTAGAGACACAATTAATGCTAGGCTGGCCTCTTCCTCGAATTAGTGGTCTCCTATGCAGGGCTTTATATGCCATATGTGAAGGGCCAAATTAGTCCCACTTGGGTCACACTTTCCTTGATCACTTCAAGAACTAACTCCACAACAGAGGGTGTTTGTAGAGATGTAATTTTCCATGACTGAACTGGTATTTACCTATAGAGGGATTTTTCCATTAAATATTCTGTGTGAGATGTTGGGACATAAAACACACTGAGATATATTTATTAGTGAAAATCTATCTAGATTTAATACCTCTTTGAAGACAAAAAATCTAGGTGTAAAGGCTGCTGCTATTTTCCTTCTTTGGCTGGGGCTGTGAAAAACCACCCTAATGGTGGTTTTTCATAATCTGTATGTATCTGCATACAGATATGGGAAGTTGCCAATTTTCTTCATTATGGCTTCGGCATGGAAGGAGAAAACCACAGGTCAGTTACCTGACCTAAATGGCCAGTGCCAGGACATAATAACCAAATGTAGTTGGGCATACAGAAATTGCTGGGGATGTGGCAAATTCTGATGTCTTCCCAGGTAAGGGATTTTTTTCTACTTCTTGGCATTTTTACTCTTGGCAACGCTGCTATGGGACTGAGTATTATAAGTAGGGGAACATATTGGGCCACCAGATAAGTCTATAAGCTCAGTGGAATATTAGTATATATCAGGAAAACAGAAAAAAAGACCGTAATAGAATGATTTAGGTTCGAAAAGTCCTCTAAGATCGTCAAGTCAAACAGTTAACCTAACACTGCCAAGCCCACCACTAAACCATGTCCCTAAATGACTCATCTACATGTCTTTAAAATGTCTTCAGGAATGGTGATTCCACCACTTCCCTAGGCACCCTCTTCCAATGCTTGACAACCCTTTTGGTGAGGAAATTTTTGCTAATATCCAAACTAAACCTCCCCTGGTACAGCTTGAGACCATTTCCTCTTGTCCTGTTACCTGTTACTTGGGAAAGGAGACCATCCCCCACCTGGCTACAACCTCCTTTCAGGTAGTTGTAAGGTCCCCCCTGAACATGCTTTTCTCCAGGCCAAACAGCCCCAGCTCCCTCAGGTGCTCCTCACAGGACTTGTGCTCCACTGCCCTTCTCTGGACATGCTTCAGTGCCTCCATATCTTTTTTGTACTGAGGGGCCCAAAACTGAACACAGAATTCGAGGTGTGGCCTCACCAGTGCTTGAGTACAGTGAGGTGATCCCTTGCCTGGTCCTAGGACTAGGGACTTCCCTAGTCCTGCTGAACACTAGTTTTAATACAAGCCAGGATGCCATTGGCCTTCTTGGCTACTTGGCTACTAGCTCATGCTTGATAAAGATGATAGGATACAGAAGAAGGTGGGAGTTAGGAGTTTCCTAATTTGTACATTGCAACATAATTTGTGCTTTCCTTCTCCTCTATTTTGTGTCTGAGCCAGAATTCCTGGCCACCTGTGATGTGCTTTGGTTGGAAATGACTGAAGATATTCTGGAAAGAACTGTTGCATATCTAGGTTATGTACTTTTGCATATGTGCTAGGATGCTTGGGCTTTCCTGCTGTTCACACTAGAATCTCAGTATAATATTTTGATGAAATAATTAGGTACCTTATTTTGGTCACATATTTTGGAACATAATTTAGAAAACATTTAGGGAAAAAAAACCCACAAAGAGGCAATATTTGTTTCTCTCTTTGTCTTCTACCTTTAAAAGTTAACCTAGATTATATACTGTACATGGTATTAAGATATTACAATTGTACTGAGGAATAAAAATATTTTAAAAAATTGAATCTATCTTTGAAATGGTTTAAAGAAGCACTATAAATATTAAAAATCCTACATAATAATGACATTTTGTTAGTTTATTTATGATTTATTGTTTGTTTGCCTATTACAGGATGCAGCCTGATAGTGGGGGTAATATTTAGTGTCTTTACAATACAATTTAATGTCTTACAATTTGGATTGTTTTCCAGGAGAATTTCTGACTTCCTTATTTTTTGACTACTCAACAATGGGATAATTGCAACGTATAGGGAACAGTTTTTAATCTTAAGTGACTAATATTTATGCAGTCTTAAGGTAAATTTTTTGCTTGATGAAGTTTATATGTGTTTCTATGCAAATTTATAACTCACATTTCTTTTGGTTGTGATTGATGAGTTATTATAAAGAAACAATAGTTTGAATACCACTGTCCTGTGTCAAAACACCATCCTTTTCTCAAGCGCTTCAAAGCACTGCACACTAATGGGCGCGTGGAGCTGGGTCTGGTACACTAACTGATATCCGCATAAGATGCAACTAGAAATCTGCTTTGAAGTAGAACTACAAGGATGGTAGTAAATGAGAAATAGTGAGAGCAAGAGGAAATCCATGGAAATGAAGGTTATTCCTTTTAGGTACATCATCTACAAACAGGTCCTGTAATGTTAGAGAGAAAACAACAAAAACCTTCCCTCCAAAATTCATAGGAAGACATGAACATTTTTGTCAGTGTGTACTATCCATGTTCTTAACATTAAATGGCTTTGTCTCTAGAGGGAGAAAGATAGTTATATGACCAAATCACTGCCTTATGCTCTTGGTTTTTTCTGTGATCTGTTCAATCATGTATTTATACACCAAAGTCATTAGAACTGCAGTGGTAATCAGAAAGACGAAATGGTCTCCATCTATCATCCTGTTTCTAACAAGAAGAGGTAACAGACCATTTTAGTTACAGTGCATTAATGCTCATTACTGCCCTAATGAAGATTTGTGTTGCTTTTCCAAGAACCTTGAAGCTAATCTTCCATTTCCTCCTAACTTTCAAAGAAACACCAGTTTTCACATGACTTCAGCCTATTGGAGCAAGTGAAGTATTAGTGTGACCATTATAAAACATAGTTTCATCGGGGAAATTAATATGAAAAACACAAGGTAAAATCTAGTTATTACTGTGGCTAAATCCTGTGAGTTTGGCAAACACTGACTGACTCAATCCCTTTGATTGCGCCCAGACCTTTCTCCTAGCAGCTGTATCTATACTGCTAACATATGGCTAGTATTAAACCATTACCTATAAAACTATTATCACATATTCAAACCTATGTGATTGTGATATATTATAGTAACCATATGGCCACTGCACATCTCGCCTAAACTTGATTTCTACATAACTGGGCTCAGTATTATTTCAAATACCTCCATTCTTACAATGAAACACTCAGGCTGCAATGGGAAATCCCAAATGATCTTGGTTGATGACTTTTTGTGATGTGTCATATGCCATTACAGCACTCACGTCTCACAGTGAGTGAGAACTTGGGAACTGGCTTTCCTTTGAGCAGTGTTTGTTGTGTTTATCCCATCCTGGTGAGATTAAGTTCCAAAGGAGCTGCATGCAGGGCTGACTGCATGTCCCAGAAAGGAAGGCATTCCACAAAACCTGATTTTCTGGTGCTCCATGTCACTGCTGTCTTGGGGCTGGACACAGTTAAAAAGCAGACAAGGGATTGAACTTTTGCTTACTTTGTAGGCATTAGGGAATATGTCCTCTCTAAACAGTGGATTCAGGGCTTTACTCTGGTTTTGCATCCACAATTGGTTGTTTGCTCAAACTGAACAACTGTTCAAATATCTTCCTCTATCAGACAGCCTCAAATGTCTGAGGCTCCCTACACAAAAGGAGTTACTTTCCTGAGTTTTGTTTAAGCATCTGTTGGAACACGTTCATCCTTGGTAATTACTTGTGATTTGAATTCTAAAGACAGGAAGTACCTTAGTGGACTTAGGAACATTTCAATGCATCCGAAGGAAAGACTAACCTGAGTGTTTTTGAAAAGCTTTAATTTTGTTGGCAAGGCTACTGGGAACTAAGAAAGCCCTTTACACTTGGAAACAAGCTTGCCAAACCATTTCCTTTGCGTATCTTTTTCTGCAGAAGTAACAGAATATTCCATTCCTGCATATTTTAATAATGCCAAGGGAAAAGGTGTATGATGTAGAGTCAAGGAAAGCAGCTCTCTGACCAGGCTGTTCCTGCCAGTTTGCATGGTTTATGTGTAACTGTGGTGACACACAATTCCTCCTTCCTGTGGAAAGGATATCTGTCATGAAGAGAAGCCCTGCTGTTCTCTGAAAGTTTGATCTCTTTTACTGGTAGCAGCTTGGCAGGTGTTTGTTTTAATTTTTAGATATGCGACTTGCAGAAAGTAAAATGGGCTCTAGGGATCTGACCATGGTTCTATTTTACATCTGCTTTCATCAGCACAGCTCCCTAGCCTTGATTCACGTTGGTGTGAATGAGAAGAGAATTGGGCTCTCTTATTTTTTTACTATGCAGGAAAACTAACATAATTACAAAGAGAAGCAGTTTAAGAATCCTGTGGAGTATGTCTATATGGAGATATAGATCAGTGACTTGGATTAACATATGGCAGTCAGTTCTGTGCCCAGTAGTAGGTATTTGAAGAATAAAGAACTTAATTGTGAACAGCTGTTTCCACATACTTAATAAAGTGTGCATGGCCAGTTCCAGCTCTATAAAGTGTAAAACATAGTTTTATAAAACACATACTTGGGCCATGCACATTTTTCGGAGTGCATCAGCCATTCTGACTGTTAAGTCCTGTCTATCTTTTGGTTTCAGAGGCAGATCTCTGAAAATACTTTTCTCATTTTTTCGTAACGTAACAGGCTTGGATGACTCCCTAATATTTGTAAAAAACATGGCTATTCTTATGAAAAAGGAACACTAAGTTATTTTTATTATAGGTGTCTTTCCACCTCACCTATTCTGTTTTGCAATGTTAAAAGGAAGAAAGGTTAGTGGTTAGGAATGGTTTTGTTTCAGTTTGGCTTATGGTTTCAGAACTATCAAGAATATTAGTATCCCAGGGGAGCTGTGAGGGATCAGAAATTAATAGTATCTAGTTAATCTTCAACACATCAGCTGGAACCGAGAGTCCTGAGCTCTAGAAATGATCCACAGCTTTTACTCATTCAGCTGTCGATCCCATGCTTTGCTTTTCACTAATGATGATTAACAAACATTTAGGTGTGTGACTAGCCACAGAGGTTTGAAAGGTCTTTGGGGTGTGAGCAACTAATGTGTTTTCATAACTGTTTGAATGCAGGTGACAAGTGGTCCATTTTCACCAGTGTCTCTGCTCTGGGGTCATGTCTCTACCTCCAGTGGGTATCAGCTCTGGTCCTGTAGAGTGGCCAGTGGTTTTCAGATGAATCCCTCTGATGTAGTAAGTCAAAACTGCCAGCTGGTTTTTTTGAATAATTTCTTGGTTCTAGAGAGCAGGAAGCATTCTACAACTTCTTTAGAGGCTAAGGACTTTCAGTTCTGAATTTAAGCTGGTTCAGGGAAGAAGTGGAGAAATTCTGCAGTGGGTTAAGCAATCACAGCAAGACATCTGGGTGGGAGAAGACAGCTTTAAAGAACAGGTTGTGCTACAAGTTTTAAAGACATGTTGAGAATTGCTGAGTTTTAGCAGAGGTTTGACTAAATTAGACTAAATCAAATCTCAGCAATAGGTTTAATAGCAGGAATTTCCACCTGTTGTAATAAATCTCCTGTAGAGTGGACTTTTCCTTAAAGTTTTCACATCCCTGCCTGAAATGCATAAACATCAGTTTTGAAAGTATATATTTCTACATTTTACATGAATGCACAGTATTCTGCTAGTCAGCACTAATTTTGTACAAGTAAAACTAAATAATAAGAGAATTAATCCATAAAGCGTGGAAAAATGAAGATCAAAAGGGTTTTTAACAGTCTATAAATCTCTTCCCTCCACTGTCCAGTTTCCATGCTCCTATTTCTTCATTTGACCTTTGAGCCCGGAAGAATAAACTTGCACATCCAAAATAAATAAATGAATAAACAGAGTGGGAAATTTTTTTTGTTCTTGTTATTTGACCCCAGCTCTTACATACATCTTGTTCATTTTCTAAGCAAGTAATGCTCAATGAACATGAATATTATCCAGTGCAAAGTCAAGCAAGTTCAGCAACCCTGAAGGACAATTACTTGTTGACATTTTTTGGTTAAGTGGTTATGTGCCTGGCTCTTTGAGCTCAATTATCTTTTACTTTAGACTTTTGGATGCAATTTACTATGTTTATTTTTAAAAACAGAGGGAAAAAGATCTCCCAGTTTCCTGCTCTTGATCCCTTTCTGGTTTCCAAGAAGCTTGGACTCTTCGGATCAGCTTCCTACTGCGGCCAACGGCTCCCAGCTGCTGCACATCTCCAAAGGGGACCTGGCACTAGAGGGCGATGGAGACATACACTTTTGCCAATGTGTCTCGATTTGTTAGAAAGCAAAACCAGAGGAACAACATATTAATTAGCAAGTTCTTGAAAGAAGGGTGTGCTACTGTTCTGCTATCCTCATTAACTTCTGTTCTCATACCTTCTCTCTGGATTCTGCTTATTAATAAATTATTGTCTCCCAAATCCTGGGGTAGTTCTCCATGTTCCTTCCTTCCGGTTATTATCACTTCCTGCCCTTCAGAACTGGTGCTCTGTCCATTTGCATGTGATCTGAAACTTGTTTCCAACTCCTGATCAATGGTATTCTCCTCAGAAGTCTCTCTTCTGTTTTCCAATCTTTGCTTTTCACTCTAGTCTTTCCCTGATCTTATTCATTCTCCATCCATCTTTCTGTCTGTCTATCCTGCCCCTTCCTCAAGGAATCACTCTCATCATACATCCTGTCTCAGCCTGCACTGAAAAAAAATGCAAAAGCCATGAGGATGTGAAAATAAGAGGTAGAAGGCACATCATCATCTATGGTAGTGATTAGGACAGTGAAAAGAAGAGGCTGGGTCTTGGTCTTTGTGCCTAAATTGTCCATCCATGGTACAGTACATAAATAATTCATAAATAGGTACCATAGCTAGGATTTTCTTTAACCTGGATAAGTGTTGCAATCACTAAACTTTAGTGTCATGTAGCTTAGCTCCTTCAGGAGGACTGGAGCATCCTTAACTGGTTGAGTGATGATCTGAGGAGCCAGTAAAAGCAGCTTGACCTCTGGCTGAGGGAGGATGAAACCTGGATCATTTGCTGCCTAACTGCTAAGGTTGCTGCATGAAATTGTCAGCTCCTGAACTGAGGTTCCTGAACTCCAGAGGTGACATCAGGATACCCTGCTTGGAGTTTCCCCATCCAAGGCTGCTCTATGTTTATACAGGTATCAGTGTGCACTGTTGTGTGTCAAAGGCAGATAGAGGAAACTGCCTTCTCTGCTGTGTGCAGACAGCTTCAAGAGGTGAAGAGGTGCACTGGTGGTTGGGAGGCAGGAGTGGTTTGTGCCTGGCAATGGGAAGCTGTGCTTGGCAATGGGAAGCTGTGCCCCTGACTCTGCACAGCATGCTCTGCTGCTAGAAGCTTCTCCCTTTGAGGTTGCCAGCTTTTCTCCTTTTATAAGCACCACATACCATCAGAAATGTTGTGAACTGTGCTGATGGCCTGATTAGGCTGTGTGGGATTAATCATGGGTTTAAGCTGCTTTCAAGGAAAATTTGTTCTGATGCATATAGGCAGAAAGAGAGCTGCCACTCAGTCATCTGCCTCAGTCCATACAGTTTATATTATCCTTCCATGACTTCTCAAACCTAGGACTTCAACCACTTGGAAATACATCCTGGATTTGTTACTTGAGAATCTTATTCTCTTTACAGAAGACTCAGGATTAATTCATGGAAGAGGCAGTCTGTCTGTAGAGAGACATCCCATTTGCAATATTCTTTTTCTAGTAGCAAATAAGCCACACATCCCCCACATGCAACTCCAGGTTAGACATTGTCTCTATGGTCATAACTTCATAAAGACACTTGAAAGAATGTGTGAGGGATAAAATAGAATAATGAGGAGGGTGGGAAAAAGACCCCTCTAAGCCACCATAAATTTTTAAGAGCACACTGAAAATTGCATCAATGAACAACATGGTCCTGTGAATGGATGATTCAGCTTGCATTTGCTTTTCATGGCTGCATACCACTCAGTGTCACTTCACTTACTCATGTCATGTTGCCCTCTCTGAGCCTGATGGGCATATTCTCAGTTGCCATGAAGACAAAAATTCACCAGGCAAATGATACAATGCTCCCAAGCTCCATGACACTGGAATGCAGACAGTTGTTGAAAGCATCAATTTTTAAGTTATTAAGGTGACAAATGTTTCCTCCTCCTCCACAAAAAACAATCTCTCACCTCATCACTGAGAGATGTGATTCCAGCTGCATTTCCCTCGAAATGATATGATGACAGGAGGGTGTATGATTGAGAATGAGAAGGTATTATACAGACTGGTATTCAAATTCATTATCAGGCAGTGAGACTGATGACTCAGAGTTAGAAAAAAATGAAACAACCAGAGATCGCGTCTCAGTCAGTGCTCATAACAAACTTGAATTCCCATTTGCACAGCTCATCTACATGGGAATTACATAGCATGCTTAGAATCAATTTGCATATGCTGTTTCTACTCAGTCACACAACAAATAATGTATTAGGAGTGCATTTTAATGCACTGTATTATCATACAGCTTGAAATGCTGTCTGCTGTTAATGTGCTTTTCGAAGGCTGTGTGCATGCATGTGCGTATGTTCTCACTTGCTCATTCCCTCACTGTCCCTGTTAGCGTAAGGAAGTCTTCTACCCGAGGAACCAGATTAAAAAGAGGTGAATTTGGGAACTGAGGAGTTTGGTAGAAGTAAGAGGTAGATATGAATATTTCAAACTGAAGGATTAAATCCCTTCTTTGGCACTGGAGAATTATCTAATATGCATGCAGATTTCAGAATCTGGGCCAGAGTCCCTGCCAAGGCAGACTCATGTGCTCTCCATCTGGCCTCATCCTCCAAAGAGATCAGGTCCTTCATTAAGTGCAGAACTGTGATCTCAGAGCTGACCAGCCTGTGTGGCCATGCTTTGACAGTGTAGTGTTTTTGCTGTGATGATTCACTAGTTCTACAGCTTGCTAAGTACTAAAGAACTCCAGAATGTGCTGCATCACTAGCTGATTTTTTGGATCACTGATAGTAAAACTAAAACTTGCAAATATATCTGCACTCTGTTTTCAGTGATCAGAAAAGTAAAACACAACCACCTCCCTAACCCAACAACTATGCATCAATTCATCAGATTAAGCCAAACAAAACTACATTTCAAATTTCAGCCTTTCTCTTGCCATATTGTCTGGTGAAAAGTCTGAGCGTCGTAGAGGGGGAGGAGATCAACACCTTTGCCTTACTTGCTGTTCAGCTATTTTCAATAGCCATTCTGCCTTTCCTTCCCACAGAGTGCTTGGAACAAGTATTGTCTGATGTGCCTGAAGAGAGGCTGTGAGGGTCGCACAGGATTTTTGAACTCTGAGAAGCTGAATAAGTGACGGAGGTCTTTCTCGTGTCATTCTGTGCAAGTGCTCCTGGTGCTGTCTCTTCAGTGATGCTCTCTTCAGGACAGTGCTGCTATCTTGTTCCCTTCCCTTTCCTCCCCTTCCTGGGGATGATGGATGAATTTACGCAGACACTCATACGTCATGTCTTGTGCTGGGTTCTCTTCTTATCGCTGTGTATCAGACTATTCAAGTGGCTCAGAGGTAACTTAAACTGTATTTCAGAAATTGAAACTAAAATATGTCAGGGCCTGTTTTCTAGCTGGAAGGCTGACAGCTAGAAATGTCCTGTGAATTTGACCAGCTTGGAGCTTGAATATGTGTTCCTTATTGCTGGCTGTTAAATAGCATTGGACTTGGTATGGATTTTATTATTCCATCATCCATGAGTTATTAATGATATAAAGTGATGTTCTAAAAGAGTGATGGTTTCCATTAAGATTGTGTTATACTACTGTTTACAAGACACAAACTTGAGGCAATTGTCTCTCCTTTTGGCTTTATTTGAAGGTTTTGATGACTTTAACTGTTCTTAAATACTTGAGCAATGCTTGAAATAAGAGTAAAGAGGACCACATCAAGGGAGAAGAGAGACACTTGGTTAGTCCAAAGATCACAAGAGACACTGGTATCTTTGAGTAGCTGGCAGACACTTAAAAAGTCCACTTCACTGTGGCAATTTTAATAAAAATGTTTTAGTGTACTTTCTAAAATCTGTAAATCGAGAACAGTCTTGCAAACATACACCACGTGGTTCTACTGAGGACGTGGATGTCACAGTTTAAATCCTCAAATGTTCTTTTGCATATTATTTAAATACTTTGTAGTCTTCTGGGTACTCCCAAGGCATACAGGAAATACTAGTTATTCTAGACACACTGAAATCACAACTCCATTGTAAAATCTCTCTGCAGTTAAGATCTCACCCTGGAAGACAATGAAGTCTTAAATTCTTACTTAAGAAGATAACTTCTTAAAAGGATAATTCATCATGAACAGACCTGAACAGAGCATAGTCCACTTATTGTGTATGTCAACCAGTTTCCTAACATAATGTTGTCTCATTACTTATACTCTTTCCATAGGAAGGGTTCTAGGCTATCTGTGCATTACATAGTGCTTGATTCTGGAATAATAAAGAATTAGCCTTAAACCTTATTCTAGAGGTAAAGAACTGCAGAATTAACTTACATCATCTACTACTTGGTTGTACTAAATGCCACAATATACAACAGCAGAATAACCTTCAGAAGGTTGGCATACAGAGGTAACACTAAAATACAAGGTGACATACACTAACTGTAGAGACCCTGTTCTCCTCATTTCCTCTTGTGTGCTCTGTTAGACACCTGATAAGTTATTAGTGGGCCAGAACTAACTTGTGGGGAGTGTGTGTGTGTGGAGAGGGAAGGGATGTGTCGAACCTCATGGAGGTGGGGTGGCATTGGATCCCTCATGGCAGCCATTGGAACCCACAAGGGGAAGCCCCAGAGCAGCTGTCAGTCACAAACGGCCTGGGAAAACTGTAACACCCCACACCTCCTGCAGCCCCTAGCCCAGCCTCAGATTGGCAGGGACAGTGAGAACACTGCCCCTCACCCTGGCCTGGATCCGCAGAGTGGCTGCTGGGTCAGAGACCCTGCATGGAGGTGTTGGCCATGGGGACCCGAGAAGATAAAGCCAAGGGCATATGTTTGCCTCGAGTCACGGCCCTGCCATCTGGACGTGTGAGAACTCGTCTTTTACAAGGCTTTGGTGGTAGCTATCTCTCCCTCTTTCTCCCTCTCTCTGCTTGATCCTTCTGTTTCTCTTTCTTTGCTTCTTTCTTGATGCTTGGGGTAGTTTGGATCTGGAGGGATTGAACCTTGATTTAAGAGTTGTTTTTGGATTGAATCTTGATTTAAGCATTGAGGAATTGGTTGTATTTTGCCTTAAGTATTGTGGATTAGTTGTATATGTTGAATCAGTATTGTAGTGGAACATTTTTTGTCTAGCTTGTGTGGTGTCCTTTTGAACTTTGGCCAATCCCCTTATTTACTCCCCTAAATTAATAAAGCAATTCCTTGGGAACAAGTCCATGGCTTATTCTCTTGATGCTATCTCGAGGTATTAAAGAACCATATATCTATATATTAAAGTAAAACTCATAGCCAATCCTGTAAACCAGTAGCTCCCGGGGCTGGAGTTTTACATGCTTCTCACTTCCTCTTGTGTACTGGTTGCTATTTATGTGGACATCATATCACAGTGGTACATACTGCTCCTGACTTTTAGGGAAGAAATTAATGAGTTTCAAGCATGGTTGCAGAATTTGCTTGAATAACTCAAGAATGATGAACATTGAATCTTACTGGAAAATCCATTTTAATGCATTGAACAAACACTTACATGAGCGATAGTCTGTTGACTGTGTGTATAATATTTTCTTTCCCACAGGCTGAAGCATATGGGGTTTAACTGCTACACTAGGAATAACACATCCATACTGCACATATGGCACAATGATGTGAGCAACACAGAACTAGGACACCATCAAGAAAGATGAAGAGTGGTTTCATTTAAACATGAACACACAGAGATGTGAACAGCAGGGCTAAAATATCAGATGTTTGGATATAAACTGCTGTGGGAAGGCTGTGCCTTTGTTAGCCCTCACTGCATAAAATACAGGATGAGAAGCAAGAGGACTGATGGGCCTTGTGTTGGTGGTGACTAGGACAGATCCAATTCTGGAGTGACTGGAGAAAAAACATAGAAGAGAATACAAAGAAAGACCCACTCTGAGTATTGCTGCAGTTACTGCTTTAACAAGCTGCTGAATTCAAGCCCATAATTCCAGCAAAAATGATGTGGACGATTTGTTCCCCTGCAGTAACATCTGCAAGCAAGACAGATTGATGGCTCTTAATGGATTTAAAAGATCCACCATCTTTGGGTGGATGAACATTTCTGAATGGGAGATAAGAAATAAAATTCCTCTGACTTGAAAAAAAAAAAAAAAGAGTCAGGAAAACTAAGAAAGACCTTTCTGTAGAAACTGAAAAGTACTTTTCAGAAAGAGAGTACCTATTCTTCAGAACTGCTGCTAATCTGTTGTATGACCTTAGGGAAGTCATGTAGGGTGGAATTTCATCTACCTCTTCTCTCTTGGTCTGTGCAAGAACAGGGCCATCAAATGAAGCCACACAAAGAAAGGTTAAGAAGGAACAAAAAGAGGTGGTTCATTATGGCATTTAAGAAAGTTCTGGATGTTTAAAATAGGCATAAGTGTAAAGGAGCAAACTAACAGAAGAGAAATTGCTTCAAAACACTTATAAATGCTCATCATTTTGTTTGTTTGTTTGGGGACGTTTGTTGAAAGTTAAAAATGAAACTGATTTATGCTCTTATATGAGCAACAGAAAGACAGCGTCAGTTTTGTCTGATGAGTGGGAGAGGATAAGAAATGGGGCAAAGAGGACTACTGTGTCCTTGAGAGGGCCCAGGAATACAAAGACATCTGTTTGGGTTAGCAAAATGGTCCTCATGGACACTTCCACAGTTTGTGGAAATGTTGGTTGCAAAGAAGGCTAAAACAGGCCTCAGAAATTGGCCAGTGCATACAGTCATCCTCCACATCTCCCACATACTTCTCCTTGGGTATGTATGGCTTTGACCAACACTTCTTTGGGAATTCTGCTAAATTTATCAGTGGACCATATAAAATAGAACTAGATTACATGCCTGCTCTAGAATTCACATAATAGGTAAGTTTTATGAATGCTTCACGTGCCTGATTTAGAGTGGGACTCTCAGTCTTCCTCCCTTTCTTAGGCTATGCCTTTAAGGAATGAATACTGTAAGACAGCTGGACACTGTAATTTTAGCTGATATATTATAAGATGAAGTTTTGGAAAAAGTGGTTGATTTTTCAAAAATGCAGGTGCGGCTGAGCTGAAACTATTAATTAATTTAAACTAAATAAAAAAGAGTTGTTCTATCTCTCTCTCTCTTTTTTTTTTTTAACACACATGAAAAAGAGAAATACTACAAATATTCAGCTTTTTATTTTAACATAAAAAACCCCAAACAAAAAAAACCCAACTCAACAAAACCCCTTATGTCTCTCCTTTTAAAAAATAAAATAAAGTACCGCATCTTTTCCCCCAAAAACTATTTCTGCAAATATCTCTTTTGCATCCATGCAGCTGATGGAACGTAATGTGCTGAATATCCTTAAATAATGTTAACTTAAATATCTAAATTACATGAAAAGTAACAACAACTTTAATATTTTTTCCCCCAGACATGCATATGCAAAGGAAAAAAAGGTGATTTATTTATTCTGGCCTAGAACATTTCTTGGAAGATATGTTTTTTGGATGGAAAAACTCAAGATCTCTTTTTAATGGAAAGCTCAAGATCTCTCAGATTTCACCTCACATAACTGTGGATAATCAGTATAAAGGTAGTTAAGGTCAATGCTTAATGGCCATACTGATTCGTCACCAAATGTTTGTTTACTCTCCTTAGAAGAAGAAGATTATATCTGGTTTTTTTTGGAAGTCATGCCACTTTAACACGCATGTTTCTTTCCTCTTAGAAATTTACCCCACCCCCTAATGAACTATTAATCAGAAATCAATGGACTAGTGTAAGTCTGTAGGAGATGAGATGAAGATCTCTGGAGACACCTTTCATCCCATTTTATTCCTTTTATGGGGTCTCAGCTTCTTTTATAACAGCTCACTATTTAACAGCCACTGTCATTTTAGCCTGGAAGTTCAAAAGACCTATAAATTGCTTGACACAGCTTATCTGTCACAGAACAGGAAGGCTACAATAAAATATGATAATAAATTAATAATCAATAGTAGCTGACAAGGTTTCTTCTTGCTCTCCCCTGCGAGACAGCTTGAGTAGTTGGACCACCAAAGGGTTTGTGTCTCAGAGAAGAGGACCGCAAGATAGAACTAAAGTTTTGGATTTTTCTCCTAAAATGTCCTGTAAAGAGATTTTTCATAGCTCAGACTGTTGTTTCATAGCCTTAGCTTCTCTGTAGTTATATTCAAATGAGAAGACCTAGAAAGCTGAGAGCTTTTCTCTTTTTTACAACAGTCTGTTAACTTCGGAATCTGGTTACAACTGACTGAACATCAAAGCTGTTATTACTTTATTTGACATGACTTTTAACCAACCTGCAGATAATGAATAGCTTTTTTGTTTGTGATGGGGTATTTTTCCCAAAGAGGAAGTAAAAACACATCTCAGCACATTCTCTTTTAATCTCACCCAGATGTGGAATAGGTTAGAGATTTCTGATTACTGTCCTGCTTACCTTCCATTTTTTGTTTGAATATAGAAAGTGTCCACTCCTGATTGTGGTCTCAGGATCTAATGATACTAAAAAAGTGAATCAAGGGTTTTTTCTGTTCCCTCAAGAACGAGCAGCTTGAATTACTTTGTGTCAACCCCTTCCTATCTCAGGGCTGTCTCAAGGTTAGCCTGGAAGGCTGGGAAAGGTTGGCAGTTCAATATGCCCCAAACAGCATGAACGCACAACACTTCCTTGGATATGTGAGCTAAAAATCAATTCTGTCTTTATCACGGAAGCATCTAGCACTGTATTAAGTAGTGTGACAAATATCTGTCATATGAACTTAATTTCCTCTCTGTTTGATTTATTTTCACCCATCAGTGCCTAAACTGTATTAACTAAACAGTCTCAGAAGATTTCTTATTGTACTTTCTGTTCTCAAAGACCTATAGACATGCTGGATACTGTTTGCCCATCTACCACTGCTGCTACTGTCATGTCTTGGAATGATAAATGCTGCTATTTTCCAGCAGGTATAGGGACAACACTTTGGGGTGGGACAATGACTTATGAAGCATCAAGTAACTAGCAGAGATCTTCAACACTGCCTCTGCCTCTTTCAAGCTCCCATAGGTGCTGTATACTAAAGAAGTGGCAAAAGACATTTCCTTGGCTTGGGTGCTGTGCTGCACAAGGTGTGAGTGATTCCCATGGATGAATTCAAGCATATCACAGGAAGAACTGGATCACAAAATGGCTCTGTGGAAATATTTTCCTGCAAGATTTGAAAAATCTTATTTACTGCCTTACAAATAAGGATCAACACCATTCTTCAAATCCCAGTAAAATCAGCGAAAGCCTCCTGTATATGTGGATGGTGTATGGCTTCCATGCGGGGAGGAACACTTCCCAATCCACTGGTTTGACAGAGAGGGCTGGTGCTGCTAAAGAGGAGTCTAAGCCAGATGATTTCAGTTGTTGCTGCTAATAAATGGGGGCTAAACAGGTAGCTGCTAATAAATATGGGCTGCAAACCCATGTAAAGTGATGCTCAAGGGATGATGCAAAGTGGTATTAAAGCTGAGCAAACTCGGAGGTGTGTTTGGTGCCAAGACAAGTTTACCGTGGGTGGTAGAACATACAAAGTATTTTAAAAGAAATAATTGTTACGTGCATTTGTACCTCCTATATTAAAATCAGAAATTCTTCAGTCTTATGAGAACCTTTGGAAAAGTCAAAAGCAGAGTATAGAGTATGTTAGAAGTGATTTTGACTCTGAAGGTTTCAGAAATGGTAACGCCATGGTTCCCTAAACGTAAGCACTGCTGTTTTTCTCTGCCTTGAATTACTTATTCAATTAAAATGTTAGTCTGCATGATACATTTATTTAAGTAATTTGCTCTGAGTTAACAAAGTCTTCAACTTTATTGTAATAATTAATTCAAAGAAAAGACTTAATATTTTGTTGAACATGTTCTCTTATGTTGGGAATACTTAATAAGTCATTAAATAATATCACTGCTATTAAGAGCACATTGATGTTATCAGATCACTCTATGTGGGTTGCTGCTGGAAACACTATATGCTTGTAGAGAGGTGGAAGGAATTGTAGACACCTTGTGGTGCTTCTCAGCTCTAGCAAATCAAGGTGTGGACCTTGCTCTCTTATCCAAATGGGTGCTCAGTGAAATGCTGAATTCCAAACATAATGCTGCAAATTCCCAGTATCTAGAGATCTGAATACTTAGAACACTTCTAGATAGAACTAGAATCTCTGTGCTTGTTTAAGCATCTAAGAAATGACCCAAGCTAATAAACTGAGCAGGTTAAGAGCCTATCTCCACCTCTAAAGCAACATAGCACAAGGTAGCCATACCCATACCATTAAAGTCTCTCACTTTTCCTCTCCCCACTGAAATAACAACTCACCTACTGGAAGGTTTCCTGGTGCGTGCCAGTGCCTAAAACAAGACTGAAAGACCACTAACTGTCTGAAAATGGGCCAGAGTCATGCCAACAAACAAGAAGGGTGGATTTCTGGATTCCACCATTCATGCCCATGCCCTAGCATGCCCTAGCACCACTTCCTTTACATCCGTGACTTGAAATGGCTGTATCCCATTGGAGAATAATACAATAAATCCCACCTCTCCAAAGTCACTGTGCAATAGACTATTAGTCACGGTGTGCTACATTTGCTTGTAACAGAAAGTTGTATATACTGCAGCTGCTCTGGTAGCTGAGCACAATAACCCCAAGGAAGTGACAGTTTTAGGATGCTGCTGCTCCTACATGGCAGGAAGAGCACACTTTTGTGCTTTCTTTGGCTCTTGATTTTTCCCACAAGTGACTCTGAGACTTATCACATGTTGCTTCTCTGCTTGATTTAAACTTTACTATGAATTATGAGGTATTATGAAGCCCCATTCTGCTCTTTTTAATTTCACCTGATGCATTTCTTCTTCCAACTGCCTTTCTAATAAAATTCCCCAATAACCCTCCTGACATTTATAAAAAAAGAAACAAATGAAATGTTCTGGCTTATTTATGGTCATTCACTCTGTGCTGGTTGATTGCCATTCCTTGCAGGTTTGTGTGTGAATTAAACTGTTCACTACTCAAGAGTGGTGTATTTAGATGGCTACTCAAGCCTCTGTAGACCTTAAAACTGCAATGTTAGAGTCTGGGTTGAAGCCACACAGAGAATTTGGTCCTTAACACGGTTTTAGAGTGAAAGATGATTAGAGAGCAATGCTGAGATATTGGATTGCCTTCTATATATTCAAAATCCAGTTTTGCAAACTACAGAAACTTTTATTATTTGAAATTACTCCAGCCAAGAGTTACATTACTGATGACATAACTTCAGCACAGACAGTGGCTTGAACATTCCCAGCTGGAATTCCTACTCCCAGCAGTCAGACGTGAAGTTTATGTAAAGATGATAATCACCTCCTGACTTTTCCTACGCATTTACGTTCCTGCAGGGCCTGAACTAAAACCCATATGAAGTTTATGGGACACTTTGTACCAATACCTTTGAATGTTGCATCACTTCAAAACTTTTTTTTCATCCCAGGCCATTTTAAGGTGTATTTTACAACTAATCACCAAGGACTTTTACCTACAGCTACAGCTGGAATGACAGAAGTAGCCAAATAACCACAATGACATATTTTGTACCACTGACTACAAGGACTGATTTGGCCATAGGTCATGACTCATTGGAGTCATGTGAAACCTGCCACAGTGTGTAAAATTTACCACAAGTAAAAGGACTTCAGGTTTTTAATTTTTTTGGCTAGCAGGCTGTAGCCGCTCCCACAGTGAGTACCACGGCATCCAGTGGAACCTTGGAAATTTCAGTATCCAAGTCAGCTCTTCCAGGAATCAAACAAATTGTTCCAGGGAGTCTGAGTATTTGACCACGAAACAAGTCCCCTCTCTACTTAACTGAGGCTAGACGCTCAGCTTGTTTGTACCTTTTGACTACGTTCCACATCATAGGCCATAATAAGCAGCCAGCTTACTGCTTTGAAAAAAAATTCCTTCTGAAGTCTGCCTGTGTTCTGGGATGCTCTTTATCCAAGTCCCTTTATGACAAAGCAGTAACATGGGAGAATACGACCCTGCAAAATACAAGTCAAATGAATTACATCCAGATTGCCTGATGCCTTTGAGAAGTCACTATGGAGGAAATCATGTATTTAAGGCTAGTGTGAGAGACTATAAAGGAAAACACATTGTTCATGTTGTTTTTATATGCTTTCATATTGCAGCATAGAATGAATATAAGAATGAACATGAAAATTTTCCTTTAGTCACAGCAAACTTCATTCGTCCTGCCTAACTTCCAGTGGCTGTCTGAAGTCCTCAAGAAAATGTCTTAATCACAGCATGCCTGTTTATGCATCATGGCATTATGTCTGGTATGCATCACGGCATATCTGTTTTAGGGTGAAATTGTATATGTACTATTGTATAGTACTGAACAATCATAAAAGAATGAGTAGACAAAGATTTCAAAATTTGATCCTTGGTACAGGAAAGACATGAACCTCTTAGAGCAGGGCAATGAAGATGGTCGGAGGGCTGGAGCACCTTTCCTATGAGGAAAGCCTGAGAGAGCTGGGATTGTTTAGCCTGAAGACGAGAAGATCCTGGGAAGATATTATTGTGACCTTTTAACATTAAAGAGAGCTTAAAAGAAAGATGAAGAGGCCTCAACTTTATATTGAGGCCTCTAGGGACAGGACAGAAGGCAATAGTTTAAGTTGAAAGAGGATAAATTTATATTGAAGATAAGGAAGATATTTTTTACTGTGAGGGTGATGAGACACTGCAACAGATTGCCCAGGGAAGTTGTGGATGCCCCAGCCCTGGAAGTGTTCACGGTTAAGTTGGGTGGGGGTTTGAGCAACCTGGTCTAGTGGAAGATGTCCCTGTACACCTCTAGACTATGTGAGGGACTAGGTGATCTTAAAGGTCTCTTCAAACCCAAACCATCGTGTAAGTCTACGAAATGTAGACTTAACTGAAATGACCATGCTGCTGCTGCTTATATCAGTTTATATCACATCCTTCTCCTTATGTTTCATGTTCTTTGTTTCATTCAGAATATTTGAGCAGTTTTCTGTCAGGTCTTGTTTGTATAGCAGCTGGTGCAATGAGGCCAATTCTAAGACTGAAAAATGCTATTAATAGTCATTTTAGGGTAAGACAAGATTTTGGAGTAGTAACCCCTGTCTCTATCTGAAAATGCAGGAGCAAAGTTCTTTTCATTAATAGTCACTGGCCAGCTATGAACACTTCAGTCATGCTGGATGGGATTCAACTCACTTAGTCTAGAGCCATGTGTAATTATAAGTACATCATCTAAGCTGGTTATGTAAGCTACATCTATTCCAGTAAATAAATTGAGACAGGCCCATTTTTTTTGTCAGTATTGGGAAGCGTCCCTGGCTAGCTCCTGAAATACACCCAGACTTTGTTTTGGAGAGGGTTAGTTGACCCAGGTCAAAACTACACCAGGGACCATGCTAACAGTTAGTCAGTATGGACAATTGCATGCCAGAGGTGGACCACATACGCTGGCTTTAATGACTTTATTAATTTCAATGTGACTGAAGGCATTGAAGTAAGGTGTGTGCTTCCAGAGGTTAATTCACTGCACCTATTGATAACTGTCTACAACAGATTGGATTAACCTGTCATTGGAGGTATGTGTGCTGTCTGGATTGACGCCCTGTGGGTACTTTCAAGGAGCTTAAATGTTCTGTTTATCATAGAAACATATTTTTCTGTCCATTGTTTCCCATATATAGATGGAGCATTTAGTGACGTCTGCTAAAGCTTGACAAATATGGCACATACCAGCTCCAAACCCTTCTGCAGCAGCCAGAAGAGTAACCAATCTGCAACGGCTCTAGATGCCTATTTTGGGAAAGGGACTAGTGCTCCTCATGAAAACAGTGGTTGTGGCATGAGATGAGGTCTGCGTCTGGTAGCAGTTGTACAGTAAACATAGGCACAACACCCAAAGAGACAGCGAGTAGTGGAAAGGGAGTAATATTAACAGGAGACGTAAGTTAGATTCAGACTTCCAATGTGATATTGTAGTATGCTGACTGAAAAACTGAAGGATTGGTGTGAAGTGATGGATTGTACGATCGCATAGAAATGGGTGTGTATGCAAAGGTTTACTTTTTTTTAGTGTAAATGTGCTTTATTTCACTCCTGGTGAGTTGCATGTGGATATCTGCACTGTGTAATTTACTCGTGTATTGCATTCCTCAGTGATATCAAGTAAATTCTTTGGTCAACTCCTATAAACAGTGCTTAAATCATAAATGAATCAGACATCTCAGATGGCCATTAAGCTTGTGCCTGTGGAAATATGAACATTTTATATTTGCTGGCATGTGGAAAAGGTCATTATTTATTCTTCCTAGCCAGATAGATGTATGAAATTTTACTTGCTGGAATGATTCCTTGGCATTTCCTAATATCATGGAACATGCTAAGTATTTCTTTTTTTAACAGAAGACAAAAAGGGAATATGACTATGTTGCAAATGTTATTTGGAAACAATTTGAAAGAGAGAACTAAATGTCCATGTTTATCCAGGAAAGGTGGATGGAAACTTGGAACCACAAAGGTATTTTCAGCTGAGGAGGTCTGCATGATCCATTGAGCACTACTGCATCATTTTCTCAAAAGATTGGGGCCTCATCCTCTTCCTCTGGAAATTAATGGCAAATCTCCCATTAACTTCAATGGGAATAGAGTCAGGTCGTAAGTCCAAAACTCTTCTTCTCCCCAGGTATCTAAAAAGAGCTAAATGATTAAAGAGCTACACTCAATCCCTCTGAAACTGATTTTAAGGGAAGTAGGAGGTGGATATCCATTTTCCGTGAGGCTGACTTCAGTGAGCAGATCTGTTGATAAACTTTTAAAAACTGAGATGCATTTTGTCTGTGACTATCCAGGGAATAAAGTATTCCATAATAACCATATTTTGAATGAAAACTTTTAAAATTCTGTGCTTTCTGCTTGTGAGTAGGTGAACATGATGACAAACAGCCAGAAAAAGTCTGTAAGTCTTGAAAGCCATAACATCCGTTGCTAAATCCTTCAATGTTTATTGTTAGGAGTGGTCTCATTGAAGCAGAAAACTTCCTATCCCATAAAAGGGGCTCTCTGGTAATAGATCTTAATATAGTGGCAGCTATATTAAGAACTGGTTTGGATTTTAGCTGGATTGAATTGCTCTCTGTAGAAGCTTTTTATTTGCCATTGAGGAGGCAGGGATCCTGGAGGGTTGATAGTCTTAATTTAGCCCTTGTTAAGAGCTCAAAGTTCAATGGAATTACTGTATTAGTGGAATCTGAAAAATGGAAAAAAAAAAGTGAGGAATTATATTTACTTGAGCAAATATAATATGATTACTTTGTCCACCTCATGCATTGTCCTTCCTACTCCTCTGTTTCCCAATCTCTTGCTGTTTTTCCCCCTGTGCTCGAGACTCAGGTGGCATGAAGCAGTTCGGTTATGAGTGTGATAGCCTGTTTGCTGGGCTATCCCCGGCCAAATCCATGCCTAGAACAGGAGAGAGAACAGCGCTGTACTGCATCTGAGGTGTATGCCAGCTCCTGTGGCTCTTTTGAAAATAGTGAGTGCCTTGTATAGTCCTCCAACTGGCAGTATCTGATGCATTAGGTAGGCTGTTTTGGTGGGTCACAGTGTTATGACACAGTCTGACAGAAGATGATTTATAAAATGACTCAGCTGAAGAAGGAGATGAAGAAGGAGAAAAAAGGCGCTTTTTAAAGTTCCATAATTTTTTAAGCACTGAGATTGTCAGACTGGGATTTATAGAATTAAAGGTCAGAAAGAATGCCTAGGATCTTCCCACTTGGCCTCAATTAATAACAGCCTGGAGAACCATACAGGAATTTCTTCTTCCTTCTCACATCTTCAAAAAGACATATCTATTCTTAATTGAATACAAAAAGTCTGAATTATTTTGATGGGGCAATTCTATTCACTGAGTGAATAACCTACAACGTATCCTCTAAGAGGTGAAAACAAAGGTATGGGAATGTGATTCTTGATCTTGTTGTTGAATTGGCATAATTTTTCCCTTTTTACTTAGAAATCTGACCGTGTACTTACTTTCATATTTCTATGATAAAATCTTGATGTTGCTTGTAATACTCTTTGAGAGCCAAGCTATTAACAGCCCAGGTAAATAGGAACTTTGATGTTCCTGTAATGAGGACAGTAAAATTAATTAGCTTGTTCATCAACTCAATTTAAACTTGCAAAGATTTTAGAGTATTATTAAAGTACTTATGAGAATGCTATTATAAAATTTAAATAGTGGAAAAATATGCATTTAATTTTGAGATGGTGAGAGAATTAATTATATGTGAAAATACATTGCTCTTTGTATGTGTTTAGTCAAAGGATAACCTTAAGTACTCCTCCGAGACATTTTTGTTATGTTCCTATGTCTGATATACCTATTATTTTTCAACATCTGATATGAACATTAAGTTATATAACTTTTACATGCTTTTACTGTATATAACCCAAGTTACATAAATTCCAGGCTCTCTGACTGTTTGCAATCTTTAAAATGTAATGAGCTGAAAGATTAGCTTTGAGCCCTGGGGCCGGATTGATGTTTTGCTTAACCATTCAGCTGAGAACAGCTTTTAGAGGGATAACTCATGCTGCATCACATCAATAATAAAACTAAAGACCTAGATCCAAGCAGCTATGAATGGGAATTAAGTCTCTCAGAATGTTATAAACTTAAATGAAACAAGTCTTAAACAGAAGGCAGCTGCAGGCACTGGATCTAAACTGCATTAAGATGACATAATATTCTTTTGGAAACAATAAGGCTTCCATTGGCGTGTTCTATAAGACAATTCCTCAATGGAAACAAATTAACATACTGTGATGAAATATGACTCATAGTGAAATACAAGCCTCTGTGGGGTTTCAACATCTGAGAAACATATTCATAAGTAAGACTGTCAAACTGAATGTTCAGTTTCAGGGATATTCTCTGATTAGCTACCATTCAGAGAAATATAGAGGAAAGAGTAAGATTTTCCACTAGTGACAGTGGAAGTAGGACAGGGAGAACAGGAGAAAGCTTTTATTAAACATGCATGCTTTTGTTGAAGATACTTTTTTTATTAATAATGTTTATGCTGTATTTGTCTGTCTAAAACTAAGTATATTGGTCCTCTCTTCTTACCAATACAGACTATTAAGCCTCTTTTAAACCTTTTGGTGTGATAATCTCGTTCAGGATGGCTACATGAGTCACTAATGTATAAACCGTCGTTGCTTCTACCACTCAGTTTTGCCTTTATCATGCACTGCTTTCTTCCAGTGTAGTGACACTGCTGCATGGGAAGGAGAAGCTGTCTTGAGCAAGAACTTTGAAGACAGAGATCAGTTTTGTGTGTGACCAACTCTCTTTGCATTCAACCTACCAGGATCAGGTTGGATGGGGTCCTAGGCAACTTGATCTAGTGGGTGGCCTCCCTACCCATGGCAAGGGGTTGGAACTAGATGACCTTTAAGATCCCTTCCAACCGAAACCATCCTGTGATTCTATGATTCAGAGTATGCCTGAGAAACACTGATAGATGAGAGAGAAGATGTCTCATTTTCAGAACACATTTGAGTGTGAAAGCACATGACAGCAGAGGCAGCAATCTGCTGAGACATTTCCAGGCCTGTGCTGAAGAGGAGTGTTAGGTGGCTGGAAGCTTCAGTGCTAAACCTAAGGTAGTAGGATTCATACCTTCCTAGTAGGTAACAGAAGAGAAAGTGCTTATTGCTTTATGCCCTTATGCCTTCCATGTCCTTGAGCCTTATGAAGGCATTGCAGGCTTTTGAAGTACTGTCCACAGTAGAGAAAAATTAAATAGGAAGCATGTAAACAATTTGGACATACACGTGTCCATGCAGGAAGAAGAAATATATTCAATGGGGAGATGGCTTGCTGTTATTATAAGGTTTCTCTCTGTCATAATTGGAAAACTGATGATTAGAGGAGGCTACTCCTGACTGTAACACTGAAACAAGGATAATCTTGGGAAATTTAGGCTGGTAATCTAGCCTGTCAGTGACTTCACAGACCATACCCAACAGAGGAAAGCAGTCGATATCTAGGGTGAAGCAGATTTTCAGAGTGATCTTGAAAGGCTATAGACCAAAATGTGAGCTGTTTTAACATGGGGAAAACACAGTCAGCAGCCAAAACAACACAATGCTTCCGCATCCTTCAGTTCTTTCTTGGTTCTCTCTCTATGTGGATGCTCTTCATAACATCTAGAGAACTTATAAATTAGGAGTCTATCTATTCTGTACTGTGGGAATAAAGAGACTTTAAGCTGTTTTCAAATATACTAACGTTTGCACTTGATCATTCAAGAAAGTACCACCAAACTAATGTCCTAATTCCTACAATAACTTTTCTTCTGAATAACTATAAGCCTTGATGACCTAATCCAGGTAATTTAGTAACATGCACCATTTCACTGAAATAACAAATCTTGCTTTAGATTCCTGGGGAAAAATATGTCCGCCAATACTATCTATGCATTACATTCAAGGCACAAAAGAAAATATTTCTACACACATATCGACAGTGTACCAGGGAGGATAGACAACATCCTTAAGGTGTATTGTTTGTGCTCTGGTTTGTCAGAGCAAACGGAGTTACGAATGTTAAAATGTGGAGACAGCCACAAGACTTTAATTTTATTTTCACAGAATACACTGCTGCAGAGCTAAAACTTGGTTTCTGCTGTTCTGTGTGGTTTCTTTTTTTCGTTGTTGTTAATTTTTACTGGAAATAGTGTGAAAACTGCAGCTGGCATAAAAAATCTCTTGAACAAACACCATAAGAATGTTTTCAGTAGGAGAACAATGAGGTGTTCATATGTTATCTTGAATGCAAATCTGATTTGAATGCATGCTATAAATGAAGGGCAGAAAACTAGTTCTTTCTTTGCAGATCTGTTGCCTTTTTGTCTAGAGAATATCATATGCGAAGCCCAGGAATTCTCCTTCTGGACTATGGAAGATGCTATAACGATTTCCTAATTTATTAATGCAATTACATCACCTTCCACTTTAATTTACAACGAATACCCTCTAGAAAGTCACTATTAACAACAATTATAATAATTTGGTTAATAGCATTTGCTACCACTTATCAAATATTTCAGTACATGAAAGAGTCAGCCAAAGAAAAACAAATTCCATAAAATCCTGATTTGAGAATGCTTCAAAACATACAAAGCAGACTTGATTATACTAAGAATACTGCAACTGCAACAGCGTTTCTTGAAATTCTTTCACTGATTTTTCTTCTGTCTCTGGACCTTAACGTCAACAGACTTAGCAAAGATGAAATGTAGCATTTGGTATGCCGACAAAACTCTGCAGTTGTTGAAAAAACCCACAGAATCACTGTTGATCTTTTCATGTAAATGCCCACATTCCCAGTTCCCCATAGCTATATTTGGTTGTTTAGTGAACTGTCAAAGGTTTTACTTTGACTGGAATTAAAGCTGCAACAGATAACTGTTTGTTATAAAACTGAAGTATGCTAAACTGCATCTTTCAACTGTATTTCGGCATATGGCTGTTTGCAGTAGAGTAGAAAGCAATTTAAGCTGTCATTACTTTTCAGCTCTAGGTCACTGGCTCAAATATGACCTAATCAGTAAAGACTGTGAATCATTTCCATCTGATGGATGTTTAGTAGCCTGTGTAAAATGCACTGGTAGATACAATGAAGTTTATTGGGAAAAGGTGCCCGCACCAAAAAATCCAATAGTACAAGTCAGCTGATTGGATTCTACGTTTAGAAGGAAGAAAGAACTGAATAGGGCTGGAGGCAATTGTGTGTTTCTCACATAAAAACTCATCAGATTAACACTATGTAGATGGAATCATGACTTCTTGAGATTGAGTGATATGGACTTATGGGATACCAATTTTAATACTGTTTCCATCACTGATTTACTATATGATGAAGAAGAAGTAATTCCAATGCTGTTTTCCATCTAACCTTATATATTAGAGCACGTTCTTCAAGACAGACAGTTTGATATCTACGTACTTTTTGTCTCAGATGCTGTGTAAGGTTTAAATATAAAACGTCTCCATAACAGTAATGAAGGGAGATAATCTAATATTGGCATTTTTCTTGGCAAGGAAAATAACTATATACTTCAGCTGTTTGCTCACAATCTTGTAATTTTCACACCATCCTTACTGATAAACTTTAATTATAAATAATCCAGTATTAGATTTTCTACCAGCATACACCATTAAAATCTTGGCATTTATCACATACTACAGTTGAATTTGAAATGGTACTTTCATGATTCTGAGTATATTCCAGTACCTGGGAGTTATGCTGAAGATAAAGTAGATAAATATTTTAGATCTAGTAGGGAGATATTCAATCTTCAGATTTGCTTTATTTATCTTCCTTGATGGAAAAGTTAGCTTTCTCCTGTGTTTTACGTGAATATACTATTTTTTCATGGCGTGCCTTTGTTAGCACAGAGTAGTTTGTCTCATATTCCAAACTGAGTAATATTGTGGTCAGGTCTTGGATAACCTCATTGCTCCCAGAGTAATCACACTGAAGTATGGTCTTCATCTCTTCCTCACCACAAAAACATTGAAATAAGAGCAGTTTTCAATTTCTCCTTCTGAAATATATTAATTTAAAAGCATTTCCTCTATAAGAAAGACTGGAATCACCAAATATCTTGGTACCACATGGGAGATGCAGTAATTGAACATTATATTGAACCAATTTTAAGTTTCTACAGAGCACAGACAAAATTGAATTTTGTCATCTTGATGGATAATGCATCTGTAGTGGGTTGGCCTTGGCTCACAGTCAAGCATACACACAGCCACTTGCTCACTCCCCCCACCCAGCGATATGAGGGGCAGATGAGACAGCAAGAAGAATCATGTGTCTAAAAGAAGAAAGGGAAGTCACTTATCAGTTACTAACACAGGCAAAACAAACTCAAGTTCTGGAAATTAAACTTGATTTATTGCCAATTAATATAAATATTTGAGTACTGATTAGGGTATTGAGAAATAAAACCAAAAAGAAGCAAACAGTTACACACTTAAGGGAACACCCTTCCTTCCCTATTCCCAGGCTCAGCTTTAGTCCTTCACTCCCAACTCCTCTCCTCCTTGCTAGTTATTACCACAGTTAAGGTTTAGTCCTTTCATTCTGACCAGAAGAGTGTTATGAAGGGATTATGGTCACAGTATAGCAGTTTCTCTTTGCTGCTCCTTCTTTCTCTCTCTTTCCATCTGCTCTGATACGAGTCCCCCTCCTCCTTTGGGGGTTATCTGCTCTGCTGTGGAGTGCCTCATCCTCCTCTGGCCTCTGCTGTTTCTTGCTCTTTTGTTGTTTTTTCCCCTCCTCTCTGTCTCTCTTTTGTCAATGTTTTCTGATCTTTCATACATATGTTTTCACAGAGGCACCACAAACTTTTCTAATGGGCTTGGTTTTGTGCAGCCTCATCCTCTTCCCACAGAAGTCACCCACGCTGTGCAGGTTGCATTCCATCATCCAGTCCCCCCTCCAAGTCTTGCCATGTACATATAATTCAGCATCTTTTGTATTGGCAGTGTCAAAGTTTAGTTGTATAGCAAAGAATGGTTTGTGAAAGAAAAAAGTAAGGAAGGTCTTGGGAAGGTTAGGGGGATTTGAAGAAATATACAAGATGCCTGTGATTTGGAGTACCTCTTCCCCAGAGGTTTCATTCTGCCATTGTAAACAAGCCTGCACTGACCCAAAGCCTGGGAAGGACCAGTAATTCAGGTGAAAAACCCCCATAATTTATCAGATGAGACAGGAGTAGGGGACCTCTGGTGTTGTCACACTTGTGTGTCATCACATTCATGACTCCTTTGTGACTCTGGTTGCTGAGCCTGTGGTTCTTGTTCACTGCCCTGGGACAGCATGTACTCACCTCCCTCTCACAGTAACCTCTTCTGTCTCCATCCCACCTGCAGTATAGGACTGGAGCTCCTCTGCTCCTCTTCCAAAAGTAGCAGGTTGGTTTATTTACAGTCAGGCAGAGTGGAGCCAGACAAGGTGCTCTGGTCATTACTAACTGCTGACTTTCAAAGGAAACATCTAATTTGTAAAAACCCAGAACCACTTCACTGTTTTATCTTTTTTTTCCAAGCAATTTCAGAATTTAGCTCATGAAAGTTAAATCATTCTTTGATATTAAGTTAAACAGAAACTTATGTGTTTTGTATTGCTTATCTGTTCTCTCTCCAAATGTATTTTAGAAAGTAATTGGAATAAGGCAAGCACTAAACATCTTTGTTCTAGGCAAAATATTAAAGATTTCAGAAATAAATTGCTATTTATCCTTCACTGTTGTTTGCTACGGTCTTGTTAAAGCTTTACAAACTACTGGACTCCATTCTGACTTAATTATACTCCAAAAAACATCTCTCCTTTTATGAAGTCTGTTGAAACTGTTGCCAGATTAAATTCATTCTTTAATCCTGATGGGATTTTCTCTCTACCTTATGTTTCCTCTTTTATTTCTATTTAATTATGGGCATTTTACCATTCATGACCATTCAACTTTCAGTTTTCTGTTTAAATTTCTGGGACTTTTGCTCTAGACTTATTGAAATCTGGACAAACATTCTTCCTGACTTCAGTGGGGCAGAGTGCATACTTCTTTTTTTCTGATTCCTGTTAGTCTCATTCTATTTGCTTCAAGAAAAGAGAGATATTTCTCATGTTCATAGCTCCACTGATTCATTCTATCTTGACTGGGACATTTCACTGGGAACAGGAACAGCTGAACAGTGCCCTGGAGCCTTGCTTAGCCAAAACAATAGAACACATGCTGAACTCAGATTGTTCTATTACCTTTTTTAAAAATCACTTTATTAAAAAGAGATTCCTCTGTGACTCACTAAGCACAGTCCTTTTGGTGTCACTGAAGCTTATCTCTATTCAGCAAAACTGGGCCTGGCTCCATTCTAAACAAGTACTTAAGGTTTCTGGAGACATGGGTCTAACTGCTTTAGTGAAATGAAAGTAATGCAAAGCTGGCATGTGTATTGTGAGGCAAGAGGAATATTTCGAGAGGTGCTTCATTTGAAACTAGCCCAATTTATGTCTTGTGTAATCATTCTTCCTTCTACTAGGTGAACTAGCAAAATCACTTGCATAGTGGCAGATAAGGATTAAAAAATAACCAGTTTGAACCTTCAGGAAAAAAAAAAGCTCTGAAGGAAATGTGGCAGAAAATGTGAGAGAATGAAAAGCAAATGTTCATCTGCCTTGAATGCAGAATGGATGCCACAGGGAGAAAGGCTTTAGGCAAACTTATTCTGCCCTGTGGCAGTCAGCTACTATGACACATTGAAACAAACAGGGAATCTTCTGTCAAAATATTTTTAATGGCAAATTAAATTTTTTGCAGACCGAATATCTTTATAGAATAACATTGTGTTTATTGATTAAAGTAATGTATAGGGGTAATTAATAAGCTTCCTTTTAGCCATGTGGTGTGTTTCGGGTTCCTCACACATCTATGTGTATCAAGGCTTTGTGCTTGCCATGCGGATGAATGTTCCCTTGGGTCACCATGGCCTCCCCTCTGACTCCTTTGCTACAGTACAGTATGGGAGATAAATCCAGCTGGGAAGTCTGATTTAGAGACAGTAATGATGCAGTTGCCCATGTGGCATTTGTGATCAGATTGACTGTGATTTCTACCCCAGATAGATTTTAAATTACCTCTGTAATGGTCACTCAGATTACAGCTATTTTAATGTACTAAACTGTGTCAGGGTACGAGCACAAGCACCAAAATTTAATATTAAAATTATTAGTACATCTTCAGCAGGGGGCAACTTATAGAGTCCAAAGCAATTCCCAGTTATAGACTGGGAGGTAACATAGCCAAACCTCATTCCCAAGATGCAGTTTGGATATGACACCTTGTTTTGAATTTTGAGAATACAGACATGGCCTGGTTGTTCTCTGGGTCAGATAATTCACTCTAATACCACTTAATTTTTTGATATAGATGTAGCCTTAGTCTTCTGTGCGTTAGTCCTACATTATATTTTTGAAATAACCTGTCTTGAGTTCACATCCTTATGTAAAGGAGAGAGGAAGGAATGGCTGAGGGAGATTGAAGGGGATTTACTTCTTTTAATAACAGCTCTGGGCCCTTGCATGTCAGCAGCATGTGCTTTTTTTTCTTGCTATCTACTTCATAACAGGATGCCTTTTAGGGATAGTACAGAAGCTCAGACAGGCTAAAAATATGGTCCTGAAGGGTTTCTGGGACACAAAACTGATGATATCTGTACTCTGGGGGCCAGCTAAAATTCTTCTCTTACTACAATTTGGTCCATAACTAAATGCTGAATAAAAGTGCCCTTGAATTATGTGAGATCTTTTGAAATGGCTGTATATCAAATTTCTGCAAATGTAGGTCTGAGGAGACAAGGAGACAAAGCTTCAAGCTAGAAACTATCTCCTGTAGAACATCAAAGTTTTTGTGCTATCCTAGGCTGATAGACTTTGCCCCTGACCTTGTTTAGATTCCCAGTAGGTCTTGTCCAACCTCACAGCAGTATAAGAGCTGGGGGGAAACAGCAGCAGTAGAGAGAATGCCAAGAGAGGGAGCCCTTTTCTGACTGCCTTTATAAGAAGCAGCAGTCTCTTTGTTCCCCTTCCTTTATCCAAACTGTCTCCTTCACAGCAGCTGGAAGAAGACTACCTTGCTCTCAAGGTCGCTTCACTTGCTCTTTGTACCACTCTTCTCCCTTTCTACTCAGTTACTCCATCTTAAGGTAGGATCGATCCTGTTCCAGCCAGGCCTTTGCCTTCTTCCTTAGATTGACATGACTAATTTCTCTTCACAATGCTGAAAATCCTTAGTATGGGTCTTCTGAAACAGGCCTCTCCTCTAAGCCTTAGCAACACTTCCCTGAGTCTGGGAAGAGCTGGTGTTTTTTTCTTGCTATATGCTACTTTTTTCCCCCATTCTTAGCTCATTGTCATTTGTGATCTTAAAAGAGTCAACAATTGCTAATCTAATACAGATGTGCTTTAATCCATCCATCTATTCAGAGGCTATCTCAGTCAAAAAGTGGAAGCATAATTTCAATGGCGTAATGATTGCCCTCCCTATACAGTAATAATACTGTAGTAGCACAGCTGGCATGAACATTAGGGAAATCCACACATTCAGAAACGATAGAGTTGAGCTTCTTTACCTATAGTGTTATCATTAAAAGTGTATACCTTCTCTGAGTAGACAGACCCTTGGATTAGACTATATCGTGTTTAATCTCTCATATTCATTCTGATTTTATTTTCTGACACTTTTTAAAATTTTATCTGCTCTCCTTTCCCAGCATTATGGACACAAAAATAGTTTACAAGTTTCAGGTCTAAAAATCAGACCTTTTGATTGTTGTGTACTTTATAGAAAGACAGAAAAAAAACCTGAAAAGGATCCTGGCTGAGTGTGGAGCATGATAAAAAAGAATGATATAAGAAAGACAGTATTTTTTGTGAAAAGAAAAGCAAAAGGACTAAGCTATTGATCCATATGTGACTAAAACCAGACTGTCAAATCATGTGGATTTGGGGAGCCATTACTTGGTAAAAATAACAGAGGAACATCTGGAATTTTATCCAAGCCATTTGTGCCAAGGATTTAGAACTGGCTTGTGCAACAGGTGATTGTCAAATAATTGACCAGGAATGAAGAACTGAGGAAATGGAAAATAATATTTGTTTACAGTCAGTATACCAAAAGAGTTTCATGTACTCTAATTCAACGAAATGTACCAGCACAAGTATGGCTTTAAAAATACTATGTGGAATATTAACATTGCCTATCAGGACTACTTCCCTGAGACAATTCCTACTCTGTTTGTTCCCATCCCCCTGAATATCAACCACATGTATTAGGAAGGCAAGGTTTGAAGAATGTGTTTTAAGCTGAAGATAAATGTTGTGTTCTGGATCCTTCTGTGATAGCAGACATGGCTGTTGGGTCCTTGGTCTTGAGGGTCCTTTCTTTCAGAGAGTACTGCTTTTTCAGGCCTGCAGAGACACCTGCACAACACAAGCTTCCTAATCTGTCTCAGTCAAAATGAGGTTATACTGGCTAGGATTTTGATAACTCGTTCTTGTGGCAGGTACAGTAGTTTCCCCTTCAGCAGCTCTGATTTAAGGTTGGATAACCTTTGAGATGAGGGGATGATAAGTAATTGGTGCAGGCTGAGAATGGTAACTTAATCCACCATCAAAGGGCCACTTCTGTATAATCCCCATCTGTTTATATCTCTATTTGTTTCCTACAGTTACCATTTACAGCCAGCACTTATGGTATGAATTCTGTTCCATATTCTGGGGAAAAATATGCAAGGATATGGAAAATACAAGCCATGACAATGAATGATTGCATGAAATAGGATGGAATGAATAAAAATAATTTCATTTGTACTTTTTTTTTCCCCATCAGAAAGCTTTATTTTCTATTATTACCCAAATTGCATCTTCTTTTATAATTTAAGGGGATCAAGGCTGATATAATTCCAAGGGATATATTGGCATACGCATAAGAAGGTTTTCAATGCTCTTTTAAGGAGCTGAGTTACTGGTTTATTTAGTGCACTATTCTTTTCCTCTTAGTGGCAAAGGAGATGATAGGCCTAAAATTCTTAGCTGCCTTTGAAAATCTTGTTGGCTGAAGTCTTCTAAATTTTGTTAAACTATCTAAACAGATCTAATAAACAAGGTGGTTTGGAAATTATTTCTATGGAACATGACTTTCATTTTGTTCAAAAGCTCAAAAGAAAATATTTCTCTTGCATTCAGAAGGAAACTTCTCAGAAAACCACCTAAAGATAACAAGAAAAATCAGAAATCTGAAAAGTTAGGAACCATAGTTATATAAGCTTCAGGAAACTATCAAAGCATTTCTCTGTAATTTCAGTATTCATTATGTATCCTTTCTGTGTTTTTAATGGTACCAGAAAATTTTCAGTGATGTATCACTATATTGTGAATTTGCTTTGTTACCCCTGTTTCATCTGCATTTTGACCATCTGTGCTTACGGTCTGTTTATTCATGGAAACACAGGGTTGGCTGAACCACAGAAGGTTTACATTTGGATATGAATTTAGGAATGATCCTATATGCGTTTGAATCCAAAAGTTCTGCATTTAAAAAGAAAACAATTCTCCTGTCCACTTAAAATCATCTTTGGTTAGTTTTGGAGTGTCTGACTTGTCTTTCGGAGTGTAGATTTCCCAGTATTATTCATTAAAATCTGTAAATCTCCTCTGTTTAACACCTTTTATTTAGCCTGAACTGTATCCTTCCTAGAACAGTAAACGGAGACAAGCAAAAAAAAAAAAAAAAAGGCAAAACCTGGAGTTATTTTGACAGAGAAATATTAAGAAAATAGAATAAAATTTAATTCTCAAATAATAATCTTCAATTTAATTGCTTATTTTAAGCTTATTTACGGGAATCTGAACTGGTAGCACAGTTTTTCTAAGTGAAAACCAGCATCTTTTCTGGTGTGTACGGCTGAGAATTCAGAAAAAAACCCAAAGACAAAGCATCAAGGCAATTGAAAGCAGCTTAGTGCTTTTAGGAGCTTGGCTTGCCCTGATTTAGCAAAGCACTTGATAATATTTTTCCTAAAACCCTTTCATGAGCCAGTCCTGTTTTTTTCATTGCCGTCTTGAAAAATTCCTCCTTCTAATAATTCAGTATACTTTTTGAACTACTTTTTGATTTTTTTTTTTAATCTTAAGACAAGAATGAGAAACCCACACTGTTCTCTACATTGACTGAATTCTTATTAATTACAGCATTTCTCTGTGTAAGTTTTGTCATGGAGAGTGGAACTGCCTAGGTCTAGGAGTGTTTTTGACAGATCAGTTTCTAAGCTCCCAAAGGAAATATATACCACTGTATTCAAGATGCTGTGCTCCAGATTTGTACCTCTCAAATTCCTGCACTCCAGATGTGGGACACTCACGCAAATCTGGAGGGAGTCAACGATACCTGGACTGCTGGTGCATGAGATGAAGGTGGAGTGGAGGGAGGCAGGACTGTGACATTGGGCTGGCAATCTGTTAAACTTGTTAGATCCCTAGCTGAAGTACGGTTTAACACCTTAATTAGAGCTGAATTAATTGGGATCCAAACTAAAGTATTGTTCCAGAGGTAACAGACGACCAACAGCTGTAAATATTTTAGACTGTTTGTTTACAAAGAGAAAAATGTAAGGAAACAAAACTTAATGGTAATATTTTTCTTCTGTAGATGGCACAAGTTGAGAAATCAAGACTTTATCTTCTGTAATTTATGCAATCCTTATGCCTTAAAGGCACTTTACACAGATGTTTTTTGTTTGGGAATCAGAGATGTTAGTAACCAAAGATCTTTCTCCAAATAATGTGTCTGAACCAGCCACTCAGTTGCCAAAATCCACTTTTCAGTGGTGCAAGAAGAAAGTCTGAACAAGTATAAACCCACTATCAATGACCATGAGTTGCATCGCTAATTTTTGTATTGTTTTTGCATTTCCTTTATGCATTAAAAAAAACCCCAAACCCAACCAAATAATGAACAGGTCTCATAAAATACCTATCCTGTTTAAAAAAGGGCACAAAGAGAGTATAACGGTTTTCTTCTGTGAAAGGCTTTTGGTCTTACTTCTGAATCTTGCCTTGTGTTAAATATCTCCAACCTTGGATTAGGTAGACAGCCTCAGGGACATCTCTTGGGAACATTTGCTGACCGAGGTAAGAAACTCTCTCTAGTTTTTAACTTATGAGAGCAAATCTTACAAAATGTCTTATGTTGAGCAATTTTCCAACACAGGAATGATCAAATGAGTCCAGGACTGGAGAGTAGGAAGTAAATAAAAACACAAGCATTGAAGAGATGCTTACAGAGCCTTTTAGATTTCTGGTATATGTGTAGGCTCAAATTCTTAATTTTGAGAATTAAAGTTGGTTGTCCAAACTGGGATTCATATAAAAGTTTGCAAAGGACTAAACACTAAAGCTGACTACATAGAAAGAGCACTGTTCTCTGAAAGATGATGAAAAGCACATTTGCCCTCAAGTTGCCATTATCAACCACATTATCTGCAACCTTTGCTCAAGCATCTCTGACCTTTTCGTCAAATCTCATATTTCTGAGCTACCACCTAGAGAAAGAAATACATTTACTTATGTTCATTTGTCTGGAGTTCCCTGACTTCAGAAAAGAAAGCTATTCCTAAACTTGTTATGTTCATCAGACTGGTAGGAAGCTGAAAAGTAAATGGGGAAACAGGAAGAAGGAAATAGAAATCTTTGCCCACATCTCTAGCTCCTCTTCGAGCCAAGAAGAAATGTGCTCGGGAGAGACCAAGGAACAAAGCACTTGTAATGGGTGGCCTTTCTCTACTTTAAGCAGCAGAACTCGGTGTCCAACTTTTAAGCATAGCTGAGTGTCCAGCTTTTAAGCATTGGTTTTAAATCATAAGATGCAGCTTGCTCAGCAGAGAGGAACACTGAACCTATGCATCACTGTGCCTTGGGAGGCTGTCCACTGCCCCATTCTGAGTATCAAGGATCATGATGCCTATCATAATGATGCCTATAGAAGGAAAAAAGGCTTTCAGAAAAATTATCCCTGTAAGGATAAAATTGCCTTGTAAGGCAGAACTCAGCATTAAATAAAACATTTGAAACCCCAAATTCTTTGGTAAAACAAGAGACATCCTAATGTATACTAATCCCAAAGTGTGCAAGGAGCTCCTTGGATTGCCTAATGTAAGAAGATTCACTTTGTGGATATCTCTTGCAGTAGCTTTTCTTCAGAAGTGGTCCTTCTTAAATTTGTTTAGAATCAAATGAACTATTCATTCATGTACCCAGATGCAAGTATAGTGTCTTGAGCTGGCCTTTACAAAAATATCCAGATTTCTGAAGTTTCATAACTTCACTCTCCCTGTGCAGTAATTCACTCCTTGAGTCATCCCACTAAAACCAAGGGAACAACTTTCAAATTAAGCGTGAATAAAATTCTGACCCTGAATGACTTGCCAAGATCACACAGTGAGTCTGTGGCACCCAGCCCAGGTTTCTTGGAGGACGACAGGGTAAACTGGCTGAGCAGTGAAGGTCTTGCAAGAAGATAAGCCATGGGGATAGACTACAAGGGGACCCGTTGTTGGAACATATCAAGCTTTAAAATCTGCAAATACACATTTTTAGGAAAGCTGGCTGTGTCAATTAAACTAGCCCTTGGGTAGGTCTGTATTTCGAAGCCAGCACTTGAGCAATTGGTAACATGAACTGACACTGAGTTTGGTAGCACTGCAGGGATAACATTTGGGTAAGAATGTATGATTCATGAATGGTTCCCCTAATGTAGTATGCACATGCATGCTTTTCTCTAACATCAGTCACAACTAGCTCCTCTTTTTAAAATAAACATCTTTATTCTGATCAGCACAAGGAAATTTCCATTCCCTTTCTCTGTTTCAAGGGCTCTTTCATCTCCTCAAAAAGGCAAACGATGAGCAGCAAAACCAAGAGTTTTTCCAGCTCAGAATATTTTCAGGGAGCAGAAATGACTAGTGCTAATCTTTGGAGTTTATTTGTATAATGAATAAAACTGGAAGCTGAGCAATGTCCCATATTTTTCTGGGACTGGTATTTGCAGCCTGTGAAAATACCTTGAAAATAGTCTGTGAAAATATCCTTTTCTGTTCCTGTATCCACTTCAAGGTATAAACCACAATCAAGTTAGAAGGGGAAATTGCCTTGCAGGCTCTCTGCAAGGTGACAAACAACATCAAAAGGCTCTGAAGAGTGCATCCGCACAGTCTGAACTTCCCTGTGGATACATGGTGACCTGAACTATATATTCACACAAAATGTGAAAGACTTATGAGCTGTTCACACTGTGAATTGGGATGTGTGAAAGTGATCAGCACAAAAGGAAAAAACAAATCTTGCAATTCACTGCTCATAAAAGCCTGATGCACAGTGGCAGTCCCAATTAGTTATGTGAGAAAAAGCAATTCCATTTTTTGGAGGAATTAATGACAGAAATTATTAAATTTTCAACTAAAGTAAACTTAGTTTTTATAAGGGTGATCCTTCTAATAGGCTGACCCAGAGTCACCAGCCATGGGGCTGGTGACTTCTTGTACAATGAGCTGGAGCCATAAATGCTGGTAGCCTGGGGGCTCAGGCTACTGAGAAGCAATGAGTTTGAAAGCCAGACTCTTGTCCGCTATTAATTAGGAACCTGGAACCTGCCGGAGCCTACAAAATTGCCTAAAAGACAAGCTGTGGAGAACTTGAGACCTGAGGAGATGAAATCCAGGGTTCTCTCTATCTCACTAGTCTACCAGCCCTCCATGTACATCATTGAGGGAGCAGGTGAGGTGGCCAGAAACTGCATAGGTTGGAAACCTCCTAGCAGGCTCAGTCCTGAGGGAAACTTTGCTCCATGCTAATTGAAATGTCTCCACAGAACATTTTGATTTCTGTGAAACAATATTCCCTGGCATAAAAATATTCTGCCTGAGAATTTCTGACCAGTTCCAATGTTTCTGAGATGATGTAATTTATACATCTCTGATTTTTCAAGTCTAGCTCTAAAAGTAAAAATCTCATTATAATGCTTCTGTAAGTGAGGGGTAATTCCAATGAAGTCAATAGAATTGCACTAATGGAAACCTGTTAGGTTAAGGCTCAAACTCTGTGGTTTCAAAACTGCTGCAGACCTCAGAGTGACTTTCACTGGGACGATGTGTCAGTACGTAGGAGACAAAGAGGGCTATCAGGATGTGAGAGTGCCATCAAATTGCTCCAATCCCCATGGAAAGCTTGAGGCTGTAACCTCTTTCCAGGTAATATATAGTGTCATACTCATGTACTGATGAAAATCTACTATTTAAATGTAGACAATATATTGCTATGAAACATTGGAAGATTTATTTCTGACACTTAATCAAAGCTAAATGACACCAGGAATAAGAGAAATAAAGGACATGATGATAGTTAGAAATTAAGAAAAGACTTATTGCTGAAAACTGAAAATATGTTAACTACAGTTTGTAGTAATTAGCCAAATTACTAGGTTTGACAGTAATAAATGCAAATAATTATAATTATTTATAGATGGACAGAAGAGTAATCATTAAACATGCCATGGATATTGGACACTGAAGAGTAATTAAACTGGATCCATCCTGCTTTATACTTGCTCTTCATTATATTTATTAGTCATTAGAGCAGTGTTTAAAATTATTTATGAAAGCATTTTAGTCCTATTATTAGGATTAATATTGAAAGTCACAATAATTGCTCAAGCAAAGTTAGAATGAGAACACTGTGTTACTGTATGCACAGGACTCAACTAAACAGCCACTTTAGCTATTGCTCTGCCAAATTAAAACATCACAATTAGGCCTTTAGGTGTAACGGATTTTTTTGTTGTTGTTTATTTCTCTGGCTGCCACAAGGGAGATGAGGACAGGCAATTCAGGCTGCAAGATCCAAATGTAAATCTGTTTGGAATTTTCACCTAAGCCCCCACAACAAATTGCATTTGCCTTGCCATAATGTATGACATTCCAGTGGAAACGAAATATTTTGCTTGTTTGAAAGAAATGCAGAAGAAATAAAGAATATTCTTGCAAAAGCTGCTAGAAGTTGTTGCTGCTGCTTTACCGTCTTCATGTATATTTGGTGATTAGGCAGCTGGAATGGAAGAGGTCCAGCAGCAAGTGGGCAGGTAACTCCAAGCTGTAGGTGGGAAGGGCAGAGCTGAGATGAATTTTCTGATTGCAACTCATTTGCTCAATAGGAATAAAGGCCTGCTGAAGGAGGACAAAGGGAGTTGTTCCTCAAAGTACTTCCAGGCCGCTGGCTATATCAATCATCTGAGAAGCATGCTCGCTAGTCTGATCTTGGGTAGGGAACTGAACTCAAGTGAGTGGCCTAATCAGGTAACAGCATCTCTTACTTGACTGTGGCATATCCCAGCTCTGAGAAAGACCAAGGTATCCCTGTCCTAATGATTAGGACACTTGTCAGGCACGTGGATAATCTGAGAAGCTGTTTCTATACCCCAAAAAGTTTAGTGATACAACATGAAGCAATTTCAACCAATAATATTTGGAACATCCCCACTTTGCTCACCCTCTGGGATCAGGGAGATGTAGATGATTTGTGAGATCATCTGCAAGAGCAGGGAAAGCCATATTCCTATCAACCTCCATTAACCTTTGGCTATATGGTAGTGAGAACACTGACTTGGATGTTGGTAATTAGGTCACTACAGTCCTGAGAGGGAAGTGATTTGCAGTTGCAACTGTTAATGTTTATTCAATCAAAATCTAAAATATCTCTGAATTAACCTGATCTACATTTATGGTGAAGGTGCTATTTCTCAAAGATAAATACACTGTCCAGATGCAGCTGAAGAATTTTAGCAGCTATGTGAATAACAATTATTAATTTAACATCACAAAGCAAAATCATTTCAGCAGGCAATGCCTTACTATTCTTTTAAAAAAACTTCTATTCATTTCTTTTTCACCTTTTTTATTTGCATTTAATTTATTATGTGACTTACGCAAAGCACTCTCTGAGCATTCCTGGTTTCTTTACCCTGTCTACACTGATTAATTTTTGTACCTGCTTGTAAAATCCTGTTGAAGTTAACAGCACCCCACCTGCGTTGCATTGTTTGCAAAATCAGCATCTTTAGTTCAAATTGCATTGTGTTTGACTTGATCATAAACAGCTTTGGGGTTTTTTTGGAATGGACTAGGCTTTTTTTATAGACTGTATGTTTTCTATTGTGACTAGACTGTACTTTATGTAGTTTCTCTACTTTTTTTCCTGTGTGAAAAATAATTATTTTTAAACTGAAATTTTAGCTACCACAATGAATTTGAGTAGAACAGGTAGATGAAGTGAGAGGATGAAACATCAATAGAAGAGAAATTGAAACATATTCTTTCCCTTTAACAGTTAATTCCTCTTTCCATTACACTCTTATATGTTTAAGTAACTTAGGAAATAATGTCAGTGTGATAGAGATGGCTGAGTCCTCAATAGAAAAAAAGCAAAATTATTGACTTTGATTCTTGGGCAGGTTGTTTTTGTACCTCGACTTGCAGAGGCGTCTCTGTGTGAATCCTTCTCATTGAAAGTGTCAAATATGTCAGCCATGCTCTGATCACCAGCTTGTGCAAACACATCTTTTTATGTAATCATACCCTGCCACTGGCTATATCTCCTGATGATCACTTTCGACTTTATCTTGTGCACTATGGGGATGATTTCCAACATTCAAGGTTTTAGACACACAGCTTCAGCTTCAGCTGAGGTGAGTCAACTGCCAGTGGCTTAAAATCTCTTCATCAGGAAGGCACCTAACACAAGGCCTGGTGCCTTCTTGGTGAACTTATGCAGATGGTGGGCAGCAGGTGGTGGCCTGGATCTCAGTGTCCAGACCTTACCGCAGTGTAAATGCTGCTGTAAATACTGCTGCTGGTGTCCAGCTGTGAAAGCCAGGTCGTTGCAGCATGGCTCTGCAGGGCCATTCCCTTGAGTGCAGAAGGAAAGAGTCAGTGGTATGAGGTCATGGCGGGTGCCCTCATCCTCCCAGAACAGCTGCTTTTTGCCAGCACTTAGCTCCTCTGTTTTGCACTGGTGGAATGTCAAGTCAAATGTAACATTGAAAAGACACGTTTTGCACAGGTAGACTTGATCTTGTACAGTTCTCAATTTTTTTTTCTCCAGGGAAAGGCGGCCTAGGAAGAGGGGCAACTATTGATTCTAATAGCATTTTGCACTTCAGTTGCTGTTGGGTTGGCTCAGACTTTTTTGGCCTTTTCCTATTTAACTTGGGTGTCATTCACTGAGACTTATGTTGTTGGTGTAGCTTAAGTTCAGCCATTAATACTTCAAAGACCTTGAATCCATTTTCACTTCCCATCTGCATTGTTGAAAGATTAACGTACCCCAGTGGGGGATTTTCTGCTCCTCACCATGTGTACAATTTTTTTCTTTCTTTTTGGAAAAACCACCACAGAAAACAGGATGTGGATATGGTTCTGTAAAAAGAAACCAACAAAATAAGCAGTTCCTTCTACTTTATTGCTGTAATTACAGACTGTGCATGTAGGCACTCCTACATTTGCAGATTATTTTTCAAGACAGATCTTGAATCATATTTTAAATTCAAACTAAAAGTTAGTATAAAATGTAAAGCCAGGCTTTTGCAAGTCCAATGTTAATTTTCAATCAGTATTCTTAGCAGTAATGCATCTGAAGAGGCTGATCTCAACCTCTGGCTTCAAAAAATTCCGGGTGAAATGCTTTGAATCAGAGTCTCTTTATATATTCCACATGTTGTGTTGGATATTAATACTTAAAAATGCCCTAAGCTGGAGTTTCTGACTAGCTCTGATATCCACAGATAACAGCACATTCAGGGTGGTTGTATTAGGTCTATGTGCTAACCAAAAGTACATTTTCTTTGCAGGACCCCTTTCCACCAGGGCATGCTAACCCCTGATTTAAGCTGTGTCTCAAATGCTAACAACACATCATATAAAAACATTGCAGTGTCAGATATTTGTGTAGAGAGAATATTTCTTTAAGTCTAGGCTTAAGAGCATGGAAGAAAAAGGAGAATGTCTCAGATCAGAGGCCAAGGCATTCCAGAGAGCAGCAAAAATAATGGCAATACCTGTTGTGTGGAACCCCCTCCAGCACAGTCTTCTCCCTGGCTGTGGGATCAGAGTTGCTGGGAGATCTGTGAGCAATAAGCCATGAAGTTCAGAGATGTAGCACAAGCAGTTGCCAATAAAATAACTGACTGACCATTTTGATTGCAATAACTTTCCAAAAGCTTTTCCTGGCTTCCTTAGACTTATTTTTATGTGCTTAGTAGATATATAGTTTGGTGCTTACCCAAGTAAAGTAAATATTGATTCCAGTCACTGAAATATTCATCAGAAGCTCCTATGTAGAGTGCTCCCTCCACACATCATTCTTTCTCTATTATTCCAACCTAATATTGACATTTCTTAGTTTTACCTAAATGAACACCTTTGAAAAGTAACATTTCTTCTAAGTCTGTAAGGCACTATGATTTCTTTTATTTTGGTCTGGTACCACAAGTCTGAAATGAATTCTTTCTGGCATGAGATAAAAAAAAAAAAATAAATATCCAAACAGGATATCACGTCTCATAAAGAAACTATGCATATTACACAAGGTTTCAAATGTAGAAACAGATACTTACTAAACTTGTGCCTCAAAATGTAAAAGAAGCGTTTCAAAACAGCAGCAGCTGCTGTATTCACCCATTTTGTGTTTCCTCAACATCATCCAGAGGCGGATTTTTACAGAACTTTCTTTGTTTGCAAAAAATATGGCACTTGCTCCTGGTGAGGACACCTTATTGTTATGTTCTGAAAGCTATATAATTGATTCCTACTCAAAAGATGAGACCTTCAAACAACCTTCAGGTGCTATAGTGATAATTTTTTACATGCCCAGTTCATTCAAGCAAAATCTGTTGCAGTGCTGGAAATCACCAGATGGTGCTGTTAAGGATAGGCATGCAAGCTCTCCTCAAAGGAATATGTAGTCAATCACATCTTGGAAGAAATACTACATGGGGAATGGAGAGGGTTTTTGACAGTTTTGCTTCTCCGTCATTAAAGTTCACTCCTGATTTCTGTTTCATGTAATCTCTGTCCTGGTGCTCAACAGCAGCAATGGCCTGGTACTTTTGTGCTATGAAAAAGCACTGCAGATCACATTTGCAGAACTGTTTAGAGAGTGGGGATATTTAGTGGCCCATGCTTCTTCCAGGCAAGCCCAGTGAGGGATTGGTTAGCTGGTCCCAGTGTGGATGGACCAGTTCAGGAAGGGAGCTGACCTAATGTTTGCTTTGTCATATTTTACCTCATTGCTAGCACTGCTAACAGAGAGGTTGGGTTAGTTCCAGTAACAGTGGTGGGTTTGTTTTTTTTTTTTTTTGTGATATGAAACTGTCTAATTCCACAAGATCATTTTATATAGACCAATGTATTGCCTCTAATGGTAAATACTTTTAGACCATATTATCATGTCATCTTTAAACCATTGTCCTACAGTAGAAATACTTCACAGTTCATGACTGGCTCTTTGAGCTATCCTTCCTTTAAACCACTTAAAAAAAGTTGTAAAAGCCAATTCACAGTTTATTTCTACAGTGAAACACTTATATCAACCTCTGAACTTCCGTTTTTCTGGACTGAGAAAAATGGGTGCACTGTTTCTTCTCATAAACAAGTTGTTCCCATGTTCTGTGGGAATGTTTATATCGAAGAATGCTCCATGTGCAGGTGGTGACCTGCAGGAGTAAAGTACTTGCCACTGCACCAAAACTGACCCTTCACATGTTGGCAACACACATCTTCAAACTGGGAGTTTTGTGTCTTTCGCTGAATGATATTTCTATCAGCTCAAAGAGTGAATCCTCAGCATCTGAAACAAGACTAGTCCTTCACTGATCTGCTTCAACTCTGGCAATCTTAAGTACTCAAAACCTCCCTTTACAGACCTACTTTTCTTCTGACTTGGCTTATTTTTAGCAGATATGTCTCAAAGTCCTGGGATCTTACAGCAAAAGTACTATGCACTTTATGTAGTGCTCTTATTTACGAAATGTAGTGTTTAATAAAAATAACAGCAAACTGAACAATTTTCAAATCTTATGAAACAAAGTTTCGTTGCAGTCTTCAGTTTAGCAGTGTGTAAACTGAGGACAAACCATGTTAAGGACTATGAAGAGACATGAGAAATCCCAATAATCTGGACAGTCTTGATTTTCAGGTCTTTTCCCTAACCAATACCTATTGACTGGAATCAGACTCCGTGTAGAATTCTGATTTCTGCAGGAAAGCAATCTATTTTTAGCAGAAAACAAGCTGTTAGGATTTTTCTTCATCCTGTTCAATATAAGAAGTGGTGAACAGACTTTAAGTCCTTGTCAGCAAATTTTCCTAAGTGTTTTGCAAATGAATAGTCACAAAGGGGGATGTGGAACACACAGAACCAAGAATAACTCTTATATTCCCAGAAGTGAGATGCTGAAAATATTAAGGCTTTTTCCTCATATATGTCAGGGAAAAAATAAGTTAAGTCCTAATTCAACATACGAAAAAGTCTAGATCATCTTTCAAGGCCTGGCTTTTTTCTTGAAAAGAAGATTGATATATTGCTATAAAATGGAATTTGGTAGTGTGATAGTCAAAAGGAAGGAACTTGAACACCAATCAGTGGTGATGGGAAGGATAGCTGATTGAATATGCTTACTCCAGAATGCAAATACTGTGCTTTAAATGGACTTTATCTATAGTGGATAAAACTCATTTGCAAAAAAAAGGTAACATTTATCCTTGAATAGGAGCAGGCATATAGAAAAGTGATTGTAAATAATTCAAAAGCTATTCTGTGAAAACTGTCCGTGTTGGTAATAACTAATAGTCAACTTTCTTTGGAAAATGGACAAGATTTCTTCTGGCTATTTAGTTTTCCCCAAGAAGAGGAATAGATAACCATTTCCAGGATGCATTTTATCTTCTTCAAATAGGGGTCTAAGCTGGATGGAATTAACCACCATTGGCAGGAACCTGTCTCTTCCCAATGAATACTGAGGCAGCCAAAATGACAACTATGATGAGCAGGTGAGATAAATCCCACTCTTGATGAAGTCCCAATGTTAGTCTGTTGTTCATTATGTTCATAAATCTCACATTAAGATACGTGTTTATCTGCCTTATTTGATATTTGAATTTGGTATATACAACTGAGGAAGTCAAATAATCTGAGATCACTCAATTTGAGTGTAGAATGAAGGTGAAGTAAAGAATTGTCACACAGGGCCACAGATCTGTGAGCCAGCCCAGGGTCTATGTGTCCATCCTTTGCTGCTAGAGGTATGAGTGTCACAAACAGATTATAAAGTTGTTCCCATATTTTGAGCTACTCTTTCCCATGCACGTGAATTTCTTCTTTCAGAACCTTTGTTTGCTTAAATCAGAAACAGTAGGAGATTCATCTTGATTTCACAGTATGACCTTTTCCTTCTAAGATAGACTCATTTTATTCCAAAGCAACTGAGTGATTCTTACAGAAACCCAAATATATTTCAGAGTCAGAGCCACAGCACAAGAAAATAGAAGTAGTACTCCGAATATTTTCTGCTTAGGTGAAACAAATAATTTATTCTAAACAACGTACTTTTTGGGATTGTGTCTGAAAGTAGACATAACTATTGGGCAATCAAGAGAACTAGTGAGGGACTTCTTCAGTCTAGGCTAGGGCAGGACAGTTTGAATCATGAGCCTGCTAGGCTGTGTCTGTAATTTAATAATGATGTAGGGATCACCATCTGGAGTGGAAGACAAGCGGAATGGAAAGACTTTAATTAGGTTAAACTGTCTTTCTAACCAAAGTCAGAATCATTCACACTGGGAATCATTCCCTGGCTCATGCTGAACCCTGACTCCAGTCTGGGTGTTGTGTGGAGGAGTGCAAGTTGGCCTTGGATGAAGAGTGTATCTGCGAGTGTGGCAGCCATCTAGCAGCATGGATCTAGTGTGAGTGCTCAGTTCAAGTCTTGACCAGCTTTAATCTGTTGAAATAGATATAGGCAAACTTGCCAGGTCTAAAATGAGAGGTGTCTGACTTAGTAATGAATGGTTATGAGTCATTTCTCAGTCTGTGGGGCTCAGGCTCAGGTGGAGTAACAAGGAAGGAAAATAGGGACATGAATAGAATAGAATAGAATAGAATACAATACAATACAATACAATACGTTAGTTGGAAAGGACTTAAAACTGCCCACTTGCAGCATAGGAAGTTTTAAAATTGTGTCTTTCTTCGTCAGATGAAAATAATTTTCCCAAGGTTTGCTTTTGCACAATGTCTTTCCTTTCTTCCCATGCTGTGAAGAAATATTTAGTCTGTCACCTGACAAGACTGTTGACTTGTTTACAGGGTTGGCTGTGGACTTGGCAGTGGACCTGTTTTGAGACTTCTGAAGAGAGATCAGTCCACTTGATTTCTTCCCCTCTGTGCTAGAAATAGTATGAGTAAAACTAGTTGCATTCAAGGCTATATCTTAAATTCATACTAGAATTTTTTTTTTTTCTACTAGAAAACAGAACTGTAAGATCTGTAACGTCAAGTATCACTTGAGAGGTGGATAGCGCTCATATCAGAGGAAACAATGGTATCAGAAGGCAGGAGATGATTTGTCATCATCTCTTTTAAATGTAGCGATATAATTTTATAACATTCATGGGGGCTCAACACACAGGATACCGTTAGAATATGGCCCCCGGAGCTGTGCAGAGCAAAGAGAGAACATACATCTCCTGAACGCTGACAGAGATATTTCATCTGGCTTCTTAACATTCAAAAAACTGAGGAGGTTTTTCAGAGTCAAGTCTTACGACTAAAGATGTCCTGAAGCAAAAATAAGAATGCAATGGTGAATTAGCCACTACATTGACCATTACTAAAATCACTGCAAGACAGTTAACAAACTGGAGGGCAAATTCACATTTACACCAAGAGACTTGGAATAGCTCTGACAATATAGTGTCAAGCTCATTTTGGGATCACTGTAATTGCGATTCCAGAAACCTCATCGTGGATGTCAATTCTCGGCTTACAAACTCACATATAAATAACAATATCAATGGATGTTTTCATCAAGCCCAAAGCTAAGGTTCCAGGTTATCTAGAAGATCTGTTATAGCCTCTGCAAGCTGGAGGTAAGGTACATGACACAGAGGAATGTCTGTTTCTGCTCCTACACTTCTTTAATGGTGTGATGAGGAAAGGAGTCTTTCATGGGACTGTATGAACATGCAATAAGCAATGTTCAATAGAAAGTATGAGTTTATTCCTGTGTAATAAAGCAGGGTAAGCCATGGGATGGTACAGGTGCTCTGCTGTGCCCATGCTTACTACAAACATTAGACACACCTTTTGAAGCGCACTTTCACCCATCTGTGCGCTCTGGATCTGCAGAAAGAGGATGTCCAGATCAAGAATTTTTTATTTTCAAACACTTCTGCACAAGTGTAATTTTTGAAGAGACCGTGGATTCATGCATATAAAGCCAAGCATGTCCATGAAATATCATGTTTCTTGAAATTATTAGCATAGGTTCTTTTACTTCTTCTCTACAAACCTGGCCATTTATATTATTGACTTAAAAGGGCAGGTACTTTATATTACTACATAAGCCTCTAATCCCAAGGCAAAAAAGCTCAGTCTCACCTAAGTTCCTTGGACAGGGCCAGAATACATATTAAACACACTAAGAAGCCATCCCAAGCTCATTGCTCCTGAGAATGCTGTATTACAATGTGACTAAAGAGTCACGCTGTAGATAAGGGCCTTTAGTACTGGGTGCTATAACATAATGTAAAAAAGTGGATACTGCCTCAAAGAGGTCAATGCAAAGGAGCATCTCTGACAGTTTCTTCTCAAGTTTCCCTTATGTAAATAAATTGGATCTTTGATACAAAGGCTGAATCATTGACTGATCTGTAGTGAGGGTAGAGACTGCCAGTCTTGTGTGAGCGTGAGAGTATGCAATGATCCAACTCTATTTTCTGTCTTGTGTAACAGAAAACTCAGCCCTAACCAGGTCAAGTACAGTCATCCCTACATGTGGGTTCACAATTTTGGCTTTAAGGGACAACATCCTGTGACATTCAGAAGGATTATTTGAAGGGCAAAATGTAAAGGTACATTAAATCAATAATAAATCACTGGAAGAGATTTGAAGTTCAGAGCTCTCAAAAAGAAAAAAAAAAAAGAAGTCCAGAAGGATGAAAACAAGGTTAGCTAAATGAAGATAAGCTTACTGCCACTTTTTTTTTTCCTACCTGTGAACTATTTTTGACCTGGGGGATTAGTAACAAAAAACTAAAATCTCCTTTAGGCAATGATTTATACCTTGCATACCAATAACTTGCTTACAGTTTACAGTGATGACACGCAATATGTTCTATCCTTATCCCTGGCATCAGATGATGTGCCAAAATGTGACATGCAGGCTCTGAAAGTTAGCTGGAAGCTATAATTCCCATCAAGCAGAGAGGTTACAAGAGGAAACCAGATGGAAGTTCTGCAGGTTAACCACAGGCATAACTGAACTGAAACTCTCAGCAGCAGCGATGATCCATTTTGGTTCTGTGCTTCTTAGAAAATAGTCATGACAAGACTGATGATTGTGCTTATGTCACTGTCCTTTAATACCACTTCTGTAGGGATTTATATGGCATTAACAATGGGTCAGTCGTTTTTATAGTGATGTGACAGAGCTGGAAACCCTGACTGAAGGATCTCAGTATCTGAGAAAATGTTAGTACAGTTTTTCAGTGCAGGAGGGAGAGATAGGAGCCCTATGTTGCCAGTCTTTTGAGACAAGGGCACTTTTCTTCCTATTGCAGAATGAAGGTCAAGTTCAGCTCTCAGCTCTCATGGTCAAGCATTTAATGGATTTAATGTATGTGGGCTATATTTTATTACCTTTGAGTATTACTAGAGAAACTTCCCATGTGGTTTCAAGATTTCCTTAAATTACAATACAGTTTGAGGATGACTTTCAGAATATACATTTGCTGGTACGACTGTGTGTACACAGACCAGCAGTCCCAGTACCATAAAGCCAGAGATGTAAGTTTAAAACTAAAATAGGAAAAATATCCTGCCTGAAGCTGTAAACATTGAAGGACAAGCATGGAATGTGACCAGTTCTCTAAATTTAAATAGGACTTCAACAGATTGAAGACACAGAAGACTGAAGACCTGTTTTGCAAGCACATAGTCAAACGTAGTAGCAACAGCTGCTAATTCCAAAAGAATGGAGAAAGAAAACCCTGTGGCATTCTGGCTGGTCCTGTGAATTTGATGCTCATGGACGTTCAGGGCGCACACTCACAACAGACCCATGCAATACATCTGAAAGAGATCAAGGCTACCTCAAAGCAGGACATTCTCATTTTTTTAACAACTACTTTTATACCTCCTTACCCTCAGGAATAGATTTGGCTTCAAAAGTTATGAAAAGAAAATGAGAAAATGACCCTAAGGTGGTGATATCATTATGAGTGCACAATGTCATTTAGGTGAGCTTTCCCAGACTTGGATACTTGGCTGAATCGTTACAGTCGTATCATCTACATTTCGTATTCAGCAGTGGATTCAGCGAGTGTCTAAGTCTTTTTTTGTTGTTGTTGTTGCTTTTGGATTCCTGTAGTCTACAAAGGTACTTGGTACTACTGGTAGGAATTCATATTCAAGAGAATTTCAGCAGTCATGATTTCATTTGACATAATTTCCAGGTGCCTGAATTGCCATTGATTAAGGAGCTGGTTTCACTCCTAGCTGTGGTAAATGGTGGAAGTAAGACTGGAAGCTCTTCTGAAAACTACAGAGCTCTTCCTGAGCTCTCTTCAATTTTAATATATACTTCCATAGACAACCAGTTCTATCCTTCCGGTTTCTTAGATGAATTCCCTCTGTAATATTTCATTTTCACTATTTTTCCTTAAGAGGTTGCCAGCCCTAAAGGAAAGCCACTCACTATTCTTTCACTTTGCTGATAGAGTTTGATGTATACTCTAGGAAGAAGAGAATATTAGGTATTGGCAAGTATTGAATTTCTTAGATTTTTGTTGCTGTTCTACAGTGAAAGTCTGATTTAATTGATTTCTTCATGATGTTCCAATGGGTATCCATTTAGTTTAACTGTCACAAAAGATGGAGTGACAATTAGATGTGCAGTTAAGAGCTTTTGAACGATGTCTTTTTTAGCTGTGTTTTCTCGCATAAAATCAACTTCAGTAATTTTAAAACAGTGGTCTGATCTTGAAGGTCTTGGGAGAACAATATTCTGACCTTGATTCTGTACAAACTATGTAGGCATTTCACTTAGTGCACATGAAGGGTCTTGCTGATTTAAGCTACTCCACTGTAATCCAGCCCTCGAAGAATTCAACCCAAAATACCTGGGCTCTAGGAGGTGGTGTAGATTATGGTCATGACTGAAAGGCTGGGTTTTACACAACAGAACTCACGTAAAGCTCAGATGTTTTTTAAGTTACAGACTTCTGACAAATGTGTCTGCTGCAGCCTTCCTGAATTGCTCCACCAGTAACCTAAATATTTCAATCAAGAGATATTGCTGCTTAAAATCAACAGGTTTTTTTTTTATTTGAGAATGTTGCCAACTTTTTTTTTTAAAGGAAATTTTAAAAATTGCAATATATCTTTAAATTCTTAAATTGCTTTTCTTAGCCATTTTGCCTTTTGGAATAACAAAAATTATTTTCAACTGGAAAAGAGAGGGAAAAAAGATAGAATACAGAATTAACATAAAAATTTTCAAATGAAAGTCCAAATGACTTTCAACAGTCACTGTCCTGGATGTTGTAGAGAAGGGGGTCTTCAGATTCTTATATGTCTGCTTTCTTTGCTTCATGGAACTGCAGAGCCAGGTGAGGACAGGGGAATTTTATATCAGGTGGATCCTTAGAGCTTAAGAGTCTAGGGTTGGAGGCAGCGCTCAAGAATGAGGTTTGAAGCAGTGTCCCCAGATTCTGAAGGATGTAGAAGGAAAACTGATGTGAGAAATCAATGGCCAGAAAAGAATGTTTTGAATGGAAAATTTCAGCCAGCTCTTATATTACCGTTACCCATCTCGCGGCATTCTCACAGCATTCACAGCAAGGCTATAACAAAGAAACAACACTTGCATCAGGATGCAGCTATTCAGACTTAATTTTGTTTGGAACAGACTTATGGCCTATTTTACAAATTCTTTTAGTGTCAGACCTCCCCTTCTACCTATGTCTGAATGTTTTTAGGTAATTGCACAGTGATATGGCAAATGTTTTTATCATGTAGCATTGCAAAAGTAGTTACAGATAAAAAGGGAATACACAACCTCAAAAGATCAAAATAGGACTGTTGCAGGATGTCCATCCTTATGATTTTAATAAATGTGTCAATGCAGAAGTGAAAGAGAATCATCATTCAAATACAGAAAGAGAACCTGACAGAAATATAACTGCCCTGACCACAAAGCAGTTGCTTTGTTACAGTTGTTTAACCAAATACAAGGCTCACATTAGCGAAGTCTGTACAAGAGCTTGGCAAGTTGTCTAGGAGATACACTTCAAATGGATTAAGACCAGAAATGGAATACTTCCAACACAGGTAGGCCAAAATCCAGGTGAAAACCACTCCAAAACAATGGAATTGTGTTTGATTGGTGGCAAACTATTTTGCAGTTCAGAAATGACATATGCTGTTACTCAACTGCTGTGCCCTAGACCTGCTGTACTGGGTAATGAAGCTATGCACTGATTTATTATTAAAAAACCCTAATGGTGTCTTTACTGTTTCAAGGCCTGAATTTGGTGACCTGAAAGAAAAGAGAAAAACCGATTTGGTTTCCATCACAGCAGATGGGGAGTCTGCTGTTTGGGGTGAGATAAACTTTTTAATTTTAACATTTTTAAGACACCGTATTAAACAAATAAATATACACTGAAGAATTAAAGCAAAGGTAGAGCCTGGCTCACATGTTGAACAGTGTAGCCTTCAATACATATTGAGAGGATCTGCCTGGAGAAGGATCAGCACTCCTCCAAAATCCAGGACCAAAGTGAAGATAGAGATTTCTGAAAGTGCAACCCGGAACTGATATTTTCAGCATCAAAACAGGTCTTTATTTGCACTACCAGGTTATCTGTACTTTGCCTGGACTTTTGTGACATCTTCACACAAAAGTTGAGGGCTGGAAGTAACTTAGGTGTTGGAACCAGAATACCTAGTAAAACATAAAATACATAATTTTATCCTTTGTCATTTACTTTTTGGCAAAATTCCAGATATTATAGATTTTTCTCCTGGGACTGCTTTGTGTAGCAGGACTAATACATTGAACACTCAAGGCCAATTACTATAAAACTCTTTCATAGGAGAGCAATAACACTTGCTAGAATTGTCCATCTCCTTTCAAGTGTGAACCTAATCTAAGAAAATTTCCAGACCTTGCTCTCCTCACATACCCAATTCAGTCGGCTCTTTTGGTCTGTGGGTGAGACTTGCTCAGTTGCTTCACTCTCATCATCAAGAATTTTCACGTCTTCATTTGAGGCACCACAGAGAGAACTTTTCTTGGTCCCACAAGCCAGATAATACCTGTTTTGATTTGCAGCATCATAGTAGCAAGGGAGAAGCCATATGCACTACCTGGAGTCCCAGCTCGATGCATCACTGATGGGATGCATGTTCTCGGCTGGGAACTTTTGTGGCATCTGTTTCATCCCTTATCCCTGACTCCTAGAATTCATCCTCCCATCAAAAACCCCTACATGGCAGTGTCTCGTGTCAGAGACAAAAGTCCAAGGAAGGTCTGTGATAACCCTGTCTTGATGTCACTGTTTCTTTTTGATGGATAGATGACACTAGGGCTGTAACATCTAGAAGTGGCTGGGTTTGAGGAGCATGATGAACATATAATATATGTGAAAGATATAATATATGCAAAAGACATATCTAAAAGGTTTGACCTGGGTAGATATCAGTCCATTTCATTAAACCACTGCCCAACCCAACATCTCTCAAGATTATCTGAGATGGTTGACCAAAGAATGTGGATATTTGCCGTAAACCTGAGCTCACTGTGGTTTGTGCCTAAACTCTATTTCTGCTATGAGGCATCCTGTGCTATTCTTGCAAGTTGCTGCTGCAGATTCTTGCTTGCAGTGCTGTTCTGGCTAATTGTGCACCTCACTGCTTTTTCTAACAGTTGCCTGTTTTAAGTGGCACCTGCTAATTCAAACTCCTAAACATTGCACAACTAAGCACTGCAGATTGCTGGATGAGTGAAAGGTTGCAGATTTGCCTATCTCTGCGAGATAATGAAACCTCAAAATAGTGCCTGTAAAGTAACAGCTCGCAAGCTGTTTATGAGATACATAAATTACCACTCATGGTTCATTCTGCAGATTAGCGCATTCTGCACGTTATTCATTTTAGTTTTTACTAAGAGGCCTGTAAGAATTCAGTGCTTTAGAAGTACAAGAAATATATTTACTGCATCACTAATCTGGAGTTTCTGTTTTCAAACTCTCCTTACAGTCCAAAGACCAAATTTTGAGGAAGCCCTGCAAACGCTGAAACAGAAGCAGGGAGAGCTTGACTTTCAATATTCCTATGTGTGAAGAACCATATCTGTACAACCCCGAAAACAGATTTTGGTGCCAATCATTAATCATTTAACATGAGGCTTTCTGAGTAAGCATTATGAATAGGTCACAGAGATGGGAAATCAGCTAGGGCACTAGCTGTTCTATAGCAGGTTATGCCTTCTCTGGGAGCACCTCAACAAGGGAGCTGCTAACAGTAGATATGAATGTCTCTTAAGTTTTCTTGTTAGAAAAAAGTAAGATGTGCTCTATCGAGGGGACCAAATTGTTTCCAGTATCAATGCCTGGATAAGAATAATATAAAACAGTTTGAACATTCTGCTAGCTTCTTTGTTTTTTAGTTTTTCTTCTTTTTTACAAAAGTAAATTACCAATTTTCACAGCTCATAAATGTATGCAAACAACTTGCTCTTCATCTCATAGACAGAAGAGTTTCAGGGAATGATGAATGCTCATGATGGTGAAGGTTCAATTCAGTTCCCTAAACAGATGTCTTGAGAGTATCTTAGATAACCACATGGGATTTACGGGTAAAACAGAGGATCTACAGAAAACTGATGTCATCCTGGAGCATGGAAGGTCCTAGAGAGTTACAACTGTATGATCTTTAAGGCCATTTGCAGCCAAACTATTCAATGATTCTATGATTCAAACTGGTTACAATGTCCCAAGGCCTGTGTTTAACAAGTTAGACTTCTCTAACAACCCGGTTATAGAATTAAGAGAAATTCAGACACTATTGTGTTCTGAAAATAATTGCCTTATGGCTAAATGTCGATTGTCTGAATATGAATCCTAAAACCTTTGGCTCCCATTTTTGTGTTCAGAGTGATGGATTGTACTTGTTGTATGCCTTCAATATTTCTTCTGAACATGCCTAAACCTGAAACATTCCTAAACCACCTGCAAGAAACAGGAATTGCTATACACAATAGTAATATATTACTTTTCAATTACTATATGGGCTATGATTTCCTTTCCTAAGTTTCCAACCACTTTGTTATGTGAGATCTAACTGATGGATGGTAGCTATATTCCTATAGCTATACCTATTTCACAGACATTATAGCGTCTAAGTGGTTTTGATCTTGAGAAAAACTCTTTCCTCTTACAGCCCTAGAAATTTGCAACCCTCCAAATCCCAACTTTTTTCCCTTACACTCTGCTAACAACAAGAAGGCAAAAATAGAATTTCTATGATTTGTTCATTACTCTTATTGCTTCTTTCTTCTGGACTGAGATCAAGAAACAAAACACAGGGAGGAGATAGCAGGACATAAATGTTGATGTTTTTACTGCTTTGTCAAATTTGAGCCAGATTTTCAAAGGGCCTGTTTTACTAGAATTTGGCTATTTCAGTTGAAGTAGCACAATTAAATGACTTTTTGCATCTGCTGACCATTTTCAATCAAACTTGCACACAACAGGTTCAGCTGTTTCAAGCTTTATCAACAGCATGAGCCCTCAGCTCCTGGGACTGCCATTTCCTGTGCCAGTGATGTTGCAGCTGGAACAGTCTCCAGCTCTCCGAATTCCTGCCTGGCCATAGGCCTGGCCTGGCTTTAGCCAGTCCACATCCCCAGGGAGGGGCCTGATGGCTGGGTTGGGGCTGTCCCAGTGCCTACGGGCTGGCTGCTCCTGCCTGGGGCTGGGACAAGCCTGACAGCAGCTGTGAGGGTTTGGCAAAGCCCTGTGTCAACCAGGAGTCTGGACAGGTAGAAACTGTCCTGCTTATGGGCCTCATGCCTGGGGCAGTGTCAGGGTCAGGGTCAGGATTATTTCTCCTCACTGGTCTATTGATCAGCAAAAACATTTTGTGAGATGGGCAGGACAATAGCTGTAACTTAATACTCTGAAACTTGGGAAAAATGCAGCAAAGTTAAGGGCACAACTGTCCAGTGAGCTCATACAGTAGTTCTGTTTATTTTACAAATGCTGCAGGCTTCAAAACCCCAGAGCGGTGTGTGTCTGGCTGCCAGAGCAGGGAGAGAGGTCTGTGTTTATGAGCAGATGACACTAACAGGAAGCCAGCAACTCTCATCTCTCCTGACACCACAGGTGGGAGCCTGTGTTCCCTTTAAACCACTCTTCTGAGAGAATGTGGTGACTGACCAAAGGTTTTACTTCTTTAGTGTGCTAGTGAGGCAAGTCTTTGGATGCACTCAGCTGGATTTGGAACCCAGCAACTTGGAGAACTGCATGCTCTTCTGTAAGATCATTTTTAACCCCAACATCTGGAAGTCTACTGTAACCAGCATCTCCTGCTAAAACTATTTCTCAGATGATAATGACAGTGGCAGTCGATTTTGGGGTAAAGCTGATGACTCTTGGTTGTGGTAGATATGGCTGTCCCTGTTACAGCTCTTCTACTCTCCATGCAACAGTTTTTTATTGTGAGGTAGGGAGTGTCTTTCTGCTTTCCCACATCCATGCCTGATATCTCCCTATCCTGAACAAATGAAATTACATAGAGCTGTGTCTGAATTCACTCATTTCATGCTCTGTTTAGTTATAATGGGAAAAAAAAGTATTACACTGTAATCTGGTATTGAGTGCATTGCACCATGGAGCCCTTGGTTCAAAGAAGGTAATTACAGTCTTCCTTTTAGAAGACATAGTGTGACTGCTTTTCTCTTTGAAAGGTAAGAAAAGGAGAACAGCATCCTCCAGTCTCCATTTGTGTGAGAACTTAGATAGAAGGACAGTCATTGAGAGTGTGAAGCCCAGGACTCGCTGTCTCTGCTCTTTGAGAGAATTCAGAGTAGGAGTCTGCCCTAATCATGAGTTTGTGGTGTGGGAGCCAAACTGGGGAGGGAGGGAAGACTGTACACCTCTGTGTGAAATATCATTAATGATTCTTTAGCTACCCCCCTTATGCCCTCTCCCAAAAGACAGAAAGGGAGATGGTGACCCTGCAGCTTGGAGGTTAAAGCACTCATTGACATGGAAGAGTACTGATTGTCATGGCCTTGGTTTAAAGGCTGCACATGGATTTCTTGTGTCACTGAGTACTTCTAGGCCTAGCCTATGCTTAGAGCAAATATTGACAGATTCTTGCTGGCTAAGAGACTGTAGATCTCTCTTTCATGCATGTTGAAAATGGTTAAGCATTATGACCCCTTTCAGAGAGGTGAAAGATGTTTTTTTGCATTTCCGTTATTCTAAAATATGCAATAATTTTATCAAAACCTTTCCAGGATTAATGGCTTAGTTGCAGGCATTTCAATTTGCAAAATAAATAACACCTCATCAATGGAAATGAGCAGAGCACCAAAAAGACTGGATAAAAAATCCCAAACAAACAGAGCTCTGGAAGCTGATATTAGTAGGAACAAAAAGAGAGATGCAGTGAATAATTCATGTAATTGTTTTTGAAAATATTTCTTGAAAGAAACTTAATATGTGAGGAAAAGTTTTATTTCTCAGTCTTTTTTTTTTGACTGCTTAGAGGCAGAGGTATAGGGAAGAGAAGCAAGAAATGAAAAACTCATGAATGTGCATGTGTTTGTCCAGAGGGAATCCTTTAAGAATTACTATAACATCTATCTAACCAAATTGTGACATAGCATTCATCTCTGTCATGTTTGAATCCCTCACATTTATTACAGTCTTTCTAAGTCAGAAAACAATTAGGATATGGAAATGCTCAGACGTAGGATCCAAGCCCCTCAATGCAGGATTAACTTTTCTCATATGCTAAAGAACAACAGGAGAAAGTAACATGGTAGACAGAAGGTAAAATTAAAACCCCATTGCCCTTCTCTAAGCAGTGCTTGGCTAAAGCTGAGGTCCTGGCATCACATCTCATTTTGGAAATTTATTTTCAGTGACCAAATTGTTTTCTTTGAAAAGTACCATTCCCTTATAGGTGGTTTCTATGAATTTCGATTTTCCTGATATACCTGGATACTGAGAAAAAGGCAAGAAGGGAGAAAAGGCAAGAAGGTATCCAGAAGCAGTGCACTTCATCTAAGCAACCTCTATAGCCATTGTAGAGAGGTGAGCATTTTCAGACGGATATCGATCCCATGGTTTCTTTCTCTGCTAACTACACGTGAAACTTAGATGACCATCTTATATTAGATGCATAGAGGTGAATGAATGAATCCAGTCTTTTGTTAACATCAGATTGCAAGTCAGAAACTAAAAGAGTTGCCCTTTCTGAGAATGTGTTTTAATGTCATTTAAAATCTATTTGATTTTCAGTTGAACAAATATGCCTAGACCAATTTTTTCTTTTCTTGCAGGATCCCCATTAATTGATTGTTCCAATGAAAGAATTTTGCTGCTCTGTGACTTAGAACCTGGGATTGCTCAGATATATATTTCTGAGAGGACTCCACCACAGCCTGTGGCCAAGCTAGTTACTAATGCATCATGCATCACTAACATGCACTCAGGCTTTTTACTAAAATACTGCAAAATCAGAAATTGGCTCCATATTTCTAATGGGTAGTTGTTAATTGCTATGCTGGAGGTAAGACAAATCCACACAGTATGGATTCATTAAGCTCTGACATAAATATTGGTTAATATTTTCTAATTTTGCAATATTACACAGGATATGATTTGTCATATTAAATCATACTGTGAATCTGTCAGGTTCTGTATTCTGAATCTTTCAGTAGTCAGATGACTGAAAAAAGGCTTCAAGATAAAGGCAAACCCTTCCAGGCAGCATGAGAGTTGGAGGGAAGAGCCCAGGCTGCGGGAAGAAAGAGTCAAGGAGGTATCAAGAAGTCTGTCGTGGATGCTGCAAAGCTTGTTCATAATTAAGAACCACTGAACTTGCGAAACACAGAGTTCTTTCATGTTACTGATCAGCACATACTAAATTAACAGTCTGGGTTTGAAAGAATCCTTAATAAAAGTTGGCCTTCAAAGTCATTCAACCAATAAAATTGGCTGCAGCCTTTAAAACAGTTCTTTGGCATCAGCATCGAGAACCTTGCTTTAGGAAACATGTCTGCAAAAGTCTGCAATGGTCATCTCAAAGAAAGATAGCTCTGAAGTAGCATGTGTAGCTAGGTAAATAGTGATTTTATGAACAATTTCTTCAGGCAGTTGACAATTATGAGAGTAATCACAGCATCTGACTTGTGTAATGTAATGTAATTTAGATGTGTATTTCAAGCTGCCTAAAAATCTCTACAGACTTTCTGGGTAGTCAGTAGAAGGAGAGATGTTCTCCCAAGTGGCATCTGAAGCTCCTATATTGTCTCCCGTCTTCAGCCACCTCCTGAAGAATCTCTTCTTCTGTTGTCTAGAAAAAAGCTGAAGAAACCAACCATAAAATATCTGACTTAATTCAGCCCTCAAAGATGGCATCTATGCATGAGCTTTTAGTACGTATTTTAGAAAAAGTATTCATTTTGTGCTCTCACATTTTCCTCTGTTCTGGCTTTGTATTTCCCAGACTACTTAGACCAGGAGTGTTTGATTCCTCCATTACAGTTGGTTTTATTTTTTTCAGACATTTTCAGACTGTCTCTTCATGATATCAATTTATCCAACTAATTCATTATTATTGAAGAAGTTTATTGTACTTTAAAGGATGCTATATTATCAGGTGAATTCATATATTAATCAGGCAGGTACTTGCTTCTAATGAAATCTACATTACAAAATTCATTATAGCAGCTAGCTGTGACATTGCTTGTTAACAATTCCTTGCTAATATTTTTTTGTAAAATATGTTCTAAAATATGTTATTAATTAATTTAGCTGCACCTAGTAATTATTTCATAAATATTAATAGAGAACATGAACACATATAAGCACACACACTCTTCACATAAAATTATCATTCCTTATCAAGCTATCATCAGTTAAATTTATGGTTATTATGCTTTCATGTTTGGTGAGAATACAAAACAAAAACTATTTTAGAAAATTTTCACTCACTGAAAGTGGCATAGAAATCTGTCCAATTTTTCAGACAAACTGTGACAAACAGTTTTCGATTTACAGCACAAATCTCTCTAATTTACTTCAGAGAGTGAAAAGGTTCGAATAACAAATAACCCAGGCTATGAAGAAAAAAGGTAGCACTCATACTGCTTAACTTATTAGGAGAACCCTTAGTAACCCAATTTAGCCAGTGGTCCAACCTCTTCTTGGTTTGCAGAATTTGTGACAGAAATACCTTCAGTTTATGAAGCACCTGTTAGTTATCTGTAGCAAACTAAACTCCAGAGACATTCTAAACTTCAGACAGATGTGATCTGCATGTCCCACCACACCAAATGTTCAGCTGCCAGTACAAGGATATCCACTGGACTCTGCAATGGAGGACTCATCCCTGGCTGGTTGGCTGCATTTCTACCTTCTTGGTCTAGTGGAAGGTGTCCACGCCCATGGCATGGGGGTTGGAACTAGATGATCTTCAAGTTCCCATTCAACCCTAACCATTCCATGATTCTATTTCCTTCCCCAAAGAAGCACAGCAAGCAGTAGTTGGGAACAAGAGAGGCGGAAGTGACAGCCTACACCTTAGGTAGGGACTGGCCATGGTTTAGACGTAGGCTTTGCATAGTCTATAGAAGGAATATATAAATTAAGAGGGGAAGAAGCAGCTTGAAAGGAACTAAATGATGTGTCTGCTTAAGAGTAGGATGCTCATAGACCTGGGAATGCTATCCTGAACACAGGTCCCAGACCTGTAGCTCATCGCCTGAGCCATGCAGAATTTCTGCTGGCATTACACATACAGTAGGACAAATCTTAATCCCACAAGGGTGTATGCCTGAGGGTTGAATGTTGAGTAATTCACAGGTAAAAATCTTTTCTGTCAAACTGAAAAATAGCTTGACTAACATTTTTTGGATGATTTTTGTAGCACTGTCTGGATTTTCTATGACCAAAATGAACAGAGTAGGCAATGGTGGAAGTTGAAAGTATAGCATAATAGTTAGTGTTTTCATTCTGCATGCAGGGTGAGGATCATCAAATCCTGTTCAGTCATAAAGCTGTGAAAATTTTGGTTCCGCAGAGAGGGGAACAGCCAGTAGCAGAAGTTCCCTCGTGTTTTGTATAGTGGAAAGTGATGTCACACTCAAGAACATAAATTTTGAACTATTTCCCTGTTGCTATTCTTTAATACAGTGTCATTTTAGCACTCTGGATACATAAAAAAAAATTCATTTGATATGTTATAATTTTTTTGACAATCAGACATTCTATTACATTTCATTTTATTCAGCTGTATTGCATGTATTGGTAACATTACAAAAGAGGAAAGCATCTAGTACTGGATCTCAGAAAAAAGTACCCAAGCAAAGAGAATTAAAAATGTCATAAAAATTATTAATGGCATTATTAATAGCCAGGTCCTTGTCACAACACATTATAACATTTCCTTTGGAGACGTTACAATGTATCAAGGGGAATGGACAAGATGACCTAATAGATCTTTTCTATCTTTTCTCTCACATAATCATGTCAATCAGCACTATAGAGTCATAGTAGTTTATTCCCTCTATTGCTTCCAGACTACATTATTGTAACACAATTCTGCTACATAGATCTAAGAACTGCAACTGCAACATCACACTGTTTGTTTTGCCTGGACTCACTGACAGTAGCGTTGCAATAAAGATGGGGACTTGTTTTATTGAATATTAATGGCAGAAACAGTTGGCTTAAGGGTTCAGGTGACATAAACATATTTTTAGTGGGCTTCATCTCTTTTTAAAGCTGTGTGGGGGACGGAAGAGCCCAGACTGTGGATATTTCTCACATATTATTATTATTATTCAGATTTCCTATATTTGTCAACTTTCCTGGTGGAAACAATGAATACACACACATGAAAAAAACATAATATTTTATCTTAATGGTCATACTTTGTAAATGTAGATATTGTATTTTAATAGATACGTATATATATACATGTGGTGATTCCAGAGTATAAATAGGTTATCGTAAGTTTCACTATTTTTTTAAAATATTACCTATCAATCAATCAATTTCAATTCAGGAGTATGTAAAAAAAACCCCAAACAAACCGATGATACAGCTCTTTACTCATTCCATTTCAATTATTCTGAAAGGAATTTTTGTCAGGATCTATATTATTTAGATTCCTGCATTTTTGCAAGAGTTTTTTTAAATGATGGAATTAAATCTCCCACTGCTGTGTTTTGATTAGAAATGGATATAAAATTTCTCTAACTTAAAGAACTTGAGAAAACTGGGACTAGGGAGAGAAGACTAGGTTTTTCGCAAGTACGAAAATTCTTAATGTTTTTCATTGCACCCATTGCAGGTTTTTGTATGCAATATATCTTATGCAGATAAACTACATCAAGCCCCTTGAAAAGTTTCACCATTTTAGTGATGCTTAGGATTCTGAAATGTCAACATTTTATGGAGAAAGTAGCTGAATCAGGCCAGAGTAATTGTATTAGCTGAAATACACAGCAAGCAAATATGAAGTCAGCTGTTTGAAGGTATTTGAAGGCAAATTATTTCTATGTAGAGAGACTTCAATTCCTATGAATCCAATGTTAACAAAACAAATCCCTCATAATTCCAAAACTTTCTTACAAGTGACAAAGTATATGAAAATCTATTATGAAAAGTGAAAGAGTTAATGATCATTTATATATAAAGTACTATCCCCCAGTAAGCAATATTTGAACCAAGGTTGTAGCTGGACAAAAAATATTCCAATTTTCAATTAGTCTGTGGACAGAATCATGTCTTCCAGCATTACCATTAACAGCTGCAAATGATGATACTCTGTTAAAATTCTAGCTATTTAATTGCAGCAGATATTGTACTATTCCTAAAAGATTTTATGCAGGAAATTGCTATGTCATCTTATGACTTTGTAGTACTAAAAAAAAATCAGTCAAAAAAATGTTCATTCCATGGTTTAAGGCATGTGCAGTGACAGAGAAAAATGTGCCCTTTTTAAAACAAACAACATGTTTTCTCTGTTCAAAAGGAGGAAATACCTTGTTTGCAATAAACAGAGCTTTTCTTCTACAAAACCGGATCATTTCAGGCATGCATGAGTCCTGAAAAACATATTCCATTTCCTGTTAGAATTAAATGATGAATATGACTGAATATGTATTGTATTAGGGTAAAGTTTTGCTAAAGGACTTCACAATCACCTTGTCACTTTATTTTCACATTTTTAGCAACTAAAAAATAGTTTTATTTTTCAAAGCCATATTAGAATGATTTTTATGTTCTGTTCTGTTTGCATGCAGTATTACACATGACAATCCACTAAGAAGCACTACAAAATATAAGTGGCCATTATGGCAATGCTTTTCTTAGTCTGTGTAGGAGTGGGACTTGAATAATTGAAAGCATAGAAATCCTTCTCAAACTAAACCTTAGAGCAAGGTCACAATACCCTTTCTGAACTGATTGGTCTGACATAGTGGAACTAGGGAAGTCAAAGAATAATGCTGGAGGACAACCAGCCATAAGAGTTTAAGCCAGAAATTGAGAGATTTCTGACTATTGCAGGAAAGATGAGCTTGGTGCATTACAGCCAGACCCTAAACTCTAGTTTTGAAAATGGAATTCCCTGAAAAGTGGGTATCTAAGTAAAAAGAGGTGTTGCAGCTGTCTGTATTGCAGAAACTGCCCTGATCAGAGATGAGTGGATTCATTCAGCACTGCAAAGGCTCATTCATGCCTAAACTTACCCATGGAAGCCTATTCAACCTAAGGTGACTGAAGGCTCATACTAAGACCTTAAATCATCTTGTCCGTGAGCTACTTTATGCTGATGACGCCTCCCTCGTTGCCCACACTGAAGTAGCTCTGCAGCATTTAACATCCTGCTTTGCAGAGGCTGCTGAGCTTTTTGGGCTGGAAGTCATCTTGAAGAAGACAGAAGTTCTCTATCAGCCTGCACCTGAAGAAGTCTTCCATCATCCCCATATCACCATTGGAGATTCAGAGCTCAAATCAGTCCAGCAATTTAATTACCTGGGAAGCATCATCTCCTGGGATGGTAAGATTGATGCAGAGATAGACCACAGGTTAGCAAAGGCATACAGAGCTTTCGGTAAACTCCATAAAAGAGTTTGGCGAAACAATCACTTGAAGAAAAGTACAAAGATCAGTGTTTATAGAGCCGTTGTACTGTCCACTCTTTTATATGGATCTGAATCATGGGTCATTTACCGCCACCACTTACGACTCTTAGAACGCTTCCATCAACGCTGCCTCCGTACAATCCTAAACATCCACTGGACAGATTATGTGACCAATACGTCTGTTCTTGAACAGGCAGCAGTTACGAGTATTGAGGCCATGTTGCTGCGAACGCAGCTGCGTTGGGCAGGGCACGTCTCCAGGATGAAGGACTACCGCCTCCCTAAGATTGTGCTCTATGGTGAACTTGCCACTGGCTGCCGCAAGAGAGGAGCCCCGAAGAGGAGATATAAGGACTCCCTGAAACAACGTCTCAGCCTTGGCCATATCGATCACCATCACTGGTCTGCTCTGGCCTCCAATCGGGAGGCCTGGAGATACACTATCCACAACATTGCTGCTTCTTTTGAGAATACACGCAGGATCACTCTCAAGGAGAAAAGACAACGCAGAAAGAACCATGTCCTGTCGGTACCACCTGGGGAGTCATTCTGCTGTGCCTTTTGCAACCGGACGTGTCTATCTCACATTGGCCTTTTTAGCCATCAGCGCGCTTGTAGCAAGCGTGGGTAGAGTCCTTCGCAAATCTTCGTTCGTGAAGCCTAGCCATGATGATGTATCTAAATACTTTTACAAATCCATCCCCTGGGCACTTTCTGATATTTTGATTATTGCATATTAACACTCAAAATTGCAAATATCTTTTACATTCAAGTCTTACCAGACATAATTTTTTCAGCAAGAAATCAACCCTGAAATGTGATGACTGCTAAAGTAAAACCTCTGGTTCATTTAATGTCATAGTCTGTTTGTCGAAAATATCAGTCTTCTTTCACTAGGATTACACTTCTCTTCAGATTCTTATTTTCCATCTATTTCTGCAGAACATTTTATATGATGTTTATTTACCTGTATCTTTGAGAAGACAAAAAGTTTAATCCTCTCCGTACAAAAATAATTATACTAATGCTTGGATTATATAATATTTGCAATATATTTAAAGCTGCATTTTAATAATCTACAGGAAATTAATTTTTAAACCTGCCATATACTAAGACCTTTCCAAGTCAAATTTCTGTACTGCTCTGTTGCTTTCAGGCAATTCTTCACTTACCAGGCTTGGTATCAGGCATAGAAGGCTGTATTGAGTCACTGCTCACTTGAGTGTTAAAATTCAATTTACAGATACACAGATGTTCTGAGATCCTTTGAATTTAATGAGGATGACTCATGCAGATGAGTAAAGAGGATGGACTTTGAGTTCTCTAATGCTTTCTGAGATCAATGCATTCCAGATGAAAATCATTCAGCTCGATCCATGCTATCATCATACACTGCCCATTATCTTTGTCCTCTTTCCTTGTCTTGCTGCTTAAAATAGGTGTATTTTGGAATGAACTGGTTTTAGTGACCATTACTGACTTGCAATAATGACATGACATTTCCTGCCTTATTTCTACATTCCACTACTAATGGCCTGTATCAGTCCTTGAAAAGTTTTGTTATATGAAGTTATTCTTTACATAGAGGTGGCAGTATACTATGCTTCTAATGCTACTTTGTTAGTCAGATTTAGAGATCACAATTTTATTTTTAGAAAAAAAACCCTCAATTAAAACCAACTTTAAATAAATCCTGTTTGTACATATGAATTTGAAATACTGCAAAGTATTAGGGCAAACATATACTATTCAGATCACTAATGTAGTCTCACACGGGTCTATGAGTATCTGTGAAGTATCACCATATGATCAGGGATGCTGCTGAATATGAGTTATGGGACAGAGTTGAGAAATTGTATGACAATGATTTATATGAACAGAGATTAAAAATCTTGTAATTATTTGGAAAACAGAACAATAAAAGAAAATAAAGTGTATCAAATGAAATGAAACAATAAATCTTGAAAGCAGTTGGATCAGGACTTTCTGTCTCCCCATCAAATTATGGAGAGACAAAACATGGATTCAGTGAAATCTGAAGAGCAATTAGAACTAGAAGAGAGGCAATTAGGACATAAAGTAACCATGCTCCTTGGAACTCATCATCTCAGGATGTGTTTAAGAACAAGAATTTCACAGCAGTGAAGAGGAACCAAGTATCACAAGAATTTTTAGAATTGTAGAAATTAGTGCTACAAAGCTTTGGGGGAAAAAAAATGCTTTAGGGTTTAATCCAAATTTTAGCTATCGTGCTGACGAGTAGAAGTGGAAGGATTGGTATATATTTCAATTATCCCATGTTGGTCTAGTACCTCTAAACATCTGGTACTGTTTATTGTTAGAGACAAGATTTTGGATTAGCTGGACCTTCATGTTTGAAAAAGAATAGCAAATCCAGTGCCCAGTGTCATAACAGAAATTTCTGGATGCTGTGAGCTGCGTCAGAGCACCTCTTTCATGATAAATCTCTCTGCCTTGTCCCTTCCCAGGAGGGGGCACTCTCTGGAGTTATGAAGGTGCCTTGATAGCGAAGCTGTACAGTCACACTGCCAGGAAAGGCACACACAACCAAGGAAATGTACAGTAACACAAAGAGCAAGCTGGACCATACAAGTAGGAAAGGGAAGCACAGGGCCAGGGCCAGGTGGATCTCTTTTCATTTCTCTTCTCAAGGGACCTTCTTTTTGCAAATATAGGTCTTTATATGTATGTCTGTGTCGGTGTGTCTGTATATATATGTGTGGTGAGAGAGCAGGGGCACTGGTACTTTGTAACTGAATATGGCCTTGGGAAACAGTTTTGTTATAATCATACTCTCAAAAAGCAGCTTATATTCCATTGCCATTTTGACAGAGGTATCCTTTGCTCCATAAAGGCATCTGCTGCTGCCTGGCATATTCAAAGCAATATAAAGTGTGCTGAAAACCATCAGCCAGGGCTAAGACCAAACAAGGCAATACCAATAGCAAGAATGAGAATGAATTCACTTATTTAAATCTTCTCAGAAAGGATTCACAAAGGGGCACCTTCATAGCATATGAATTAATGTCCCCTTTTCCTATCTACAGCTTTACATTACCAACATTTATTGCAGTATAATTCTTGCTGGTTTCATTCTGGCTGGTGTCCAAGGTAGGCTAAAAATAGGTTTTAGCTAGCTATATTTCAGCCTCAGGTTGATGAAGGATTTATTGATATTCCAGTTTGTGCCACAACTTATTGTCACTGTGATGTGTATGTGTGTGTGTGAGAGAGAAGCAGGAAAAAACGGGGAAGTTTTTTTTTGTCGTCTTATACACCCTGTGGAAACACTGCTGCATTTTGTTCTGCCTCAGAGTCCTTCATGACCTAGCTGTCTCATTATGGTTTCAATGCAAGCAAGTTAGAGAGTAATTTCTACCATCCAGTTGAATTTATGCTCAGATTTTGAAAAAAAAGTCTTTGTCAAAACAGCGTATAAAACACCTTCAACGAGTGCTGGAGTGCACAGAATTGCCTATCAAGGCTTTGGTGAATTTTGTTTTTTTACATCATCTAATAGTTGCACCCCACAGTCTGAACTGAAGAAACAGCAAAATTGTCTCCAGTGCAGGTCAAAGCTGTTGTGAAAGACATGTACATTGGTAGGAGGCTTTGTTTGTTGTTTGGGAGCCCAGAATCCTTGTTGCTTTTTGAGGAATGGGAGCGTGCAGTTTACATCAGTGCTCCTCCTCTTTCCCCTATAAGGAAGTACAGTAATGTCATGTTAGTTTTCCTAAGCTGCTCCTGGGAGCCTCCTCTTATTTTATTTGCTGCTCTCGTACAAAACAGCAGGCGCATGGTTGCTCAAAAAAGGCTTTATACTCAACCTGATGGGTGTATTAACCAAGTGCACTAGAATATTGAGCCTCCTTAAAATATTGATATTAAATATGCTTATTCTAAAATGACTATGGTGCTCTAGATCATGGAGTTAAATTGAAGCCTGAGTTATGGTAATGCTTAATTTAGGATTTCTTAGGCTATTGAAAAAAAAAAAAAGAATACAGAAGAGCAGTTATGCTATACTAAGAAGGCTGATAGAGAATTTAACTTTAGTCCACAATCCTGATTCTGAATTTCATAAAAAGTCCTGAGAAAAATGAATTTCTGGTTTATTAGTGACTGTGTTTATATTTACTATAAAGAATAATGCTTTATTAAACAGGAGAACAGACATTCACTTGGGAGGTAAAGTCCATTTTGGGTTTTAATTTTTTTTTTATGCTTCATAATTTTTATCGTGTAAGCAACCTCTTTTATTTTTTCCACTGGGACCAAAAGTGATAGTGTTCCAAATTCAGTTTGTTGCTATATTCTCATGTGTTCTCCTTTTTTTCTAGGTCTTTGATAGTGTGAATCATTCTTGGCTCATATAGTCTGAGTATTTCAAGCCTGAAAAGTACTGTCTCCTGAGTTCAAAAGAACATCAGATGCACTCAGTGCATTTCAGAAAGCATTGAATTCATCTCAGGGTTGGAACTTGTGGCTTTTTATTTGTTATTTTGTTTCTGGATTTTACTGGATTTTGTGGCAATTTATGTGAACACATTCTTTTTGGTTCTTACCATACAGAAGCTATGCAGTCCTTCTTCAAATACTCTGCATTTTCTATTGTTTTTCAATGCAGCACCTATGCAAACAACTTAACCAACTCCAGGGTTCAGAAACTATCTGTATACTCACAGCATGTTTCCCAGCATGACTTTGACTTGAGACAACTAGTGTCCTCTGAACAATTCCCAGGAGTAAGCACAGGCTGGAGTCTATTTCCAGTAGACTGCCTGAAGGCAGCTACACTCTTTGGAAGCATAGCATGGGCACATCTGGGCCAAGCTGCTGGTCTCAGAGCCAAAGAAAGGGTCCTGACACTGTTAAATTTAGCAGTATAGACGTAGTGTGTGTGACCAAGAGCATAAAAAGCACTTGGCACACTAATTCTAACCTAAAGTCTTGAACAACCACTTGGGGAGGTTCCAGGCAAAATGCATGCACAGCTTCCTTTACATTAAAAAAATAATAACTGCATAATATTTGATAATTTTTCCCCTTCCCCTTTATGTGCCTGACCTACTAACCTGTAAGGTCAGGCTATCTCTTCCTGCTCTCTGTCTGTCCCCATGACTACAGTATTTGAATTTCAGCAGCATGTGCTTAGTGCCTCACAGAGATGTTAGCTGGGGTCCTGGAAAGAGGAGAGCCGCGTCAGCAGGGCACAGTGCCCAGACTGATTAGTTCTGCCATGTTGATGCAGCTATGCTGCTTCCTGTTCCACAGTGAGGACATTTGGAGACATCTGAGATATTGTTGCTTTGCATAGACATAAGGACAAACAGGCTGCTACTAAAAAATGAAAATGTGCACAGCATGGAAAATAAAGTTATACATATCCCAGCTTTACATTTGCACGCACGCTGCTTCTGTTTCAGAGTGCAAAGGGAGAGTCAGAAATGGCTGCTGAGCACAGTTCAGCTTTCCTCAATCACTAAAATTAATTTTGAAACAATATATTTCCATCTACCACATTGTGGCCATTTGTTTTATCTGCCAGAGGTTCTTACATTGATGGTTGTCAGTATGCACTTGCCTATCTAGATTATAGATCACAAGGAAATGGAGGTTTGGGTCTGTATTTCCAAAGGAGGCAGCTACTTCTACATTCTTCAGTGTCTTAAGGTACCCTTAAGTATAGACACTATAATCCTGGTTGAAGATACTGGGAACTCTAGATGAAATTTGACTCCATGGAAACACTGGCTCATTAAGCCAGAAGGTAAGAACCAGCCTATGTAATCAATAGAATGAGATGTAAACTTAAGGAAGGGGAAAATGTTTAAACTATTGCTGTGTCCGGTGTCAAACCTCAAGTGCATTATTTCAAATCCTTTGGAACTTCTACAAAATACTTAGTTTGTACCTTATCTGGTTTTAATCTTTTAAGATGGTGACTGGATAATTTTTATGGACATTTTCATTGCATCTTAAAAGGTTTCTGCAGAATCTGAGAGCTTGTGTCTGCCCCCCTTTAGCTAGAATTCAGACACAAAACAAGTGGTTGGGCATTTGTCACTAGCAAGGAGACAAACTATCTGCAATGGGATGTAGGGGAAGAAGGGGTAGAAGAAGGAGGGCATCAGATGTTGATAATGTAGAAACTTCCTTTGTTGGCAGTAGGTCCATGCTAGATTTTCTACTTCAGACATTTATTCTCACCTTCACAGGATATTTCTTGCCAAAGCAGCTGCTATTCTAATTATAGCAATCTTTTGCTGTTTTTGCCTTTGCACTAAAAATGATTACTAGATGTGTTTACTAGGAAGAATTAGCAACTTTACTTCAATTTTTACCTTTTTAAATGAAGGCAATTAGCTTGAGTTTGCTTTCCAGCCAATTTCTAGGCACAGGTCTTAGCCTGCCTATATAGTCCCGAACTCTGATCATCCTCATGGATACTTCAAGATATAATAGGCTCAGATACCCTAATCTGGACACTCTAATTCCATGACTAAAGAAAATTTTGACTTGACTCCTTTTCCCAAAGCCATGTGGTATTTCAGGGGCTGACCTGGCAGCAGGGTAGGGTAATACTTCTGAGCTGCTCTCCCTTTACTTTTGAACCTTGCTTGCTTTTCTCATCTGTTATCATCTCCTTAAAATAAACTCAGGACCATCAGACCATGTAGTGACTCAGATTTATGATACACGAAGAGTTTCATTTAACTCGGATAGCTGAGCACAGCTGGAACAATGCAATGGGACTAGACATGTTTGTGAGTGTTCACAGAAGGTCAATTATTTTAAAAATGGAGGAAGAAGCTATATTATATTGCATATGGCCTGTCAGGATTCATTTTTAGAGTGCTGCAAAAAACCACACATTATTTCATAGAACCTAGGGAAATAGCAAGAGTGGGAGAGGGAATGGTGTAAAAGAGAAATCAAATTGGCTATTACACACAGTATTGCAAATCCAGCATAAAGTTATATTGTAGTCCCTCATCCCGAGACTTTGGATAATTCCATTAACCTCCAAACTGTTTTCGCCTCTGGAATTTTCATTTGAGATAACCTACACTGAGATTTTACAGTTCACCAATTATTAGAAGTCAGAGCTGTTACAGTATTACATTTGAGTGAGATAACTTGATTTGCAGCATATGCTAGGTATAACCCCCAAACCATGTCCTGATTCTAGGAGTGAGATTAAGGTACTAAGGGCTGGTGAAGTTTTATTAAAGGAACAGTGCCGGAAATGAATCCATCAGTTTGCTATATGTAGGCATAATTTAGCTATTAAAAAAATCTAAACCAACAAAGAGAGTAAGATTCTGATCTTAATTAAAATGGAGTAAAACCAAAGCAGCTTCAGCACACAAATAAATAGTCTGAACTTACATTTCTATTAATTGAGATGAGAATCTGGCTTACTAATTAAGAATTTACTTCAACATTTGATCTAATATTTGCTGTTGTCTGGCTTTTTCTTTTTTTCAGCAGAAGAATGTACTCTGTTGTGAATCACTCACCATGAGATCTCACTCCTTAGAGACATCTTCCCAGAGAGATCTTTCTTTATTCTTGCAATGACTAAGTGGGAAATCCCAAGGTGAGAGCACTGAGCATATGTTTCCCCCAGGGAAATGCGTAATCACCAGAATGGCTGAGATCTGAATATTTGAACCATTAGATAAAATCATTTACACAAGAAAAAAATTTTCTTAAAAATCTTTTCCCATCCTCACACAATTTATTTTTCCTGCTGTAGTTAGAGGGCACTGTATTCCTTCAGTGTTTTTAGGCTGCTAGTAGACTACGTTAGAAAGGTAATGTGACTGAGCTGCGCAGTAGAGCTGGATTGATTGGCATGAAACATAAACCTATCAAAAAAGAAAATCAAGCAGCCCGATAGCTCTGCTGTCAAGGCACATTTATCTTTCGTTGCAGCCTTGGCGGTCCCAATGCCTGGGATTAAAAAGCTAAAATTCCATTGTGATCAATGCAAAGATCTTGAGTTAGTGTGAAAATTTTCCATTAAACTTTCTTTTCAATTAGAACTGAATTTTGGAAACCCCACAACCTTTTTTTTTCAATATTTTCCAAAATGTTGAGGTCTTTCATAGAATCTGTCTCTTCACTCCATGCCTAGTAAAATACCTCCAATATTTCTCAAACACACATATCAATACTGCTATATATTTCATACGTAATTTTCAAAACTCCTCATTCACCTTCACAGTAGTGTATAAACAATGAATTTATGCTCTTCTCTTGACTTGTACACCACAATGACATAGGAACTGCACTCCAAATTTGTCCTTAGGAACATTCCTTCTGTCTTCCACCTTTTACAGACAAACTCTAGGATTTTCACTTTGCTAGTATGCCTTTAGGGTTGAAACTGTCTTGATCATATGGTTTCCATCAGCACATTAGGATTTTTTAAAGGAATCAGTTCAAGCTTTGTATATATGGATGGCTTAAACTGCTCTCAAGCCTCCAGAATTGCTTTTAAATAACCAGTGTACACCCACTGATTGTCTAGAACTGAAATAACAACACTGGGCCACAATTCAAAACTAAAGTCATGGCTCTCCACATAATGATGCAGATATGCATAAATGTGTCAAGCCCATGAATAAAAATCAGATCCAAAAATCAAATATTCTTTAAGAAATATTCTCTCTTCTATCTGGCCAAGGCTTACTTACACATTACTTAAACTCCCAGTATCACTTCCAGTGTGGTGAAAGTGGGGACCTAGAACCAAAGCAACCAAAGTGAGGGTGAAGGACACGTGTGGGACCGCACAATCCAGTCCACTGGAGGCACTGACACCCTGGTGCTATCTAGCCATTGGCTTATTGTTGTGGACAGCACAAATTCTCCTTATCTGGAGGAGTCACAATCAGTAGCCAGAACACCAGATCAGGGTGTTAAAATTACCTAAGTACAACCCTGAAAGAAACAAGGAATATCAGGAAGTAGCTACTATTGTTCCCTTTCTCCACAAGAGTTGAGATGTAAGAGACTAAGATTTTCTTCTCCCCCATATTGCTTCATCTTGCATCCAGTACAGAGCAGGAGGTTAGAGTGCCAGCAAGTAAGGATTTCCTATTGATAAAATAAAATTTCCACAAGATTTTTACCAAGTAATTTCTAAGCTGCAATTTTTTGTTTCCTGAAGTGCTTATTATTTTAAAACATTTCATTTATGTTTAGTCTCCTCTACTGTTAAGACCATCAGGAAGACATGCTGACCACCACCATTGTGGTGGCAGAGAATACAATTGAACTCTTAACATTAAAATACTGACTGCATTTTAGGCAGGCTTAATGTACAGTGAAATGAATAGTGTGGATCATAATATTTTGTACTTAACCTCATGCCAGGACAAATTTCAAGATCCATCACTTGAAGGCATGGTTATGTAGACCTGCCTACTAACACAGAAGTTTTAATGCAATTTGGTCAGTTAATGACATAGGAGATGATGAATTTTGAGTTGGTGTAATGCATCCTATTTCATACTTGATGTATTTCGAAACTGAAAAACCTGAAAGTTAAGAAAAGGAAAACCAGTAGATTATAGTCATTAAAAAAAAAAAAAAAAAGAGAGAGAGAGAAAGAGTGAGAGAGCAAAAAACCAGTCATTCTTCATTATCCTTCAGCAACTCTGAGATATATCAAGGAAAATCAAGGAGACAGAAGATCTGGTGCAGACAGAAAAGAGTGGGTTTGGGAAATGTGGGTAGCAATTTCTCTTCAATTTATCAAATCTCAGTTTACTCTTTTCAGAGTCTCATTTCGAAAGCCAAAGATCCCACCTGCTTTTCAACCACAGCAGGATTTCAATTGCTTCAGTTGCCTTCCGAACCTAACAGAAAGCTTGTGTTTGAGATAAGTCCTGGAAATAAGTGGTGGTTAACAGTTCTGAGCAGTTTTATCTAAACTGTCCTCACGTGTATATGTTTGTTGGGTGTCACTGGGAACCTAGTTAGGTGAGAGATAGACTACTTCCCTGCAGTGTCTACTATCCACAGTAGTAGGTTAAGGTATGACCAATGTGTTGGTTTCAGCTGGCACAGTGCTATAGCTACATGGATTCTAGTGGAGCTGTAGTAATTTATACCAGCTGAGGATCTGAACATAACATTCCATGCTTTGTGAACTTCTCCACATATCTTGTTTTTGTATGGGTCTTATAGAATGCAGAGTACACTGCTAAAAATCCACAAATCTTATCGGCCTTGTTATTTTTGCTTCTGTACCTCTTTATTATATTTATATATAATATATTATATATTTAATATATTTATTATATTTTCATTATTATCATTTTGGTTGTGAAGGTTTTGTTTAAGTGTTTATTAAAGTAATTAAGGAAAGTAACCTAAAATCTGTATCTATCTACAGTTTGATCTTCTTGTTGCTAAGATGCAAAAAGACAGGTGGAAATTTCAAGAAAAAAAGGACAAAAGGAAACGACAATGGTCACATCTAACTTTTGCCACCTAGTCACAAAGTCTCAATTATTATCACTTAGGAAAATATATCTCTATTAAAAAACAATTGGTTGGGCTTACTTTTCTACAGTTAGAACAGATTTCTTCTTTAATGTTCTTTTTTACCCAAGGGTATACTAAGATGCAGATGATACTAAATTGGGAAGAGCTATTGACTCCCTTGAAGGCAGGGAGGCCCTGCAGAGAGACCTCGACAAATTAGAGGACTAGGCAATCACCAACTATAGGAAGTTCAACAAGGGAAAATGCCAGATTCTGCACCTGGAATGAGGCAACCCTGGCTGTTTGTACAGACTGGGGAATGAGAGGTTGGAAAGCAGTACCACGGAAAGGGACCTGGGAGTCCTGGTCCATGGCAAGTTGAAGATGAGTCAGCAGTGCCCTGGCAGCCAGGAGGGCCAACTGTGTACTGGGGGGGATCAGGTAAAGCATCACCAGCCAGTCGACAGAAGGGATTGTCCCTCTCTTCTCTGCACTGGTGTGGCCTCACTTTGATTATTGTGTACAGTTTTGTGTGCCACAATATTAGAAAGACATTAAGCTCTTAGAGAGTGTCCAAAGGAGGGCAATGGAGATGGTGAAGGGCCTTGAGCAGAAGCCATATGAGAAGTAGCTGGGGTCACTTGGTCTGTTCATCCTGGAGAAGAGGAGACTGAGGGAAGACCTCATTGCAGTCTGCAACTTTTTTATGAGGGGAAGAGCAGGGGCAGACACTGATCTCTTCTCTCTGGTGAAAAGGCTCAAGGGAATGGCCTGAAGTTGTGTGAGGGAACGTTTAGGTTATATATCAGGAAAGGGTTCTTCACCCTCAGAGGGTGGTTGGGCACTGGAGCAGGCTCCTCAGGCAAATGGTCACAGCACCAAGCCTGACAGGGTTCAAGAAGTGTTTACACAATATGCTCAGGTACAGAGTGTGATTCTTGGAGCCGTCCTGTGAAGAGCCAGGAGCCAGATTTTGATGATCCTTGTGGGTCCCTTCCAAGTCAGAATATTCTATGATTCTATTTTTCTACATCCTCATCCCTGGAAGCAACAGAATTGTGCCGACTTGTTTTCCCTCGACAGATTTGTTAAAACTGACCTTTCCTTTCCATTATTTTTGAACATGCTTTGTAGCTTTTGTCTGATCTCAGTTTCCATGAACGGCTCCTGAGACTACTCAAAGTAAGACAGTCAGTGACACCTGGTCCTTCCAGAGAAGTACCTCTGGAGAAGACCACTAAGATAGCATCTGGAGCAGCTGCAGTTCTAAAGCTGCCATTGCTCTGTGCTGAAAGTTACAATACCTACTTGTAACAGTTTTCTTGTGCTGGGAATAGACATTATGAAGGATGGGTCCTGAATAATGCATTTGAGATAGGTTTCGGAAAGCACTGCTGGTAGAACCTTTGCCCTCTGAAAATACGAGTCACATAAGGACTTTTGTTTTAACTGTTAAGCTTTATATCACGCCTTCCAGAATAGATGTTGTGTGCAGTATTGTAATTTGATTCCTTGGCAGCAGAGACAGACTTCTCTAGCAGTTTCTAGTCAATATATCCATTATATAGTTGAGTGCATTTCTGCTTAAAATTAAGAGGTAGTGCATTTCTCATGTACCATTCAAACCTTTCTCTGACTGTTGAATTCATGTTTTCCAGGGAACATCTCTGCTGTTTTCCAGGGAATTTTTCTGCTGGATGACTTCATACAAGTTTTATGGTATTTGCATGAGAATATAGGTCTAGAATCTTATTCTCTTGAATACCTTCTTCTTCAGGAGAAGATTCACCAACTGATTTTGAAGATGTTGATATGCTCAACTATTATTAATATCCTATTAGTAGTTAACATATCTTTGTACCTTATTGTACAGATTGTCTCAATTTTCATGCTATTACTGTGACAACTTCTGGTTTTGATTTTTCACTCAAGACTTAATTCTGCAAGAACTTGATTGGTCTGATCTGAGACAATGAGGCATGTAAATAGCCACACAGCTTAGGTATGTTAGGATATAATTAAAATAAAGTGGATACTTGCATGTTTAAGCTGAAAGAAGAATCTAATTAATCAGCTTGGAACATCCAAGAGATGGTCATAGCATCATAGGATCAGAAGAAAAGTAGAAAATGTGGTGGTCAGAAAGATGGAGAAATGTCTGCTCAAAAAACAGAGGCCAGAGGGGAGCCTTTAAAGACAAAAGAGACTGATTAAAAAAATAAGACAATAAACTGTTCTCCATTTCTATGGAGGATAAAATACAAAGCTTAAAATTGTAGAAAGATTTCATTCAGATATTAGGAAATCTTTCTACACAGGAGATAGTTGTGGGGACTCATTTTACAGAAGATCTCTACAACAAGTTTAAAACAGAAGTTATGTAATTATAATTGTTAAATATTTTGTTATTCGTTTGTATATAATCGGTTTAAGCTCTAGTAATATTATTCCTTATATAGTCACAATCCCTCTCAGTTACCATAAATGTCCGTGTTACCATCCCCATTTCAAATTTGGAAAAAGGCTCCCTTTTCTCCACCTATCCTTCCCAAGTTTGTAAACTTGCACCTCCCAGTCTTACCTTGTTCGGTAAGCTCCGCTTTTCTTCCAGACCCTTCCACGGCAGACCCTATAAAAACTGCTGTCTCCATGTTAATAAAGTTCACTCCACACAACCTCTGGTGCTATGTGCATGCGCACTTTTCCTGCGCCGCTACGTCACAGCGCCCGGAGCTTAGCAAATGCCGCGACCTGCTAGCTAGCCATGGCAATTCCTCGCTACTCTACCCGGAGCGGACCTACCCTCCATTCCCGCAGGTTGTGACAGGTAGTGATACACTGGAATTGTCATGGCAGCCTGCGGAATTTTAATTAAAGGAGGGTTTTAAGAAACAGGTTAAAGAACTATCAGATAAGAATGGCTGAGGTACAACTGATGCTGGCCTGCGACAGCAGCATAGGTTAGGTAACCTCCAAGATCTCTTCATAACCTATTTTGTAATATTTTCTTTGGGATAATTTGAAGAAGCAAATTTAGATGCCTTCATTATTTAGTCCATCTGCCTTTGTCCTTCTCTGTAACAGAGAACACAGGCTTTACCCAACTGCCGAGGCATGCTGTGAGGGTAAATGCAATAAGGATTGTTAGCCAGTCAGGTGCAATGGCACTAAGTAGAGAGCTTGAAAAGAATAGATAGCACAGGCTGAAAAACTTCAGTAGATTTGGCAGGAGTGCTTGGACTGAAACTTTGTTATCAGCATCCCTTGGGCTGCCAAGCTTTCAGTGACAGCAGAATTTGAACACTCATTTCATTGACTGCTGACTCAGTTTTATGTGAACTGAATAGGCAGTTTCTGGATCAAGAAGCAAAATGTAAAAGGTCCTAATTCTGCAATTACTTACACCTGAAGCTTAACCTGCTTGAGTAGGACTGTTAAGTATGGCTATTCTGAGACACAATGGTAATGACGGATGTAATCAAAAGCCTTTCTGGAACGTACCCAAAGCATTCTGCAATTAAGTGATAGTTTTTGATCCACAAAAACTGTTTTATTTATCTTTTTAATAAAAATTAAAAAAACTGAACCTCCCCCAAAGCCCCATAAACCCTGAAACCAACAAAATAATATACTCAGTGGAGCAGACACATGTGGATATACTTCTGGAGTAAGTTACAGCACCTTCACAGATTCTGCAACACTGGGAGTTTCAAATAATTGCTTTATATAATACTGTCTGCTAAAGCTCCACATTTTTATGTGTTTTGGTACTTGGCATGTTAAAGTAAGACACCTGTTTCTTCACTCACAATATTAACTTGTCAAAGCTCAGAGGTTTTTTTCTGTTAAAATACTTGAAGCTGCTAAATTGTGTAGACTTCATGTTGTTTGATAATGGGCTAATTTGGTCAGCCATTTGAATACATCTGTTTGCATTAAATAGATGAACTGTGGAATTTATCTGTCCTTTGTGGGACATCTAAAATTTAAATAGCTGTGTTTGAATGAGTCACTCATAAGCAAGGGAGAAAAATTAGGGTGGCCAATGGAGTGTTCAGCTTATCCTAAAACAGGTCAGATGAAATTGTCTGCCTCATTGAAAAACTCATTCTTTATTTTTAAACAAGTACATCCACAGAGTTGTGTATATGTTTCACAAATTACCATCAAAAGGTACAATATATAAAAAGAAAAGTGTTTTGTATAAGGAGTTGCCAAATTTTAACTGTCTTTTAAAATATCTGTGTCAGGGTTCCCCCTGTGTTTCCCACTGACCTGGTCTCTCTGCAGTGTTTGCAAATGCACATCAGGTATGTAAGTGTGCACATCTGGCAGTTCGTGTGCAAGTGAGATGGGTTTTCCCGTAAGAGGCTGCACACTGATGTTTCTGAACTTAGATCTTTAAGGCAAATAACCTTGTAAGATTTTGCACATGGCCCAAGACCAAAATTCAGGCCAAGTAGTTGTTAATGGGCACATTTAAAGACAAGTCAGTTTTGGTCCCTGTATTTACTGTGAGTTTTAGAGATCAGGGAGATGAAAGAGAAAGGCTTGCTTTAATGAGGGTCTTGTCTGGAAAACATCAACTGCCCTTCTGCTTCTATGTTCTGAAAGGCTTAAAACATAATTATCTTTCCTTCAGCACATCACAAGACAGTGCCTATCAATTGTATCCTTGCAGGTACCAATTTCTGACAGCTAGTACAGATTTTCTGAAAGCCAAAGAGAAGAATGTATGAGTAGAAATGTTGACCACTTTACTATAGCCTCTACGGGATGTTGATATTTTTTGCTATGGATTAATCTTTTTCTTATGAAATAAGATGAAAAACTCTCACAGCATTTATAGAACAGAACAGTAAAAGCCAAGATGGGTACTTCAAGCAAGCTGGGGGAAAAAAGTACACAAACTTTCAAATACATTTTGATAAATTTATAATATAGAGGGTATCAACAATGTTGACTTTAGGATCTCAATTTTGTGCTTTACTTAACATTTACAATGCACCAACAGTTAATTTATGATGCAGTTTATTTATTATTTTTGTAGTTTATTTATTATCTTTGTACAATAAAAATCCTCTATATTGTATAGGCTGCATTACTAGGTGAAGTGAGAAAGAATAAGTGGTTCTTTCAAATTTTTAAAGATTAGGTCAGTTTTTAAGTGAATAAATAAAACCAGAGCTATATAATAATTCAAATGTCAGAACCCAGTTTAGAAAATCAGAAATTCTATATTTACTGCTTTTGAATTTTTCAAGATACCTGCATGAGGCATTGAAGTCTGGAGCTGTTATGTGAGAAATTCAATCCTATACTTAAAACATTTTAATTATGGAATTTTTTATAGGCACACGTTGTTACTAAGTATGTCATCATGATATATAATTACAATATAGATAGTGCACTAGATTCTAAAAATACATATTCTGGAAATAAGATTGAGATGAAATAATTACACAGGAGGTTAATGTATAGTCTGTATTAATTAGTGGTATTTACTTGCATAAAATATGATGTAGTTTCAATAAATTGTAGTTTTAATATAAGAATATAATATGTGTACCTGAATTATTATTATTGTCATTGTTAAAAATAAATTGCTTGGAGACATTCTCCCTAGACTGGTGATGCTCACTGTGCCATAGGTAGAGTGCTCAACACCTCTGTCAGTGTTCTTTCTTTTCTCACATGTAAACACTTCAGTCTGGATCCACTGCCTAGTCTCAGCCTGTGTTAGTGTTTGATAATGAAAAATTTCAAAGGCTATGTACGTAATCCCATTTATATTTAGTCTCTTTGAATATAACTTCTTTTCTATTATAAGAAATTGTGAAGCTTCTTTTACTTTTTCCTAGGAAATGAAACCATAGGCATTATCCAAACCACTGTGTCTGCTGATAGTGCAAAGACCATTGGCTGCCAACACCAACTTCAAATGTCTCTAGTAGAGGGTACAGTCAGCACACAGCTGCTTCTCATTGCTCAGCCAGCACCTGTGAGCACATTGCCTTGCTCTGAACCCAGACCCATGTAATTGATTTTTGCACCCTTTGCTTACAGACCCCTAAATCAAATGGAAATTTAAAACAAAGATATGGCAGCTGATGTGTAGTGAATCCAGTCTAATCTTGATGCATGGCATAAGGATGCTGTACTAGAGTGTAGATAGGGCATGGTTTCAGCTGCATCGTTCCAAGCTCTGGCACATCATTTAGGTCTACTCTGGAACAAACCTCACAGATCTTTGTCCAAATATTCAGTGGTCATTTGACTGAATCTTTCAGATATCCAGAAATCTCTGAAAAAATATGCTGAACCTGCTGTTATTAACATAATAAGGAGGAAAAAGGGTAAAATCTCCTTACTGCTCTCTGACTTCCCTCCCCAGCAGCAGCCTTGCAGATTCTCATCCTTGTATGTATCTGCAAAGCAACAGTATCTGCAAAGTTAGCTGTTGTTTCTGCTTTGTTCAGCAATGATTTATGCTTCTGTGTTACCACATTCCAGAATCTCAAGTGAAAAATACTAAACTTCATGATTTTGTGGTTGAATACAAGGTTCAAAATATGAAGTGAACGGAATCCAACCCACAGTAGCTTCTAGCATCCTTAGGCAATCTGAGGAAATAGTATTGGGGCTGGGAGAGGGGTCTAATATGACATCAATTAATAAGATTAATGATATCAAAAATGGTATTATGGATAATGGTCATTTTGTGCCTCTTTTAAAGCAAAATATCAAAGTAATCTTTGATACAGGCAGAAGGTCTTGACGTGGGGAAAGGGATAGTTGGTTGCTACAAAGGATTGTTATATTGAAGATGAAAAAGTTCAAATCGCTCTGTTTCCTCTATTTTAAAAAAGCTGCCTGTTCTTGCATAGTACACAGAGCCTGGTGTAGCAGAAATTGAATCAATGAAATCACTCCCATTGATTTCAATGAGTGTTGGACTGATGACCAAGAGTGAATACATTCTCTCTAGAAGCAGCAGTCTCATCTGCTTTCACAGCACCAAAATTTCTAATCACCTCCTCCATTTTTGTAAGAAAACAAAACAAATTCAAAATCCTCCTTTCCTTGTTCACGTATTCTCTCAACAATTTGGTGTGCTTTTGTTCAAAACTCTACAGCTTCCTGAAGAAATTTGGTGCATAAAGCAACGTTCTAACAAGATGACATACAGATACTCTGCTGACCACCATGGACAAGCCCATGGGAAGGGCATGGTTCCAGCACTCATGCTGCACCAGTACAAGTTCTGGCCCACTTTTTAGAGCTGATGTTTAACAAATGACATGCGGCTTTGTCCAAGTTAACTGTCACTTGCAATAAAAATGTATGTTGGATTATATCTACGATTGTAAATGGGACGAAATGCAGTTACTATAATTTAGCAGCTGGTATGTGACTTTGTTTCCTTTCTCATCAGAAACACCTGCATTTGCAAATAGCAAGTAGTGAGTTATGGACATGGATTAAGAATTTTTTCTCCTGAACTGAAATTCTCTAGGTAAAGACCTAGGTGACTTGTATAACTCTACAGTTTCATCTATATCACTCTTTTGTATCTTCTTGCTGTCACTGTATAGAAAACTAATTCATAGTAGCTCATCCTTTTTTAAGTCTAAGCCTCATGGTACAGGTTTTAATTTTGATAACACAGTGAGATCCTGAGTCTTACCATCAAATAATGAATACAAAATGCTTTGAGATATTGATAAGGAGAGTCCTATACAGATACAAATAATCTGCTTCATTCAGTGTGCCTTTAAAGTCCTCTTTTGTTTGTATTCAAGAAACCCTTTCTGGGAGCAAGTACAAACCAGGATCCAGTCTTCAGCCCTTCCTTACCATCTCCTTTCTCTAAGCCTGTAATTAGCTGCAGTTGAAACTGTAGCTATTTATATGTTTAAGCACCTAATTGCTCTTGGAAACAGATACTCACATGTCTAAATTACAGTGATTTTTACCTTCTCTCTGCAGGTTTAGTCTCTGGTCCAAAAGTAATTTGGGTCACTCCTGTGTCAGCAAAAGCAGGAGATGCCTGTTCACTTCCTTTTTCACAAGAGGACCGGGGTGGTACAGCCAATTTTTTGTAACTTTGTAGACATTTTTCTGGCATAGCAATACTTAGTATTTGTGTACTTTTAAAACTCAGAAAAGACAAGAGGTTTTCCAAGCATGTAATGGATTTACTGTAGCATCAAGGCATCTAAGAGGGGAAATCTGTGCTAAGGCTACAGCTATGGCATGTCTTAAGAAAAGAAAAAAAAAAATCAGCTAGAGTGTTTCTTTCAAAGTGCATCAACTGTGAAAAGCAGATGTCTCCTAAGAGAGTTAGGAAGGGTGGGCAGTGAAGAAAGTGCAAGGTGGTTGCTACTTTTCAGGGATTCTCAGATGTAGAGATCCAGATGTTATTCAAATAAAATGAACTACTGGCAGAGCTGCAAAATCCCTCACTAATAAGGATGGATTGAGCATTACCTGGTGGGGCTGACAAAGGCTCAAAGAATAGCTTCTCCAACACGCTACATTTATCTTACATAAAGGCTGGATTTTTGATTCACTCTGGTTGAAGTGAGATGCTCTGCTTCCATTATCACTTACCCTACTAACACAGCCCATTGATTTTACTGCCACCTCTGTTCTCTCTCATCCTCCTGCATCTGTTTTCCAGGAAACCAGTGTTACAGCCACCAGCTCCAGAGCTGCTGACCAGCCCCAAGCTGTGGTCCCCTTACAGCCCAGCAGCACTTACCTGCTGCAGTAGCATGTTTCTGAGTCTGCTACACTTTTATATTGTGCAGCTGCCACTGGCCCCTGGCAGGCTGACTTACTCCAACTGCTACTTAGAATATACGTGCCAACTAAAGTGTGTGTCAGACTGTCAAAAAGCTAAGTGACAGGATTTTCTTTCATATGGTCTATCCTTAATATAAGCTTCTGTACACCTTCTATTATATATATATTATATATAATATAAACAGAAAGCATAATATATATTTACTCAGATATTTATTCACAAACCCAAACACAGATACGTGTTCAGGCAACACGCAGTACTAGAATGATCACCTTAATGATTGCTCTTTAAAGGGAATCATCCCTAAATGAAATGTACATGGATTTTCCTCCCTGGTGTGTCTATGAGCTTATTTTATATGTGTACATGTGAGTATGTGTATTTCATATTTAAGTTAATAGTATTTTCACATGTATTAATAAGCCAGTAGAATTATATTGTATAAAATATAACTGAATTGTTGAAATTTGGGTGGTGATAATTCACAACACCTTGCATCTGTAAGACAATAAATACAAAGTCTCTTTCTCAAATAGAGGATAGAAACATGCCTTTAAAATGGGAGTATCCTTGCTGTGCAACCTGTCTGTCCACGTGAAACCACAAATCTAAAGTTAAGATCTACCACCCTCTTCTATGCCCAGAGGCGGAAGAGAAAAATTACATTGCAACACTAGACAAGGCCTCAATAGACTGTCCCCATTGCACTGACCAAAGAAAAATGGAATTCTCTAAAATTGTATTCCAGGCAAAATTACTGGTAAGTATGCACAGAAGAAAGGCCTTATTTTAGAACTTTCATCCATGGTGCATAAATCAGAAACTTTTTTCAGTAGTAGCTTCATGCTGAGTATCTGAATTACTCCCTCCTTGGCTGCAGGCTTTTTCTGAAACAACCTGAGGATCTGGTTACCCTCTGACCTCACTGAGAAATCTGGATTCTCTTAAGGTTCTTAAAGATGCTGTAGAAAAACCTCTAGACCAAGAATTAAATGAATTTCAAACAAGTCAATGGTCTACCTGTCTCTGTTGGCTAGTCTTCATTATTTTCCCCCAAACTCTAAATTAGCCCAGGTGGTTTAGTCTGCAGATTGATTTAGCCTGAGCTGAAAGTGATGAGGATTTTTCCATTCATTTTAGAAAATGCTGGATCAGGCTTTACTCGTTTTGTTCCTGAACCAAACCTTAAAGCTGTCAATAAAGTGCCTTTTATGCAGTTTAATGGGCTCGTAGTCATTCTTGTAGTCCCTATTAAAAAAAAAAAATTGCTTATTTCCTTAGTCTTCTTCCAACTAACGTGGTTTTGGCTTCTTTTTCTTTATTGCTGCCCCTCCCAGTTGGTTCAAATTAGCTTGCTCACAGTAAATGTCAGTACTGAGACAAAGACTCAAATAAACACAGAGACTCAGCTACGCTCTGAGGTCTGGTCCTCTCAGGATATGTGAGAGGGAAGATAGTAGAGAAACCTTGTCCTATTTCACAGCTACATGAAAGACATCGGTCCCTAAGGTTACTTCTGCACCGTGTTTAGGAAGTATGAGGTAGGCAATCACTCCAGTGCAGCCGGCACATGTCACTGCCAGGGAAGCTGCTGTGTCACCGGCCACAGAAACTTGTCTACGCACTACAATTTCACTGCCATTAATAGTGAGCTGGCCAAATTGCAGCTAATCTGATACATCTCTGTGTGCCGTTGTAACACTGCCACTACCGGCTAAGGGCCTGTTTCGGTCCTGAATTTGCACTTTGTAGGCACTGATGTACAGGGCATTGAAGTCAATAGACAAATTTCCCATTGCAAGCACACTCCTTTCCTTAGCTTAAAGCTCATCACCCTGCTGAAATGCCTAGCTCCCCTAAAACATCTGAGTGCCATGAGTAAATTGGAAAGGAATTACTTATGCACTCTCTTAGATTTACTTTGGTAAAACAGCCTTAACAATCTCTAAATTTAAATAAAATATTGACTGCTAAAATAAAACTCAGATGTGGTTGTTGTCTGACGCAAAATATAACCCTACTCCAAACTAACATCTGAATACTTGATAAATTATTGTGGGTTGTGAGAATATGATTATTACAGCCACAATGGTGTCTCCTTTTCTATAGTAAGTAGACTTCAAAAATATTGCACAGTAATAGAGGTTATGAATATCACTTAGCAAATTATGCTGAATACTCAGAAAAAAAAAAAACTTTTTTGTAAGCAACAAAATAAATTTTGCTCTCACTTTACAGCCAGAAGCTGCATTGCTCTGTGGATTACACTGTGAGTCAGTATGTTCCCTAGCTGCAGCACTTTGTTCCCTGGATAGTGAATTATGCACCAAAATTGGTGTGCTCTGTATCACTAGGATACTTACACAAAAGAATCATTCCTTAGAAATAGGAGATTTTCTGATGCTCAGCATTCTTTAAATTATTTCAGGAGAAAATCACCATGATGAATTTCCTGCTCTGGTGTGTTTGGCTGTTTTGGTTTGTTGTTGGCTGTATTTCAAAACAAAGCTTTAATAAACATAACCATTGGTTTCCAATACAAGGGTTTTCATCCGAAGAGCGTGTTATCGATGGCTGTTCTTGTTTGCAGCACTTGCACTCTCCCCGGCTCTCTGCAGCTGACTGCACTGACGTCATCTCCAGCACTATCGACACATTCTTTTGTGTGGTGTGAATGAAAAAGTAAATTGATCCCAGTGGGGACTGTGCTCACAGTGAACAGAAAAAAGCTGCCACTCTGCCAGCTACAGATGGCATCAGATGTCTGTTAGTACAGTCCTTGCTTTGGCATCAGGTTAGACAGGGCACCACTTAGGGGGGTGTCTTTATGTACCTCAAAAAATAATATGTTTTTTTGGGGACTAAACTCGATACATGAAAATGAATAATAATTTAAATGGCAAAGGATGTAAAAAAGAGCACCTTGTATCTGGGAAGTAATTTTAGAAAGGACAAATATTATTATGCCAAATTTATGGGTAAGGGAAGCAGAATCTCTTTCAGGCTATGGAACAAAGGGAAGGAATAAAGTGGAATAAAAAAATGGTCATCAAATCTTTGACTAGTGAAAAAATATTCATTTTGGTGTCTTGAAATCACCTGTGTTAAATAAATTACGTCTGCGAGGAATCTGGCTTTATATATCCTGAATTCTAGTCCTGAAATCTTAAGTATTTATTACAGGAGTAGTGTTTCTTATCGTGCAAGGACAGAATTTAAAATTCTACACTGCAATTTTGTTTTAGTTTCTGTTTTAGCTTTTGTTTTACATGCGTATTTGTATCAAAGAGAAAAAAAAGGAGTTATTTTCTAAGCTTTTCCCACATTTTCTACATTTATCCTCTGCCACTATCAGTTACTATATTTATGATGTTTAACATTTTTATCCTTTCAAAATTCCTGTGAGATAGTTCAGTACCTTCTTTCATTCAAGAGTAGTGTACATATATGTGTGTGAGAGAAGGATTAGAGGAACAAATGGTGACATGACTCAAGTTCCCTAGAAAACCTGTGACAAGGCAGGATAAGAAACTGAAAGCCGAAATGGCATCCCAGAAACGAACTGTTTTGTCTCCTGAAACACAACAGCTGCCACAGGCTTACACCAAAGTGGTCTCTAGTTATGTTGCAGTATAAGGCTGTCAATAGTTACACACAATCAGATGTGTATCTGGTGAGGTTTGGTCACTTGATTTGCAGGTCACTTCCTATTTAACATAATTTTTCTTTATTATCCAATCGTGTCAGAATGTTATGAATGAATTGAACTGGCAGATTTGCTGCACTTCATTGGAAGGCAGAGCTATCAACATCTTACCTTTTCTCTACGATATTGACACAATAGGAAAGCTGACCTATACATGGTTTCTGGAGCACTAACACTGCACTTATAGCCATGACATTCACATTCTTGGATCAGAGAAATAACATGCCAACATAGCCACAGATGGTAACACAAAGACACATTTTATCAGGAAGGTTACTTCTTGTGCAGAAAGGCATCGCAAATTTGGCTGCCCCCGGTGAAAACAGATATTCTATTCAGGTCCCACTTTATAGAGATGTTTGTAGAAAAATTACTTTCTACCCATTTTCCAGGCTGCTTGATCTTTACAAAAAGATATGCAGTTGGTAATGTCAGCCAAATTCCCATAACCTGGCTTAATTATGGATGGAAATCATAATTCCCCTTAAGTAAAGGAAGGGTAACTAGTTGGGTAAGTCAGACAGGCTTTGCCCGACTTAATTTCCTTCAGGAGCATATACAGTTTCATTGTGGGGCAGAATTGCCTATGTGATTGCTTTGTGCACACCTGGTTCTATGCATAATTGCCTTATCCAAAAAAAAAAAGAAAGTTTCAATGTCAACGTTAGCTGAGGAAAAAAAATGGAGCCTTTTATTTCAAAAGCATAACTGCAGGGTAGAATCTGTAGGCTGCAAAGCTACCAGTTCAGAATGCTGGGGCTGCTGTTTCCTACAAGGGATCTTGACTCAGTGGAACTTGTTTGATTTCAGTGTTTATGTGCTTGAGACCATTTACATCTTCCAGATCAGAGAATCCAGAGAAGTAGGGAAGAGTAATTTTTATTATCCTATTTTAGTATTTGAAGAGTCATTTTTATTTTTTATTACCCTATTTTAATATTTGAAGGGGTATAAAAATAGGTTGATGCCATAGCAGAATATTATCACTGCCATTTTGCTACATTTCAAAAATATATATGCATTACAGGTATAGGATTTCTCCTATAGATTTTCCATATAGCTTTTAACACAAAGTGACCTAGTTCACATAGGAATTTTTGAGTGCTACCCACATAAAAATCAGGAATAAATAAAGTAATTTTTAATGCTCCACTGAGAACTTAGTGAGGTTTGTTCCTTTTTATTACTCTATTGAGTGTTACTATAAATCTTTCTCAGTGTAAAAGTAGAAATAATTTTTCTCTGAAATTTCATCTAAGCTGGATTTTTCAGGCTTCACATTAAAAGAGGTTCTTTACGGGCCACAGAAAAACTATCTTATTTTGACACACTTGGAATTACATTTTGTTATGTTAATTACAAAATGCTTTTCTGAAAATTAAATTAATTTTTCTACTAAAATGTTCTTAACATTTAAAAAGACTGAAACTCAAGTGAAATGTCATAACTCTTCAATCAAAAGAGTTGAAGTGATTTAAATGTCATATTTCTTAATTTCCTGTTTTTCCTCAGCTTTTTATTTTGCTTTTGGTTTTTTTTTTTGATGGGAAAAAAAAGAAGAAACTGGGAGAAATCATTCTGTTTCTTTTAAACAGACAATCTGGTTTCTGTCCTGCTTTAGTCCCATGGGAAGAGCATAACAGATGTACAAAGAGGACTAATGTTGTATAACTGATAAGTTTAACAGGCATTAGACTGCTAAACTGATCAGTAACTTCTTTAGTCTCACTCGTCCCATTCCCATACAGCTGTGATATGAGCTTGAAGTGCATGTTGTCAGTTAAAGTACCCTTGAGCAGGCAGTTCCAGAGCACCGAAGCACTGTTTGGCGGTGACATGTCTGTCACCGGCTTAATGCTGAGAAATTTGAGCCATTAGGTATTGATGCATAAAAGTATGATTTTATGCTGGAAACACAATTTTAGGGAAGATTTCCTGAGTGTCCTTATTAGTTAATATAAAACTAAATACATAAAAGACTAAGGAGATGAAAATGCAATGGATTTATCTCTTTGTAGAAACAAAGTTGTAAATTGCCTGAGAGCAATGCACTATTAACTAACTCCACTGGATTGAGTGTGTAGCTCATGCGTAGCCAATGTGTTTTGTGAGTAGAGAAAAATGAAGCAGCAACAGCTTGGACTTAAGACTGGTTTTTTCCATCCTCCATTTCTCTAACTAACTCTTACCTTGGAGTAGAGTGGCAGAAGAAGAGACACCAAGGTTTGAGACACGTGTTTTGGAAACATGCTTGACATTTAAGGAGAAGGGGAATTTTTCTGTACAAGTTCTGCTCCTTTCCGCCTCTTCATAGCTCTGCTGTTTTTGTCTGCAGAAGGTGGTGTCCCTCCTCTGCTCTCATAGGCTGGGTATTCTTCAGTCCTACTCAGACCAGAGAAGAAATGATTCTTGTGGTAGAGAGAGTTCTACAAGAGCAGACAGGAGGTCTTTCAGGGTGATGGAGACAGAAGTTAAATCTACTGCTGATCACAAATGCATTATTGACTGACCTGACAAATGTGATTCACCCTTTAGCTAGTGAATTGATGCAGTATGAATGTTGTAGAATCCCTCCTTTGACTTTGACATGAAATTGAGGAAGATTATTTTCTCCCTTAACTTTGTAAAATTTCCTGTCTCTTTGGTGAATTGAGAAGGCTGCCTGTGAGCACCAAAGATGTTTGTTTTGGGAAAGTGACTTGGGAACATTACAGAATCACAGAATCACAGAATATGCTCAGTTGGAAGGGACCACAAGGATCATTAAGTCCAATCCTTAGCCCTGCTCAGGACCATCTGCAAAAGTCACACCATGTGCCTGAGAGTATAATCTAAATGCTTCTTGAACTCTGTCAGGCTTGGTGCTGTGACCATTTGCCTGGGGAGTCTGTTCCAGCACCCAACAACCCTCTGGATGAAGAACCTTGTTCTAGTATCTAACCTAAACCTCCCCTGACACAACTTCAGGCCATTCTCTTGAGCCTTGTCACCAGAGAGAAGAGATCAGTGTCTG
>VZRE01001693.1:9219-37328 GCA_013396775.1 Cephalopterus ornatus
AGGAAGAGGAGGGGGAGGAGGAGAAGCAGCCGCCGGCCGGCGGGACAGCGGCGGCGGGGGGAGCGCAGCCCCTTCCCCCGGTGGCGCAGGTGTCGCCGCGGCCTCTGGGTGGCGTCGCCGCCGCTGCCCGTCTAAGAACCGCGCGGGGCCGGCGCGCCGGGNCGGAGCCGCCGCGGAGCCTCCCGCGCCCGCACAGAACTTCTCGCCTCGCCGCCGGAGCGCCCCGGTGCCACCCGCCGGGAACTTGGGGGTGTTTGCTGAAATTCTGGATTATGTTCCTGCTGAGCCGGTCTGCGGGGAGCTGAGCCAGGGGAGGAAGCATGCGGGGCTATTTAATGGTCTTCTGCCTTATTTGCTGCACCGCGGACGGGCAAATAGTGTATTCCATCGCCGAGGAAACAGAGCGTGGAGCGTTTGTGGGGAACATAGCGAAGGATTTAGGAATAGATGCAGCTACACTTTCAGCTCGGAAATTTCGCATGATCACCGGTTCAAGTAAGCAATATTTTAATATAAATGCCAGCACGGGGGCTTTGTCTGTTAACGAACCCATAGACAGAGAGCAGCTTTGTGAATTAAAGTCTGTGTGTCTCCTGAATTATGAACTCGTGTTAGAAAACCCTCTAGAGCTTTATAGGATGGAATTTAAAGTCTTGGACGTAAATGACAACTCCCCCAGCTTTCCCTTAAGCGAATATCATATAAGCGTGCCTGAGTTCCTGTCACCTGGGGCACGGTTTACACTCCCCAATGCCCAAGATCTTGATGAAGGTGCTAACAGTGTCCAGAATTATACTCTGAGCCCCGATGAACATTTCCATTTGGAAATGCAGATACGCGGGGACGGGAGTAAATATCCTGAACTGGTGCTGAAGAAAGCCTTAGACAGGGAGCAGCAAGCCACTCACAGACTTGTGCTTACAGCCAAAGATGGTGGGAATCCTCCAAAGTCCGGTGAGGTCCCGGTAATTGTGACTGTGCTGGATACCAATGACAATGCACCAGAATTTGAGCACTCGGTCTACAGGGCGAGTATCTTGGAAAACTCCCCCAGTGGCACTTTGGTGGTCCAAGTGCATGCCACGGACTTGGATGAAGGTCCAAATGGAGAGATCAGGTATTCATTTAGCAATACGACTTCTGCTGACTTACAGCGCATGTTCTTAATTCACCCACACACTGGGGAGGTGACAGTCAATGGCGTTTTAGCTGTTCAGAGACCCCTTCTCGAGATGCTTATTGAGGCAAGGGATAATGGGGCATTTGGCATGTCCAGCACAGCTAAGCTACTGGTGGAAATCACTGATGTGAACAATCACGGCCCAGAGATTACAATTACATCCCTTTCCAGTCCCATTCCTGAGGATGCTGTTCCTGGCACGGTGATAGCTCTGCTGAGTATTTTGGATAAGGACCCTGGGGAGAATGGGAAAGTAACCTGCCAGATCCCTGACAATCTTCCCTTCCAGTTAAAGCCTTCCCTTCAAAACTACTACAGCCTTGTCACCAGTGAGGGTCTGGACCGAGAACTGATCAGTGAGTACAACATCACCATTACTGCCACAGACTTGGGTTCTCCACCCATCACCACTCAGAAGACCGTTTGGGTGCAGATTTCTGACGTGAATGATAACCCTCCTGTCTTCAGTGCTGACGCATTTGATGTGTTTGTGGAGGAGAACAATCCACTTGGTGCTTTTATCTACCAGGTCTCGGCATCTGACCCTGATATAGGGGAGAATGGACGGGTCTCTTACATGCTCAGGAATTCCACAGTTGCAGGCAGTGCCCTGACCAGCTTTTTGTCTGTGAACTTGGCCAATGGGAGCATCTATGCAAAACGTGCCTTTGACTTTGAGCAGCTTAGGAGCTTCTATTTCCAAGTGGAAGCCAAGGACAATGGGTCACCAGCCTTGAGTGCTGCCATAACAGTGAATGTTTACATCTCAGACCAGAATGACAATGCCCCAGCCATCCTGTACCCCACCAGCCAGAATGGCTCCCTAGCTGTGGAGGTTGTGCCCCGCCTGGCTGACGAGGACTACCTGGTGACCAAAGTGGTGGCAGATGATGAGGACAACGCGCAGAACGCCTGGCTTTCCTATCACCTGGCCCACGCCTCTGACTCCACCCTGTTCCAGTTGTCCCCGCACACCGGTGAGCTGCGCACCACACGCTCCATGCGCTCCACCGACTTCCTCAAGCACAAGGTGGTTGTGGTGGTGCGGGACCACGGGGACCCACCGCTCTCCTCTACTGTGACCGTGGGCATCCTGCTGGCTGACACCCTGCCCCAGGCACTGCCGGACTTCGATGACAGCGGGGAACCACCGCCGCTGCTCAACGCTACAAACATCTACTTGATCATTTCCCTCGCCTGTGTCTCGTTCGTCTTTGCAGTGTTCCTCCTCTTCCTTGCCGTTGTGCGGCTGTGCCGCTGCCGAACTTGCTGCTGCTGTGGCTGCTGCTGCCCAGCTGATGATTATAAAAAATACTGCTACAGTGTGCACATGCTTCCCAGCTCCCACCTCCCACCGGACATGCTGGAGGTCACTGGTGTGGGTAAACTGACTCACACCTACTTGTACAGGGCATCTGTAGGTCTCGGGCCTAATAACAGCAGCATCCCAAATGGTGATGCTGGGAACGTTCCCAGTGGCTCAAGGTTTCAGGTGCCAGGGCCTTGCATCCAAGTGCAGCAGGTCCAAAGTGACCGGCTGAGTGCTGTCCTCGTGGTAAGTACTTCTGCCTTTCTCTTTCTTTCTCCCAGGCTCGTGGCCTTGTGTCTGCACCGGGATGCTCCGTGCAGAATGTACCGAGGATATCTGTAGGAAAACAGGTGTCAGCTCATGACACCTGAAGGAAATTTCAGTTTCTTAAACGTATTTCCTAAAGCCAAGAATCTCTTTGTCTGAAATGTGGTCGTGGGATGGCAAAAGAGATTTGTTTTTTTTCCGTGCAATCATTAAGAACCTTCAAACATAACTGAAAGCAAAGATACATGTGAAAACCAAATATCTTGCAAGCCAAGACAAGTCTTCAGAGAGCTAGGTAGGGGCATGATAAGAGTCCATGCAGATTTCTAATCCATGGGTGGTTCTAAGCTACACTGTGTAGAGCCTGTGATTTTATTTTTTTAATAATTTTTTAATCCCCACCCCCACATTCCTGAGACTTTTTCATTGAGGGAGAGTAGTTTGCTGAGCCAAGATATTAGTTTACAATGCCTAAGGTAAGTCTGAGGTGGAATAGTAGGAGTTCTAGCACCTTTTTAGGAAATGTGATTGGTAGTGCTTATCTCTCTTTCCAAGCAATCCATAGGTTTTGTGAATCTAAAATAATTTCCTTCTGAGCCTTTGACCAACCTGGTTTCTTCTCAGTTAGCATGATGGGTGACTTTGCAGGAGAAGAAAATCTTACTGTGATCCCAGTGTAGGGCTGCAAGGCCTCATTTGCGGGGTGTTGCTGTGTCACTTGTCCAAGGCTCAGTTTTCTTATATGTATTTTTAATAGGTGCTGTGAGTCATCTGTGTATTTTTGTGAACTTTTGAGATGTTTTGCCTGCAGACTGTCAAATTCCTTAGTGTATGTAACAGTAACTAAGTCCTGTTGACTCTGTCCACACCAGTACTCTGTGTCTGCTAAGAGCTACTCCAGATGTTTCTAAGGAAAATGTAAAAACCCAGGTTAGGCAGACGGGGTATGATCTGCTTCCTTCCGTTGTTTTTAACCTAGTTTACAATTATTGAAGGTTGTTCTAAATCTGTAACCATTACGCTTATTTCCATTTTTTAAATATTTAATGTACCTTCAAATGTATGTAAATGCCCAGTCCCTTTCTGAAGGGTTGTAAGGGTAAGTTCAGTAACTTCATTGGAGAATCAAACACACATCCAACTATATAACACTTTGATTTATGACTCTTGAATTTCAAAGTAGTGAACTATTGTAAGTGTTCCCCTCTAGAAAAGGTTCCAATGAGTTTATCACACCTTCCTGTATTTGTCTGTTGACAAGGTGAAATAGGTTTTTGGGTTGTATTTTTTGCCCCATCCCTCCCACTTTTTTTTTTTTTTCCCTGAAACCTTTTCCACTGACAAGGAAATAGATTTTGTGAAATATTTATTTGATTTACACATGATGTTTTACCCAGTCTTTGATCGAAGTCAGAATCAGGTGAAAGTTCTGTTCTCTGTAGCAGCAGAGGGTTGCACGTGGTGTGGGTTTCTCACCATGCGAAGAGGGGTGTGTGGAATACCTAAATCTTGCAAAAGCAGAAGAATTGGTGTCTTTCCATAAGAAACTGTAGAGTCCAGGCAAACAAAAGTTGACAGTATGTAAAGAAGAATCTGTTCCTAATGCATTGGTGTTCTTTGGGAGTATCACTAACTATTCTGAGAATCTGAAAAAAGGGTGAGTTAGAACCCTTGTAACAGGGAGTTTAAAACCTTTTTGGCAATCTCTTAACTCAGAAGGTGTCTGCAAGCATCTTGATGGTGTCTTGGGGGTGTAACCTTGCCTGGAGGGTAGTTCATAATTGCAAAACTTATATAACAACATTTATATATATAAAGTCAAACACTGGCACACCTCATTTCCTCGTTCCCAGAAAGATCTGGAAGCTCAGGTTACCAGCACATTGAAGAACTAAATTATAAGAAAAATGCAAAAGTATCCCTAATCTCCATAATGAGGACAACTAAAATGTATCTCATTACATCTCGCTGTGTTTCAATCATTCAGATGAATTTTTAAACTTGTAGCATGAGACACTTTTTTAGGAGCTTTTGGTAGTGGGTGAAATAAAGCCCAGATGTCATCTTTGACAGTTTTAATTCCTTGGCTCTTAATACTCGGAGATGGGCAACCATAGCTGTGACCTACATGCAAAGTCCAAAGGCTTTGCAGTAATCGAGCTGAGCAGGGGATCAGAGGCAGAGACTGAAAACCCATCTACCCTTAAAACCAAAATAACACTGGTTATTATTCACTTGGTGCTGATCATTCCAGTGGCATTCCAGCTGGAGAATTAACTACATGTGCATATTTACCAATAGAACTTTCAGTAAAAAAATTAAAATTTAATTTTAGGTGTTGTCTGTAAGTGCTTTCAGGCTGATTTATTTGGAGATAAAAATATAAACCTGTGTGACCCTTTGAGCTTTTGAGGAGACATCACTGTATTGCTCTCAAAGAATATAAATGTAACAAAAAGAAAGCAACAAATATTTAAAAGGTGCTGGGAGCAACCTCACAGTTATAATTCAAAGCACTGGAAGGTATTTCAAAATTACAATGTTAGCAGAACTTAAATATACGTTTACCTGATTTTGTTGAGTTTTTTAAATTGAGGAAGTGATTTCAGTTTTCAGTATGTGTAGGATAGAAAAAGGTTCTTTATGAAAAGTTAAATGAGATTCTAGAAATTAAACATATTTTCAAAATTTACGTTAACTCCTTTGTTCTTTTCCTGCTTTTGCCAGTGAATTAAACGATAGGCTTGGGTGATTTTTTCATATGCAGACGCATGAGCCCCTTTGTGCTTTTACATTTTCTATTTGGGTTAGAGCTAAAAATAGCTCAATGTATGGCCATCATAGCAGTAGAGTAAACTGTAATTGTATCCCTTGCAGGATGTTGCTGTGCCTTTCTGCAACATGGCATAAATGGCAGAGACATGAAAAGCATGGTGCGCTGGTGTGTTGTGTGAGAGGCAAAGGCACTAGTGGTTACTAAAGGAAGCAGTGGTCCACTGACTTATTTCTGGGGTTGTGATGTAGCCGTGGATTGCTGCAGCCCTTTTGTTTGCTCGTGTTGCCCATTGTGCTACTCAAAAGGCCTGTGAGATATTTCTACATTCGGAGCGTAGTGACCTCTCTGTGACTTGACATTCAATATTTAGGTTACAGCCAAAAATAGAGGCAAACCTTGCAATGGAGAATATTTCTCGTGAAACTGTAATGGGAGTGGAATAATTTTGTGCAATGTGACACGCATTTCCAGTGACAAAAATGGATACACTTACTCTGGAGCAGGGGCAGGCAGTCCAGGCTAAACTGCTGCAGGCTAAGCATCAGTTGTTTCCTCTCTTAAGTGAAGCCCAGATGTGTGTACAAGCCTTCCCTGCATCTCATCCTGATGGGAATATGCCTCCATAACAAAGTCAAATGTAAGAGTGAAGCACCTCCCCCATTTTTTCATGTCTGTGCTGATAACAACCTGCCTAGAACCAGCAGTCTTATGCCCACGTTGTAAGAATTCAGTTTTTAAGAAGATTTCTTGGCTGCAGAAGTTACTCTTGGGGTCAGGCCAAGAAAATCCTAGAAGGAGCGAATATCAAAGAAAATTCAGCAAGGGAAACTGCTGTAGATCTCCCTCTTTCTGACCGCTTCAATTAGCTTTTGCAAAGAAGGATGCAGCTCTGAAGTTCAACAAAAGAACACTGAGTCCTGGAAAGGCCACGAATGCCTGGGCTGAAACTTTGCTTGTCTGATGTCTGACTTGGAGTATTATTTTTGGAGGTAGTGGAAGGGAGAGTGAAAGGAGGTGTAGGTTGAGACCAAGGCCTTGAGGGGATGTGGAGAGTAGTATGAGTGTATTTGGAGAGGCAGAAGGCAAAGGCATTAATGGGCAGGGAAGGATGAAGTTGAATGATGACCTGGGCTGAGGGAGGGTAGATGTGAGTAATTCTTTTATGAAAGCATAGAACAAGGAGAACACAATTTGAATCAAGTCCAGTCCTTTCCTGTATACGTCACCATTTAATCTTAAATATTCAAATTCAAAGATGTAAACGGAAGTTGTAAAAAATGATAATTTTAATTGCAAAATTCACTAGGCTGTGCCCATTATTCCTACTGGAAAGTTATTCCTCTAAGGCTTTGAAACACTGTTTTGACATCCTGCCAACAGTTCTTTGCTATGAATTTGTAGACGTTTGGTTTTGTGCCAGCAGTTCCCTTTTAGTGTAAGTAGTTCTTTCCCTCTTTGCATCTTGCTTTCTCCACAGTTTAGAAAACAACCACATCTTTTCTTAAGCTTTGTTTGACCAAAGTAAACAGGTCTTTTTTCCTATGGTCACCTCTGTACTTGCCCGATTATACTGATATTCCTTCTCAGCATCTGTTTTTTGGTTGTGGATATATATTTCCTGCAAATATCTGACTAAAATTTTATATATTTCAGACAAAGGGCCTTCTGCATAGATAGAAATACCTCCTAGTCCAGGGGAATGCATCACCAGATACTTATTGGGAGGGCAATTATCTTATCCATAGTTGTAATATGTTGATTTATCAGTTGTGTAAATATTATTACAGAACTTTTTTGGGATAGAGGTGGACGGGGAAAGGTTAATGCCCAAGATGGTGATTCTTCTACCTAAATTAACCCACCTAAATGCTTGATGTTTGAGCCTTAGATGTTAAAAAGTCATAGCCGCCTGCTGAGAGCAATCTCACCCTGTTCATCTTAGTCAGAAGAGTTTAGACAGTGCTGTTTGTAGACTGAGACTAAATGAATTAAATAACCAAAATGAGTTGATGTAAGTAGTACCTTATGGGAATCTGCACTTTGGGTTATTAAATGTCATCCATTTCTGTGACAGGTGTCCAGATTTTGAAGTGAATGATGCCATATGATTGTCTTCTGCAACTTCTCGTGTGTTAAACTTTTCGATGTAGCACTGTAATCAGTGTTTTTGTAAAATCAGAATAGACGAGATGAATTTGTGTTTCCATCGAAGAGAATTGAAGACCAGTCTAGCAAACAGTTGTCTTTGATAAATCTACGAGTATTTTCGTTCCTTTTCCGTGTGCCCTCTTTTATTCCTTCCTCCAAATTTGTATCCAAACAGGGTAATGGGCTTGTGGTCACGTAGGCTGGATTTTACTATTCTAAATTCCTGTCTCTGCAGTTGCTTTCCTTCAATCCGATTATTCCACTCCAGACTTGACAGGTTTTTTATTAAAAAAACCGACCCAAGCCAAACCAAATTCTCTTCAATCCTATGCTTTTATTTATCAGTTCTTTTAGAAATCGATGATGGAAATCAAGTAGTGGGGCTTTGAGGATGCCGAACTCCCAGCATTTTGGTTCTGCCTTGGTGACATGATTCCCGTTCCCTTGGAGTCATTTGTCACACAGTCAATGTCAGTCTGAAGATACTGAAAATAGAGGAAAATACAGATTAATTGTCATAAGATGGGGTGGTGGCTCTAGGGGATCATTGGTCTACGTGTGCCATGTTTTTGTACCATTGGCCTTTGTATCCTCTGTATCCCGTTGGAGAGAAGCTGCTGGACTTTTAGTATTGCCCAATGTAAATGTGCTAATGCTGTGTATTTTTGGGATTACAGTTAGCTTGTTTCAGTGTAGCCAAAAGAAATCTCCTCAGGGTGAGGCTTGCTGAGGACTATTTAAAATCGCAATTAATCAAAAGAATGGCAACAGAATCCGATATCCAAACTGAAAAGGGGGGCAATCAGGCACATGGGGAATAAAATATTCAGTTGAGAATTTGTAAGGCAAAGCAATGGGCAGGGCAACAGCTCAAAGATTTGGTGCTATCAGAGGATATTGTAGAATAAAAGCAAACTTGACCAATAAGGCAAGTGGAAATTAAGTATCAGAGAAAGAAGATACGTTAAGAAATAAAGAAGTAGCTTGTAGCTCTGGTCTTTGAGCAGCCTCTCTAAGGAAAATGAACGTGTTTTTGTTCTTTGGGTTCTTTCTTCTCCAAAGGAATGATTTTTATATTTTGATCTGTTAATTCTTCCATCTCCCCCGTGGCTGGTCCCAGTCTGGATGAGTCTTGACCCCATGTTTAGTAGCTTTTTATTTCTTTCTTATTCTGCAAAAGCTGCCTTCTCAAAGTCAAACCTCTTTGCACAACCAGTCTGAAAAATCAAAGTTTGTGATGTTCCCTCACAAAACCTGAGGGTATTGGTTCCAAAAGGTTCTGTGCTGTCATTCCTCAATGTTTTTCAGTTCCTTTGTTGGGGTCAGAAGCAAGGAAGCAGGGAAGTTTTACAGCTGAGTGAGCTCTTCATCTTTTGAACTACATGGCTGTGTGCCATGTGTCTTGGGAATGGATTTTAGACAGCTTTAGACAGTCTTGTGGAGCATGGCCAATATCAGTTCTATTTCATATATATTCCTCCAAGTGAATCCTTCAGTTATTTTGGTTTCTTTTGGTGGGAAGTGTGTGTTTGGTTTTGGTTTTTGTTGTTTTCTTTCTGTTGGGCAATCATGAATACCCTAATCGAAGTCTCAAGCTCTTTGTTTTCAATATCATATTGGTAGGAAGAAAATCTGCCGGAAAAAGGAAGTGATTTCTTCTCTCCAGGCAGAGGAGATTTAACTGCCACCTTATCTCACCTTTTTGGGGCTGATGGAGTAAAATCATCCTAGCAAATGACTTGTCTAACCAAAGCTGCCAGCTGGAATAGCTTCAAAGGATTTGGGGTTGTTGGTTTAGGACTGCTATTTGCACTTTCATCTTTGTTTTAATCTTATTATATATTTGTCTAGGGATTAGAATTAGCGAGTTCCTGTCTTCTCTTTTACAGCATCATGCTTCTCTACGAGGCATTCAATCTCTTTAATGCATCTCACCTTATTTGAAAAACTACAGGACGAATTAACCTGAGTTAATACAGAACATGGAAAGATGCCAGTTTGCTCGTGGTCAGAAATGGCTGCAGAATACAAATGTTCACTGAAGAATATTATAATTTTGGAGCCTTAATCTAGTAGTGAGGCACTTAACTATTTTTGTGTTATGTTTTGTGAAAAACGTTTCTTCACTCAAGCTGCTCAAAGAGGACCCAGATATTTTTGGATGAAATCCAAAACTATCAAGCCCTGGAGCTGTCACTGTTGTATGAATTAATAGTTCATCACCAAGTGTTTCTCTTCTGTACTGCTTTTATTGTCATCTAGGACATGGGGACAGTGTTCTTTAATGTAGGCAGTTGAGGTTCTTGGAAAATTTGGAAAAAGTGTTGGAGTTAAATTTGATTGGGGAAAAAAGCAATGACAAAACCAGACCACACAAACCCACAAAAAACACCCAAATCCCAAACTCTCCCCTTGCTCCCAAATCCCTACCAAAAACCCCCACCAAAGCCCAAAACAAAAACCAAATCCCCAAAAACAACGAGAGGGGAATTAACAGTAGTTTTCCACTGCCTACCAGGCATTGCAGTGATGGAAGGAGGGGAACTGATTACAAATTGCAGCACAGGAAATATTTGCTGGATATGAGAAAGGAATTCTGTCTTGTGAGGGTGTTGGAAAACAGAGACAGGACCCTGAGAAGTGTTGGGATCTTCATCCATGGAAATACTCCTAACTTGACTGGATAAACATCCTAAGCAACCTAATCTACCTGTCAGGTTAGCCCTCCTCCCTTTGTATAGGGGTCTCCCGAGGTCCTATCTTTTTTTCTGTGATTCTTTGAAATGTGGCAACATATAAATATTTATAAGTTGTTATAGCCTTTCCAAAAATGACACTTTATTCCACTCCAAAGGCCGTGCCGAAATGTTTACAGGAATTCTGTATTTTCCCTAATAAGTGCTCAAATTCCTCTATGAAAGGTATGAAAATCATGCCACAGCATCTGAATTCCTTCCCTGTCAGGTGCACAGCTGGTGGCATTCCCTGCTGAGGATCCTGGTGCTGGGTTGTATCCAGTTGTGCCCAGCTGCCACTGCAGTGATGGTTGTACCCCGGTTACACAGGTTTAGGAAGCTCTGCTTTGCCACCAAGCATGAGATCAAAACCACACAACGTAGCTTTGGGGGAAAGTTTTAGTATCTGAAACCAGCTTTGTACTTTTAATTGTAGCCTTGAGTTCTCTTCTGAAAGAATCCTTTTTTTTTTTTTCCTGCAATAGAATAGCTATTTTCCTTTACTAGAAGGAATTTATGCTAATAATTCAGCTCTCACACGAAGCCCAGATCTTGCCCTTATTTTCAGCTCCATGTAACTGAGAAAATTTTAATGTTCTTCTCTCTCTCCCCTTATGAAATGAGACTTCCTCTAGATAAAACAACCCCGGTGACAGCGTGGAAACAGCTGTTTGTCATGTGCAGTCAGGATTCTAGGGTAACTGTAAACAGGGAAGACAGGATAATACTCCGTGGAGTATCCTGATTCAGTGGGAAGCTGTGGAAATGGCTTTACTGGAGCTCTTAGTCTGTGGTGTACTGTACAAGAATCTGTAGCTCTTATATTACGTTTTGCAAGGAGATTCTGCTCCTTCTGCTGTGAAATTCTCAGGTTCTGTTGCTCTGCCTTGAAGCCGTAGGTAACTCTGGCACCCAAACAAAGTTGATGGAAAGGGATTATATTGTGATCGTTGTAGTCTGATTAATCGACAAAAGCAATGATGAAAGGCATCGGGGGGTTGGTTAAAGGAAATGTCAGTTTTTATACGTGATACATACTGAATAATTGAATTTTTGACGTATGGTCTCGTTTGAAAGGATATTTTGTGGTGATGTTTTGTGTTTCTCCTGGATGACATTTTGTGAACTGTTAAAAGCAGTGCTAAAGAGGCAGACAAATTAATGGGGTAGAGATACCTGCCAGATTAGAAATACCAATAAGATAAAAGAAAAATAGAAGTGTGGGGTTTTTTTTCTAGTGTACTTAGATTAAGTATCATTCTGATTTAATATAAAACTCTGTCTGCTGGACATCATTGTTAATAATTCAAAATGAACCTGTGCTTACCTAGGCTGTATCATTGACGCCAACTGAGAGCTAATTGTCTGTGATGTTGTCAACTGCACCAATCCTTCCGGACTGAAGTTTTTAATTCCTTTTTCCCTTCTGCCAGGTGACAAGGAGGTTTTTGGAATAATTCAAAAATCTCTCCTTTAAAATATGAAGTGATAATTTCCTCTGTAATAACCTTGTGAATGCTTACTTCTCTACTGGCCATCAAGGTTCTAATTAATTTTATCACAATTTATTCGTTCACTGGGCTTTTAACAATTTTGTGGTCAGCGGTGTAAAGTATAGGTGGGGAGAATAAAGAAACATTTGAGCACCTGCAACCCTATTTCACCTCATTTCACAGCCTTATTATGCCTCCCTCACAGGATTATTATCTGAGATTACATTTTTGTAAGACTCACAGAGAAATTTAAGATTTACACTGGATTGAGTATTCAAGATTAGATATTTGAGTATTCAGGATTAGTCAGCATGCAGATTTTCAGGACTACCATTGATGTTATTCTGCCATTATAGAAAGGAGATGATAATTTGTTTAATGAATCAGCTCTTCTGGACTTGGAGGATTTTGAGTAATCTTGGATTCCATCTCATGGCAGTCTGAAAAAGCCGAAGATAAAATTCAAGTGTCCCACTTCTCTCCTAACTGCTCCGTAGAACAGAAGTCATGTTAGAACAGAAGTAGTAGAAGAATGAAATTACAATAACTAAGATTTTGTTGTAGTTTTTTTTCCCCCCCTTAAAACATCGCTATATTTTTTCTCATTTGTTAAAAAATATACTGGCTCTAAATAAATCATAGTCTTGGCATAAGAGTTTTTCTTGTGCAGGCTGGAAAATCTCTATAACTTGTGGCCATCTAAAACACATTAAAAATCTCAATCGCATGTATATTACATTATGTCATAATGTATTTCATCTCTCTATACCCAGGGCTTTCAGTCAGCTCCTCAAAGGTAGCAAAATTATTTTATTTATTGGCCATAATTCTTCATAATTAGATTGTTCCAAGTTTATGTTTGGCTGCTGCTAATGCTCAACCCTTGTTTGCTTCCAGTAAAGCTGCGAAAGTTTTATACATAAAAGTGTTCTGTCTGAAAGACACTTTTTACTTAGTATTATAAATAGTATTGAGTCACTTGGTGTCATGAATTTTTAATGTACTATTAATTCTTCCAAAAGGAATGTTTTTCAAAATACTTTAACAGACAGAAGCTGGACCGGGAGCAATTACTGTTTATAGTAGCATCTTGTGTTCAAACTAAATTTGCTTCTAGGATCAAACCTATATTGTGTATAGGGGGATATTTTGCTTAAACCAAAGGATGGGTTGATGACCCATCTGGAGAGAGCTCTCACCTCTGTTGCAGATGGAAGGAGGTTCAGCAGTGTGAGTAAGTTTATAATCACTGTTTTTTTGTTTAATGAGAGCAATTGCAATTGATAGACTTGGAGCTATGGAATTCTATGTTTTCAGCTCTGTCCATTATTGAATGAATGAAACCCCTTCAGTATTTCAGGCTTTCATACAGTTATTTTCTATAAAACTGGTCTGATGTTATTCATAAAATCATAGAATTATAGAATGTTAAGAGGTTGGAATGGACCTTAAGATCTAGTCCAGTGGAACCGACACCTTCCACTATCCCAGGTTGCTCCAAGCCCCGTCCAACCTGGCCTTGGACGCTTCCAGAGATCCAGGGGTAGCCTCAGCTTCTCTGGGCAACCTGTGCCAGGGCCTCCCCACCCTCACAGGGAAGAGTTTTTTCCTAATATCTAATCTATCCTGACTATGTCAGTGGGAAGACATTCCCCCTTGCCCTGTCACTGCATACTCTCTTAAATAGTCTCTCTCCTTTCCTGTAAATTCCCTTCAGGTACTGGAAGGTCACAATTAGGTCACCCCAAAGCCTTCTCTTCTCCAGGCTGAGCAATCCCCTCTCAGCCTTTCCTCACAGCAGAGCTGCTCCATCACTCTGATCATCTTGGTGCCTTCTCTGGAATGGTTCCAGCAGGTCCATGTCCTTCCTGTGCTGGGGACCCCGGAGGTGGGGGCAGCTCTGCAGGTGAGGACTCACCAGAGCAGAGAAGAAGAGCAGAATCCCCTCCCTTGACCGGCTGCCCACACTGCTTTTCATGCAGAATGTGTCTGATCTTTCCTTTAAAAGCCTTGCTGAAGTATGTTTTGGAAAAAGGACTTGTTATTTGTTAGGAAGTGGTCTTTGTGTCATGTTTGATAGCTATTAAGAGCTGCTAAGGTTGGCTGAGTTACAAGCTTTTGAGAAATTATTGTTCACTCTACTTGGTAGATAATCGCCCGAGCTGGAAAGCTCAGTTCCCTCTGAGCCCTGCCAGCAGAGAGCCCGGCTTCAGCCAAGAGCTGGCAGGACCTTCCAGCAATTGCAGTCGTATGATGTGGTCCAGACCAAAGTTGGGGCTGAAACTGAGAAGGACTGGGAGGAAAAAAACCCAATAAGCAAACACAGCGCCCAGCCCAGGAGCAGGGCACAAGGGAGAGGGAGGGTCCAGAATTTCAGTGCAGAAGGTTTAGAAATGGGAGTCCCGTACATGGGTGGTGGAAGGCAGCCCCCGGCTGTGTCAGTCTGTGTGACTGACCGTGTTACTGCCACGTGTGTCTGTCTGGGTGTCGCTGGGACACGTGCTCAGCTTTGCTGCTGGTTGAACCTGCAAACGGGGGAGCAGCAGCTGCATCTCTCAGCCTGGGCATCGGCCCCTGTTCCCTGGGGCATTGGGCTGGGTTCCAGCGACCCAGCAGGAGATGTGCTCATATCCCTTAGCAATGCAATCGTATTTTGGGCTAGAATTCAAATAGTTTATTTTAATACAAGTGGGATTTAATGAATGGGCTGTGGCCGAGGAGGAAAACACGTGGATTGCAGCACGACTCATCAGCTGCACGGGAGCGTCCATCAACAAGAAAATGCCTTGGTCAAGGTACCTGTGGTGGTTCTGAGGGAGTATTGACAACATCATACAAGGAATGGCAAGTGCTGATTTTGCCACCTGTGTTCGAAAAGGACAGCCAGAATTTGTTAGAGATGTTGCAAAGGGCCGTGTGTGTAACCCAGGAAAGAAGAGTCCATCAAATGAGAATATAAATGGTAAAGGCTTGAGATATTTAGCAAGTACTGTTTTATTCGCTATTGGAAAAGTACAAAAGTATATTAAAAATACATGTTTGGATCACTGTGTGACTGAAATTTAGATTAATTGCCAATCAAAAACCCAATCCCTAGAAATGCATCAATGGAGAAAAATGGTGTAATTAGTACTTAGGTTAATTGAGTATTTGCTATATCACTGTCCTCTATTTGTGTCTTCCAAGTTTGGATATGTGTTTTGGCTGGTCAAGGACAATGATTATTTTTTAATCTCTTACAAAAGGAAATTTGGCTTGAAACTTTAAAGGCTTGCAAGCCTGGAGGGTCTGTTACCCCACAGTGGAGGTTCGTCAGTAGGAAATGGGCCATCAGTTCTTGAACAAATAGGCTGTATGAAGCTTCATGTGAGGGACTAGTGTCACAGTGTCACTAAAAACACATTAATGGAGTTTAAGAAACTGAGAACAGAGAAGTGAACAAATAAGTCTCAAAGATGAGCATAAATGAACAGCCTAACTAAAGTAATTGCATGATGCAACAGTGTAGTAGTTAAACAGAAGTAATCACAATGGAAGATAATAGATAAAATATTTGATAGCTCAGAAATTTAGCAGCTTTTAATACTTTTACCTGGAGCGAAGATGCTTTGTTTCAGAGAGATTTTAGAAAGGCTGAAGAGTGCACAGGCTTTTGTATTGCAGCAGCATCAACCCCAGGAAATAACTCAGCAGTATATCATTTGGCAGAGTTCCCATTCTGGGTGGGTTTTTGTGCCAGGATTCTTGAATGAAGGACTAAAGGAGAACTGAAAGTCTTTGGTGAAAATACAATATCAATATTGTTTCTCCGGTATATACAGCAAGAAAATAACTGTGGTGTTCATGGCTGAAGGATCAAGTACCCAAAGGATAGAAATATGGATTTGTTTGTGCCTCCCTGTCTTTCCAAATCTTTTTATTCTCTCTTCTGTTTTCATTTTCCCCTCCCTTGTGCTTGTAACTCTTTCCTCACCTTCTCCTGATGTCTGGTTCCTACTCGCAGAAATGTTTTCAGATTTCATGCTGATTTAAATGATATAAACACCTGAGAGGGGATCAGACCCAGTCTCCTGTTCCCACCGTGTCCTTTCCAGACACACAGCCAGGCTGCCTTTTTTGTTCTCACAAACTTTGACTCTGTTGGCTGGAGACTGAAACCCTGACCACTGTGATAAATGGTTTGGGGAGATATGGCCTTCTCAGTGAACTGGACTGAAAGGCCTCTAAATTTTGTGGTTTTAACCAGTGTTCAGTGTGACAAAGAAACCCAGAAGGAACACTGGTGTTGCTGGATTATTATCTTAGTTTTTTCCTAACCATGTAGCCAGTAACGGTTTGTATTCCAAATGCTCAGTCCTAAAATCTGTTTCCAAAAAGCACAGTTTACAAAGTATTAAGTGAGAAGAATCGTGCTGAGACACTGCAAGTTAATCTGGTTGTGGAGGACAATGTTTTGATAAGTACAAGGAGAAGGGATTGATTTCAGCGGGTACATTTGATACCATCATCCCTGCTTATCACTCAGCGTCTCCCGTGTCCTGCTGCGGTTTCTCTGTTCAATGATGGAAGAAATACACTGAGATCAGCTGAGTCGTTAAAAGCTGGAAGTCTGGTGTTATTTGAGGTTAACAGAGCTAAAAGATGTATCCTTGTAAGGCTGGGAGATCTGTGCCCTTCTGGAAGAGCAGCTGAGGACCAGGCAGGATGCCCTGTCTTCTGCATCACAGAGCCACTGCCTGCTGTTGCGGGAACGGGTACAAACAATGTGGGTTTCCATCAGTACAGAAGGATTTTGCCAAGTGTATAATCCATGCAAAATCCTTAAGGTAATTCTGCATTAATACTATAACACTAACTTGTGCTGAACACCGGATATAGTCCAGCTTTTAAAGGAATATTTCATTAGGTCAACCACTCTGATCTATTCAGTAAGAACTCTTGTCCTCAAGGAAACAAATATTGAACTCTTACTAAATTCAGATCATAAATATTTTGTGTCACTGAGGTTTTAAGAATTCCAAAGGGAAGTTTGAAAACAGATTTGCTTAATGCTTACTTAAAAATCCCCAGTTATCTCCCTTCAGCACCCATTACAAATAATAAATTATACATACGTATATGTACCTTGTTCCCCGAGAACACCCAAGTGTCCTTTACGGTAGTGCTTTAAACCTTGTGGCCATTTGAGCCCAGATATTGCTGACATCTTTGGAATGAAAATACTTGCCAAAACTCATGAAGCCCCTGATGTAACAGTGAACAGAACCCAGCTCCTCTGATTTCCTGCTTTTATGTCATGATCAACTGCTTCTGCTTCCACCTTGCTTTTGTCTTGTCCTGATTTCTAAAGCTCCATTTTAGCTCCAGGGTACTTTTTCTGCCTTCTTGTTACTGCATGAGAGCCATTGCTTCTCAGGCCTTCCTTGGGGCTTCTGGTCATAATCTGCCTGACCTCATATATAGAATCTCCCCTTTTCTTTGCTTCCCCTTCCAAGTACTCTCAGATACTCTGATGTGCTGTGAATCAGAGGTGAATTTGTTGCTCTGATGAATCTCACAGAGCTGTCGCAGCAGTGCTGAAGCTGGGGGTACAGGTCCTGAGCTGGGCAGCTGTGATCAGTGGCTTTCTGTCATCTTCTTAATACCTTGGCCACTGTTTCACCCCAGGATGTGCCCGTCAGCCTGTGCCACACAGGATAGTTTTCATGCCATGCTGCCAAGTGCTTGTTTAATACTGTGCGTGACATTACAGTTGTGGTATTTCTGAAGGTCTGCTCCCACTGCCTCATTCCCTGCTGCTGTTCCCATCCAGGGAATGAGCTGAGAGAGGCTGCTGACTGTTCCCATCTCATCTCCCTCCTGCTCTGCTCCTTGCAGCCTCTCCAGCTGCCTGGAGCCAGTCCTGTTCTCCAGCAGCAAAAGCAGCAGTGAGTGCTAGAGAGTGAGGAACTGTGAAAAAGGGTGAAGGAGCCGGTCCTGATGTCTGTGTGCAGGTGGGGAAGTGGACTTGGAGCAGAGAGTTAATACAGCTGTGCCCCCATTCCTTTCTTAAAATCTCTCTGGGTTGTGAAAATAATGATTGCTTGTTCTTCTCTGGGCCCTTCCGCACAGTGTTGTCCGTGGGTTTGTTGGTTTCTCGCAGCATCTTCTGGCTATTGCTGAGTCTCATCCTTTCAGGCTCAACCCTCTCAGGGTCTGACCTTGTGGGCAAATTCGGTCTCACACAGAAGAATCTGGAATTTTTATGTAGGAAATTAATTTAACAGAACTGAATGTAAGGTCTTGTGGCAGCGAAAAGTGAAAAAGAAAAGTTTTTCTTCTGCAAAACCTCTGAAGTTCCCCAATCCCACTCATTTTTCAATGATTTTTCACACTCACACCCACATACTCCCAAGCATCAGCTCGTGGGCCTGATGGTGACCAGGGTCACTTGTGTGCAGTGCAGAAGGAAGGGGACACTGGCTGTCATGGCTCACAGTCTCATTCACTGGTGACAATAGCCTGATCTGGGATTTGCCATTGATTCCCTCAAGGAACAGGTGCTGTTTGGGATCTGTTGCATCATTTTGTCTCTCTCCTTTATAAGTCTAGGGTAAAATTCTTTAATTTCTCAGTTCTCTCATATTCCCCTGCGGTGCATTTTAAGGCTCCTGTTTTCTTCGCCATCTTCTTGAAAACTTATTTTAGGTCATTTTGTTGTTCTCTATTCACTTGGATTAAAACTCTGTGTAGGCTCCTCTGTAGTAATTAATGTATAATTTTCCTGTTATTCCTTATTTTGTATTTTCTTTGTGTGCTTTCACATGTGCACACACTTAGTCACACTATATAATAATTGTAAATATATATATTTTTTCAAATCTCTGCATGTGAAAGGAAAGAAAATAAATGGGTGCAAGCAAAATACCATGGATTACAGAGAGGAAAAACTCAGATTAGTTACAGGTAATGAACTCAAACTATTGATAAAATATTCACAAGAAATGAGACAGCTAAATTTTTGCCTTTTTTTTTCCCCCCATAGGATTATTGTCAGATTATTTTGGCACGTTCTCAGGTGCTACTTGTTAGTGCACAGTTGGAATCCAGTTCTCTGTGCTGTTGTGATAACCTTATTAAATACAACTGAGGTTGTAGAAGTGCAGTAAAGGGTATAAGATGGCTGGAACATAGATTCCAAGTCAACAGAGGAAAATAGAACAAGCTTTTGCATATCTATTTAGGATAGAGTTGGGAGGGAGGAGGGTGTGGAATCCAGCTGTGTGCCAGGACCCTGAAGAGAAACACAAATATAAAACAAAATCATTAGCAGAGAGTGTAAGTCAGGGTCAAATGCTGCTCCTGGTTGTGCTGAGTAAGGAAATCAATGGGACATGTCCTGAGGTCAGTTAATATCAGCAGAATCTGCAGTATTAACATTTTGCCCATCATATATGTGGTTATAGGCTAAAAATAGTCCAAGAACAGCAGAGTTTGGGCCAAAGGATTTTTGTAATAGGATTTGAAGTAAGAGTCTTCTAAGCTCAGAAATGCCTGCTGAGAATTAGCAAACAAAATGAAATATTTTCCTGCCCTACTTTCCTTGCTCAGCCATTCCTGTGCAGGCACGTGGAATACAGAAAGCTGTGGAGCAGCATTCTGGTCTTATTAAAATATCCTCACAGATTCAGTATGTTTTGCGGGGTCTGTGCTTTAATCCCCTCCTGCTTCCTTTATGGCTCTCAGCTGCTCTTTAAAATAGTTGCAGGGGTTTAATTTTCTGTCTGGGTACTGGAGACGTGGTAGCACTAGTATCAGAACTGCAGCAAAGACCTGCAGCCAAAAATGCAGCTGCAAGGGGGGGAAGGGTAGAGGGTTGTTGGGTATTTGCCCACGTTGCTGAGCAAAGTCTTTCAGATTTGTGCTAAAAGCTGTGTAGATTCTGTGATGGAGATTTTCCTCAAGAGGAGGAAAGAGGGGAAGAGGAGACTGAGGGGAGACCTTGCAGCAATTACAACTTCCTCATGAGGGGCAGCAGAGGGACAGGCTCTCTGTGACCAGTGACAGAACACAGGGCTGTGGCTGGAGCTGTGTCAGGGCAGGGTCAGGTTGGATCTCAGGAAAGGTTCTTCCCCCAGAGGGTGGTTGGGCACTGACCAGGCTCCCCAGGGCAGTGGGCACAGCCCCAAGGCTGCCAGAGCTCCAGGAAGGTTTGGACAACGCTCTGAGGGACAGGGTGGGATTGTTGGGGTGTCCTGAGCAGGACCAGGGGCTGGACTGAATGATCCTTGTGGGTCCCTTCCAGCTCAGGATGTTCCATGACTCTATTTGTCCTTGGGGTTGAGTTTCCTCCTTCCCATCATATAGAGAATCGCAAGTCTAAACAAAGACTGATCCTGAGACCACTGTGAAAGGCTGGAACCAGACATGCAGAGGTTCATTCCACACCATAATGTGGCTTCTCTGTCATGGCAGGTGTGTGAATACAACCTGTACTCAACCTGTGTCTTTGGTGTTGAACTCTGGAAGCCCAGAGCAACACCTTCATTGTTCCTTTGGTTGCTCATGCATTCTACAGCAAGGAATTTCCATCATATCTTGACAGTTCTGCCTTCTCTCACTGAGCCTCTGGCTGTAGAAAGCATGAGACTCATGTCTGAGTGCACCAGCCAGAGGCAGAGGTGATGATTTGCTTCAATTCTATGTTTTTAAAAGCATAGATCTAATTATTTAATTTCCTTGCAAATTTGAAATTGACTTTGTCAGACATCAAGAAAAGAGCAATTAAGCAGTTAATTCTAAAGTATAACCTTGAAAGAGGAAGTCATTGCCACTCTTTTAACTCTGATTAAGTAGAACTTGCCCTGTTAATTTGAGAAATTTAGGGCAGCTCTGTACAACTCAGTACAGGAGCATTTTGGGTCTGATTTTAAATTGAGAAAATCTGACCATCTTTTGTGTGCTGCTTTACATATTTAGCTTCAGGAGCAAGTTGTAGCTTGCTGCTGCGTAAGAATATCTTGGTGGTTTTGAACAGACTCTTGTGGCTCAGAGAGAACCTCCCATATAGCTTTGGAGTAGATGTGTGGAGGGAGTGGGAAGAAATTCTTCCCTGGGAGGGTGGGGAGGCCCTGGCACAGGTTGCCCAGAGAAGCTGTGGCTGCCCCATCCCTGGAAGTGTCCAAGGCCAGGTTGGACAGGGCTTGAAGCAACGTGGGCTAGTGGAAGGTGTCCCTGCCCATGGCAGAGGGGATGTTTGCGTTTGCAATGAGATGGTCATTTAGGTCCTTTCAAACCCCAACTGTTCTATGATTCTATGTGTGATGGAGAAAGAAAGGACAGAACTGTGACTCAGCTGCTGGAAAAAATTTAGAGCAATGTGAAGGCAGCTTAGCTGTAATCTTTGCATGATCTATCCATTTTCCAGTTGTGCATCTTTGCTTTCTACTCGTGTTTTGGGCTGTCTGGAATGGCTGCAGGCAGTATGTATGGTGGAATGCACTCCTGCACAGGGAATAAACACAAAACACTTTAAGCTACATTTTAGTTGTCACACGGGACTGAAGTTGCACATAGGTCTGCTTTGTGGACAAAATGCACCTGATTTTAGCAGCCCGGCTGTAGGTTAATAGGTTAATGCCTGCTTCAGCTGGTATTTTAAAAATACCAGGAAGGAGAGTGGTAGCAGGTGTGAGACAGGTGAGTCTCAGTTCTGTCTCTCTCTTGTCTCTCAGAGTTTTGGTTTTGGGTTTTTTTTTGTTTGGTTGGGTTTGTTTTTGTTTTGTTTGTTTTGTTTTGGGGAGTTTGTTTTTTTTCTGCTTTGGTTTTGTTTTGGGTTTTTGTTTGGTTTTAGTCAGTGAAAGGTCTGCAGCACTTTGGATAACTTGAGGATGTGCTAAGGATGGATTAGGCAGGCTTGTAAAAGGAAATTGCACTGAAAGTATCTTTGGGTAACAAAAGCATGAGTTAACCATTCAGTGCAAGGGGTAATCCTGTTAGTGCCTTAGCAGGGTAACTCTGCTGAGAAAAGGAGATTTTCACCGTGTCTTTTTGTGCAGTTTTGTGGTCCTGAACAGACTATGATTGCCCAGATACAGGAGTCCATAAATTAAGCATTGAAACCAAAGCACAAGATATGCTTTATGACTTGAATTTATCATTTTGTAACTTGTGCTGTTGTGGATTAAGAGAGTTTATGGAGATATTATTAGGAAATATAACAAACCTGCAAAAGTCATCAGGGGAGGAGGAGGGCAAGAAAGAAAAGTGCAAATGAAGCAGGAGAAAACACCAACCTCCCAAAAAGCAAAATATGATCCAGCACAAGGTGTGCAGGTTACAGTGAGGGCGTTGGCAGTCAATACTTCTAACAGACTCAAAGGCAAACTCAGGTCATCATTAAAACCGTGTGATTCCAAACCTGCAGGGTTGCCAACCCCTTGTTAGATCCAAAGCAGGCAGATTCAGGTTTAGGTGGTTAGCTTCTGAAAGGCACTGAGGAGTAAGCAGGGAGCAGAAATAAAAGTAACAGATGTAAGTCAGGATGTGTTTTCAAGAGAGGGAATACTTGGGTACTTGTGTAGTCTTCTATAATGCAAACCTGACCTCTTTTGCCTCTTAAAGAGAGGCACAGACAGGCGCTAAAGAAAGTGCCTTTAAGTCCTTCTCAGCAGTGAAGAAGGTGACTGTTCCTCATATTACTCCTTGCCGGTACTTTTGATTCTCACCCTCTATTTTTATACCTGTATCTCCATTTCCATTGGTTCCGTGCCACTGTTTGTTGCTCAGCTTCCCACTTTATCTGAATTATGTAGACAAAAATGAAGGGAAAAGGAGTCAACAGCACACCTTATCAGCATTGTTTAGGAACACAGTCTGTTTCTTGTCTATCCCGAAGGACAAATGCAAAGGTGCTAGCATGCTGAGGGGAAAGAAATATGGAAAATCAACGTAAAGGGAGAAAGTGAGTGGATGACTCAAGCAAAAATGCAAGAGGTAGGAGGACTGACTGAAAATGGAGCAGGAAATGACTGAATGTGCTAGAGGTAGAAGATGGAAAGGAAAGGGGAGAATATTCGGTGGAAGAAGAGAAGATGGGGAAAAGCATAGAAACCAAAATGAAAAGAAAGGGTGGTAGTATAAATAGAAGATGGGAAGCTGAAGTTAGGCTGTGGCTAATAATACAGAAAAATATATGGAACAAATAATTAAGAAAGAATAGATGGGTGGGGAAGAATGGCTTTAAGAGTCAGATCATGTATAAGAAAACACTGGCAGATTTAGAGCCACCAGTACCATTTAGACATCCATTTAGGAGAGCTCAAGAGCCATTAGTAAAAACTTGAACTGATGGAACCATCCAAGTCTAGTAGAAGATCTTGTTTAATAGGATGAATAAAGCAATCTGTGAAGTATCTTGTTGCCAGAATGTGTCTGTTTCTCAGGAATATGACTTATTGGCAGATATATGAATGTCGTTGGACGAGCTAGAAAATCTTCCAGAGTGATTGGTTTTAAGAGAAAGAGATGGGAAATAGACCCTTCAGATTTGAGGTCTTCTCAGAGGAAGCGTAAAGTTAAGAAAATACTAATATTCCTGAACACGAGAATAGTGTGTAAGAAATGCTTCATGTACAGGTGTGAATGGGGCTCTCAAAAAATCAGGTCATGTACTATCTGACTAATAATTATTCTTTTTTTGATAGGGAAAAGATGACACAAGTAAAATTACATTGTAACCATAGAGCTCAACATTTCTGTATTAAAAAAAATATTAAAAACCTAGTAAAGAGTAAAAGGTGCTATTGCACTTGCAGTGATAGTGGTTGCACGTTGTCTATGCCACGTTGTCATCAGGTTCTGGCAAAATGAGTGTGAAATGGGAGAACTATTGCTGTGAAAAGGGTTTAGCATCAGTAACAAACACAGATGTGTGGGTATAAGCAGTACCACAAAAGTTATAAAACACTGGAACTAGTTCTACTGTGGATTATATCCCAAGGCAGGTTAGTATAAAGTTAATTAAACTTCTCGGAGCATAAACAGGTTTCTACCATCTCTTCCTCCTTTCCAAGTGAGTACCTCATGTACTAGGATACAGGATGATACTTTTTATATTGTTGTTGTCTGATCTAAAATGGCACAAGTTTTTGTCCTGTTTAAATAAGGAGGCAGAGGACATCCAGTGGCCTAGGACTAAGGCATTTTCTAGGGAGCTGAAGACAGGAGTTAGAACTCTTTAAACCAGAAAACTAAATTGAGTCTTCATTTCTGGGCGATTGCTCATATTCACTTATGAATTCATAGGTACATACCCAGTTAAACATTCAGATACAGTTTCAAGAGAGTCAGAGCTACCTTGTCACCTTTTCCCAGTTCTCAAACTCTAAGGAGGGGTGTGGAACACCCATAAGTGGAAGTACAGGGTGAGACAGTAGCCAGAGCCGAGAAACAAATTTTAATCATCTGGAAGAGATTTGTTTGACTACAGTATGTCTTACAAGCAGTTCACTGAGCTGAAATTTAGTGGTGATTGCTTGAGCTGAAGGATCACAGCCTGCATGTAAGTGTGGTAAAGGCTGTGGCTCTAAAGAGAGACAAAGGAAAACACACCAACCAAAACCTTCAAGAAAATATTAGGCAGTAGAAGCAGCACTTACAGGCTTTGTGGTGACCTTAGAAAGGTGAAAGTTATTTTGTCGGTGTCCAAGTTGTTAATGTCCTTCCATTTAGAACAGCACAATATGTGATGTGGGCAATAAATTACTGAAAGGATTTTTAAGTCATCAGAAAAATATAGCAGAAGACAAACAGAATGAGTCAGAGATATCCACCCTTAAATTTTAGACTAGCAGTGAGAAATAATTGAATGTACCCTGGCGACCAAGAGAAGAAAAGAAATTTTTTTTCTGTTTATCTTTGTGGTTTATCTGAATTCAGATTTATAGCACAAATCCCTTTTGATACCCCAACCCACCACTTCTTTTTCTTTACATGCCATTTTCTAGAACAAGCAAATATGCTACTGCAAAGAAATTGTGACCTAAATACAAATAGGATTTTTTCTGGCTGTTTAGCAGCCTTGGTTCCCATAACAGCGATGTTTTAAATAGCCTGGCTTCAGATGCTTGTGATAGAAAAAGAAATTCTCACCAGTTAGAGTCACACCAATGGGGAAAATGGATTTAAGGAACGACAGGAAAGAGCAGAGCCAATCCAACTGAGCAATTTGGCATAGGATCTATCTATTTCAAACACGGGAGAGGCAGGTTCCAAATGAAAAGATGACTTGTCAGCAAGTAATTCAAGTGTGGAAGATGACTTGAACAGAGGAGCAAAGAAGTTGAGTGTGGAAACAAGTAGTTGACATCGCCTCAGGGAGGCATTTTGCAGTATTTTTAGGAAAAGTGGGAATCCCATGTCCCCAGGAAATTCCATATGGAGAATGGAGACCATACACTGAAAGAGATCTGGTTTAACTCCAGGGCTCTGTTTAGGGTTTTCTCAGTGGCTCTGTCCCGACTGTCTGACTGCAGAACCTACTCTCTCATATTTTGGGATCTCTGAGCTCAGATTGCTAAATTGGGACTGATGGAGGCTTGCCAGGCAGGGAGACACTGGAGGGTATGAATCCTCCTTACTCCTGCCTTTCCACTGCCTTATCCTAGGCAGTATCTTCCTGATTAGAAAGTGCTTGAGACGTGGGAAGTAACCAGAAAAAATTTTGTACGTAGTCCCCTTCAGAGAACAGTGCAGGGGGGACCTGACTGAAGTAAGTAGAGTGCAAGAGATTGGAGGAATCCCAAAAATATGAAGTGAAAGATGGGGTTGGACTGAAGAGGAAGTGTGAGTGTCCCCCAAAAATATCAAAATGTTTTTTCCCATAGGTCTCATGAATACCTCTGGGCTAGTAGATGGTGCTACAGTTGCCCATCTCACTGGAAAAAAAACCCCAAAACAATTTTATAAAAGAAACTCGACAAACTCATCATTCCCTTACAATTTATCAATATTGTTTTCCACTTTGGCTGATACAGTCTGGCCTGCGACTGATGGATGTTCCTTTCTCTGGTCTTGATTTAATTCTAAGTAAGGCAGACAAATCGCAGGCACCACATACAAGCAGGCATTTAGAGAAAATCTAGTTTTTTCTACAGAATGACACCACTTACCTGTTTGTTAATGGCTAAACTATATGGATTCTGTGGACTTGTCTCCATATTTTTTGCACAGAGCTGTATCAGTGGGCAGAAATTGTGTGTGCATTTATACATATTCAAGCAGTCTCATTGCTGCTAATCATCTGTGTGCTGACAGGTCCATGCAGAAATCTGTAGAGCCCAGTGCCTGGAGCTGGTGTCTTCCCACCAGTTCAGAAAGGAGCTACATCACTGCACTGAGTCACTGAATCTAATGTTAAAGGGATATGAGTTACTGAAGGTGAAATTATTTACAAAGAAGTAAATGTCAAAATACCTTGGAGTACCTCATTTTTCATATTGGATTTTAACATCTCCCTGTTTTTCTAGTATGTCTTTCTCTCTTCTTTTGCTGTGTGACACTCAGAAATAACCAGAGGACGGACTTTGCACAGTGTTCTGCAGTGAAGCAAATTGAACACAGATTTATTGCTGCCCCAGCAAATTTATGTGATTCTTGTTACAATGTTATAGAAAAATACTACTTTTACAAGTGTGATTTGAAATGGCCCTCGTTCTCAAGGGCCTAAATACCTACATAGCAATCTGGGTACAATTGTAGCACTATGCAGAGAAATATCTGCACACAGAAATATTTCTGCAGCACTGCATTAGACTGCTGCTGATTCAGGCTTATCTCTATGTAGAACTGTTTCAAGGAAGACCTGCACAAAAATGTGAGGACTTTTCATTTTAAAATAGTTTATATTACTACATAGATATGTATCCATGTATTGCTGTCTTGATAAATGCTTAATTTTCTTGTGCAGGACTTGATAAAATCAGTGTATTCTTTGCTCCACCTGTATGTTTGTTCTTGTACCATTTAATTTAGCTAAGCTAATTAAAGTGGTGCAGGTTTTGAATATCAGCAAAGCTCAGAGGCTTGTGTATATAGATACTGTGTACAGGCAGCATCCAATCACTTCAGGGGTTATCAGGTTTATCAGCTGGTTTTGCTGCAGGGATGAATTCTGATTCTCTTGCTTGTGTGCATTGTTCCGAACTCACTGGGTACATTTGTCTTTAGTGAGATTTGAAGGTGTTTCAAAATTTGAATTAGATGAAATGTCAAGAAATTCCTGAAAAACGAAACTCTGGGAAAAAGAAAACCAAGAGGCTCCTAAGCCTCAGTTCAGTTGAGAGAGAAATTATATTTTTCTCTGTTTCAATTTTTGTCTTTCACTAGAAAGATCAATATTACTACAGACCAGATCCTGATGTATTTTCTCAATGGGAGTTTTTCCTGAATTAAAAATCATGGCCTGAAGAACTGACTCAGCATTACCACTGAAGCTGATGGAAATAACTAAAATTATTGTGGCAATTGATGAATTTTATATGGATTTAAAGAGACTTGGGAAACATTTAATCAGAACAGAACACATTTCAGTATATCACCTACAAACTGTGTAGTCAGCATAAACTGCATAAAGCAAGTATTTTGAGAAAGACTGTGACATTTGTACAGTGCTACTGTAAATAAGCCAAGTTACATTATTAATATATACAAGGAATACCAGAGTAACTATTCTATTGGTGCTATAAAACTTACAAAAAGGCAAGAGGCCAGACAACCCCAGATCTTACAATTCTGAGAGTAGGAGAAAATTTTTCGGAGAACCTGAGGTTTAGGGACGCGTTGGATGGGAATGAAAATATTATGGAGTGTGTGTGTATTATCTCTGTTCAGTTTTACATTCTGTGGTGTTTTGCAAAACTTTGGATGTGCACAGTCTTAGCTGTCTGCTGAGAGACAGGACGTGAGGAAAGATGAACCGAGCTGGGCCAGGATTTGAGGGTTCATCAGCCCTTCCTTGCTGAAATACACTGTAGCAGGGCCTGAATGTCTATCAAAAGTAACTCATTGAGCTTCAGAAATAGTGTGAAAGATTCCTTTCTGGTCTTAAGCCCCCTTGGATGTGTGATTGCTGTGTTTCATTCACGCACTGAGTAAAATGTGACTAGAAAGCTGTTGCCTACAAAGGCAAGTTTTATTTTTCCTCCACCTCTTAGCATGGGCA